>MU158715.1:240415-421814 GCA_015888305.1 Antheraea pernyi
TATATATATATATCTTGTTCTCACTCCAAAATATCATAAAATATATCCAAACAAAAATGATGCCCAAAGGACAGCTCTTAATTTCAATTTTAAAGGGTCCTCCAACGAACTTTAAATTTTCCCATATAAATAATATACTAGCGGGCCCGGCGGACGTTGTCCTGTTTTGATAATAATAAAAAATCCTAAAAGTCAACCGCAGCGCTACGTACAGGGTCCAACCGGGTCGAATTTAAACCATTCTTGGATCGACTGGAACACTCCCACAAAATTTCATCATAATCGGTCCAACCGTTTAGGAGGAGTTCAGTGACATAGAACATAGAATACGCAATAGTCAATGTTGTCAATATAGGAGAGAAATAATTTTTATTGTATTTTTGTAATAATACCTACTGTTTATTCAAAATAGTAAATGTTCGACCTTTTTCAACTTCATTTCATAAGTAAAGAGGTGATTTTAATGAAATTAAAACTCAATGGTATAACAATATTGATTATTTCAGATTAATAATCATTAGATATTATAAAACAATGTCCTCTGCCACGTCTCTCTGCCTGTCCGTCTGTTAGCGACAAACACAAAAACTACTGAACGGATTTACATGCGGTTTTCACTAGTAGAGTAAAGTGATTCATGAGGAAGGTTTAGGTTAACATTTGTTAAGATTTTTTTTTAAATTATTGTTAAGATTTTTTAGTTATCATCCACCGGTCCCACTAGTATAATGAACATAATCTGTAGTTTGATTTCCCGACTTAACAAGTAACGCATCTTCGTGATCTAAACAAAACCACACTTTTAACTACCTACTTATTATTGTTATCAGTTCCGTATAATTTTTTCCGATAGTCTCATGAAATATCAAATTGCTCACGTATGTTAGAACGACAAATAAACAATACAAATAAATCGAACAAGTAGCAAATGGAACTTGTACCATGAGAATTCTTTATAACGTTAACTTAGAAACTTGGTTTCTAGTGCAATCCTACGCAATATAATCTTAGCGTTTAATATGAATTTCAACTTTATAAAGTTAATATGAGATCTCAGCTTGCTTTTTGACAAAAACGATTTTTTCAGAAAAAGACCACACGAGTAAAGGATTCTTATAATGGTTCTATTTTTTTTATTATGAGATACCGCGGTCTTTTAAAATACGACAACCCTTATTAATAAATTAGATGGCGCCTGTGACTTTGTTTACGTGGAAACGGTTTTAAAACGATGTTTTATATGGAATAATTGTGGTCTCTCTTTTAATTATAAATTTATTTCTACTACTTAAACCCACTTATTAAATTTTACTTGTATAAAATTTTATCATTTAAGAAAAGCATATTCCTATTTAAAACCATCTTTATATATTTATAATGTCGACATAGAAAGGCCGTCTGTTTGTTTGTAAATGTTTCGTCAAAATCCGTCCACTCGTTTCGGATATTAGCCCGAATAAACTACAGGCACCTCAGTTTATTTGTATTTATATAATACTAGCTGACCCGTGCAACTTCGTCTGCATCGAATCGGTTATGTAATTATTTACGACATCACATTAGAAACCTTAGAAATAACAGTATTTCTCCACTATTTAATGGATGTTATTATACATATAAACCATCCTCTTTAATCACTCTATCTATTTAAAAAAAACCGCCTCAAAATCCGTAGCGTAGTTTTAAAGATTTAAGCATACATAGGGATATAGGGACAGAGAAAGTGACTTTGTTTTATACTATATAGTGATACACCCATAGTGTACTTACTATCAATAACATGAACATAAATGACAGCTTAATAGATCTAGGTAATTAAAATCATATAATTCAAAGCGATATAAAAACTCAACCAATAAATAATTGCATAGGACTGATAACCACGACTTCGTCTGCATTGTTTTTTATCTTAACAATATGTGCTATGTACAGAGGACATGACATAAGCACACCGCTTGCCCCACTTCTTCTGAAAGAATTACACGTCATCGCTGGATTGGTAGTGCTTATTTCTCAAAACTTTACATTAAATGAAGCTATCGTGATAATCTTTTATGTAAAAACCTAGGATCTAAGGAGTAGAACAAAAAAATTTGATCGAAATCTAACTAGTAAGTGATGCGCGCACTACGGCAGACCTCATAATGTTAGTTATATAGAAGATTATAAAACTGTTCGTGTCGTATAATGTTCCCTGAAATAATAACAATATGGGTGGCACTAAAGATATTTCATCAGTTTGTTGACCAGTCATCGCCATAGCAACCGACTACCCGGAATGTCGCACCGTTTTATGATCACCTTTATTATTCCAAGTGTCAGAGAGTCCATAAAGGGCCTAGCAATTGACGCGTCCGAGACATACATCAAGTGTTTACGGTTTCAGGTAACGTTAACCGTTCAACTGGAGGGACAAATTGAATAATTTGAAACACCGGTAAAATTGTATATAATTGTCTTCAAGGGGTATCACATTATGATGAAATAATAAAAGTTTTTATTTATATCTATACTATACATATATTAAGAATGAAAATCTAACGTGTTTGTATTATTTCGATTTTTGTGAAAAAAATTGTTTCAGGTACCGGTTCCAATTGTGAATCCAAACCATTCTCGGATCCACTGGAATAGGCACACAAAATTTCATCAAAATCGGTCCGGCCGCTTAGGAGGAGTTCACTGACATACACACCTACAGAAGAAATTTATATATAAAAAAGATGTATATATATATACTTCGTCCCCGTGGAATAGTTACTTTGGACCAACGCTAACACGCAGTGGAGCTCTCAAAAGAAAGAAAAAACCGATTTTGAAACATTCTTAATTGGTGCTATGCTCGCACTGGTCTTAAGCGTGATAATAAATATATATAAATAATAAATAACTATTCCACGGAGACGAAGTTGCTGGCAGAAGCTAGTATTCAATAAAATTTTAAAATATTGGACAATACTTAAACAGTGTTTACCATTTAGAAAAACAGATCAAAAACAAATATAGATAGTAATATTTATGTATAAACACGTGAAGAAAAATCTTTATACTATTTCGAATCTTTAGACTAAAGAATTAACAGTAATTTTCTTTAATTTGCATTACGTATAGCAAAAATACTTACAATATCTCTACAATTTATCGTACCATTATTACTAAATACGTTATCTCTCGAGTTCACTTATTGTGTTATCATATATATTGCCAACACCGAAACATCTAACAACTTTATGGAGTAAATACGTTTATTACGTCATATTTATTTTATGTACCAGGCGTAGTTCTCTGGATAACAGCACGGGTTTGTCACACAGCCTACTCGTAAAATGTTACGTTTTTTTTTGCCGACAATACAATAAAAATAAAGGAAACGGGTACGAAATATGTCACTACTGTCTTATATACGAGTAAACAATGAGTTTTTATAAGTCATTCTTTATATTTTTCGAATACCTCTTTAAGAAATATGTAGGAGTTTTTGGCCAAATTTTGGTCTGTCATGTAGTGATTTTTATATTTTATTCATAATCTTGTGATAGTTGACTTTATATTGTTTAAAATTAGTGTTGTTTTATGTAATATAGATTATTTATTGTGCATAAGTGAAGTGAATGGAAAACAATACCACGGACCATGAATTCTGAGATGTCACAAAAACTCCATGGAAAGTTCTAACAAGATGGCCACGATCTTGTTAGTTTATTGAAATTATATCAAGAAACTTGAAATATCGATACTCACTTGACAATGGCAGTAATAGTCTACTGAAAGACTGGTTTGTCAAAAATGGAATGGAAGAAGAACTTGTAATACTATTAACTACTCGACAATGGCAGTAATAATCTAAAAGATTGGTTGACAAAAATAAAGATAAAAAAAAACTGTACTTCAAACTTCCTTTGTTTCTAATTTTTACTTTATAGGTATTAGCGTTTGATTATAATGCCATTTGATGCCAAATGACGATGTGGTCTGAGATAGTAAACACGGTAAAACTAAAGGGGGCTGGTTCTAATTTGCAGATGCCGGAACACATCAATAGGTGCTTGACGGCAGATTTTCAATTTGAGGGTAGTAGCTAGCCAGGCGGACTTAGAAAAAGCCCTAGAACCATGCTATGGTTCCATCGCGATATTTTCCTTCATCCAAAGATCCGACTCAGTTATTAGGATTCGAACTTACAAATATTATAGTGGACGCTACTTTGTACTTCCGCCTGGAATTGATGGAACACTACTACGGCTAACTGCAACAAAAAGCGAATCAATTAATCAATATATATATATATATATCTTGTAGATGGTAGAGCCACGCTATCGTCCGGGATAGTACCACCCTCTCACAGAAAACTGACGTGAAGTAATAGTGCTTCCATTGTTGCGTTTCGTTCGGTCAGTGAGAGCGCTGGAGACCCATCTGCTCTTACCCCTCCCCCTTCCCCCACTCCTCACTCCCCCCAAACACAGGCTGACAACGCACTTGCAACTCCTCTGGTGTCTATTTATTTAAGGTCCACAAAACTGAGTTCTATGAACAAAAATAGACACGAAACCTTTTATATGTGAACACAGCATGCATAATATAAGAAGGCAAAGTCATAGTATTAATACAAAGAAAAATGAAATTATATTAAACATTTAAATACATTTTTTTTCTCATTGAGGCCAAAGAAACACAAAAAATATATCGAATTTGAAACGTAAACTATTACAAAAAGAAAGCATGCGATATAAAGGGCAATGTTGACCTGCGTTAGTTCTTGCTAATGGTAAATAAAAAGTTTGCCTGTTAAGTAAACGACTGCCTATACGTGGCACACTCAAGGGTATTTTTTGAAGAAAATCTGAAGATTCTAGGAAACCGTATATCAATTTGTATATAAACATTACATCAGCCACTTTTCTACGAGACTGTAATGGTTTCATTTTATAAAGTTCTAAACGTTTGGAGTATGAGTTTAAGCTACTGTTATGGAATCTGTTGTCGTAATAGGAAAGGTAATATAAAAAACGTTTTTGTACTCTTTCTATTCTATCTATATGAACCTGATAACAAGGGTTCCATACTGGACTACAATATTCCAGAATACTACGAACCATTGAATTAAAAATGATAATGGTTAGCATTGGCTGCTGAAATATTTTTAATTGTCTGAAGATAAAACCTGAGAGATGGGATGACTTCTGATTAATATTATTAATATGTGGATGAAATGATAATACAGAATCCATGATAACTCCTAAATTATGGATTGTGGAGACTTCCACTAAAATAGTATTATTAATAGTGTAAAATACATTAGTTGGTGTTTTTTTCCTAGTATATTTGATATGAAAACATTTTTCTAAATTTAGTTCCATTTGGTTATTCAAACACCATTCAAAAATCCTATTTATATCAGATTGTAAAATACGTACATCGTCTGAATTGTCTATTACACGATAAATTTTCAAATCATCTGCATATAATTTAAAATTGGATTGCATAATATCCGAAATGTCATTAATAAACAAAATAAATAAAAGCGTAAAATACATTAGTTGGTGTTTTTTTCCTAGTATATTTGATATGAAAACATTTTTCTAAATTTAGTTCCATTTGGTTATTCAAACATCCTATTTATATCAGATTGTAAAATACGCACATCGTCTGAATTTTCTATTACACGATAAATCTTTAAATCATCTGCATATAATTTAAAATTGGATTGCATAACATCCGTAATATCATTAATAAACAAAATAAATAAAAGTGGACCAAGATGGGATCCTTGAGGAACTCCAGAAGGAACTGTACAAATATGGGAACTAAACCCGCGAATTAACACAAATTGAGAACGATTCTTAGGCTCTAATAGAGAAGCTCAATTTGTCAAAGATTATGACGTCTGGAAATGACGCCTCTCTCTATGCATCCACTAAAACGAATATAGCTATTTATGTTTTGTAAAAATATATAACATTAAGAGATAAATCAAATCAAATTACTTGCCGTCTCTTTTCGATGACTGGGTTGTTTTTCGAACCGGTGGTAGCTTTGACGTTCATAAGCGTATGGACGGCGGTGATCACTTACCATCAGGTGACCCGCCTGTTTGCCTACTATAATATATATATATTAATTATACAATATATATTTAATACTAGTGGGCCCGACAGACGTTGTCCCGCCCTGTTTATAAGAAAATCCTTGACAAATTATATATCAAAACGTTCCTCATGAATCACTTTGTTCACTGTTGAAAACCGCTTAAAATCCGTTCAGTAGTTTTTGAGTTTATCGCGAACAGACAGACGCGGTAGGGGACTTTGTGTTATACTATGTAATATGATAAATATAATAATTACCAATCAAATTTTTTTCGAACTGACTACGCTATTGACCAAGCAAGGTCTTAACAGCTTCACCGGACTACATTACCAAACAATTCCAGACGGAAATGCAAAATAGCATCCGCTATAATATTTAATGATGGATTTCATTTCAATCAAATGTCTTCGAACGTACAACCATCGACGCGATGTCCAAACACGCTAACTAAGCCATCAAATTGCAAATATCTTTGATAAAATACTCAGTACGTCTATCGACGCTGTGTCAACCACGCTATCAACTAAGCCATAATCGCTTCAAATATATTTTATTCGTTTTTTTTTATCCAAATTTACTATGTAACTTTTGACCACAATGTCGTCGATAGTTAAATAACGACGTAGCCTAAAATTGTACGCTAAACCAAGAAGCTCTCAACTACCGCAATGCAGCTACCGAAACACATTAGGTACTTGGCGACAGATATAGTTCGAGGGTGGTAGTTAGTCAGACGGGTATTAGAAACAATCCTACGACCATTATATTGTTACATGACAACGTTTGCTTCACCGATTCGATTCTCCATAAAACGACGTGGTGCTCCCAAGCTATTGGAGCTATTGTCGTTTGTAATAATACGATTTTCTCGATGTAAATCGAATTATTGTCCTAAGTAAACATTGGTCTGATAGATTTTAGTGCTTGTAATATTATTACAGTATAATTTATTATACAAACCATATAAAAATCGTAACTATTTTCTATCAGAGTACTCTGTCCTTAAAATGTTTTAATAAAATTAGTAATAAGAGATAATTGATTTAAGAAAGTTCATATGTAACTTAATAAAACATGAATTATAAATTTAAAAGCAAGATATCCTAAGCTACATGACTTCATTTACAATGGAATTTATATTTAATTATATCCTATATAATTAAATATAGGAATTTTAAAGTATTAAATGTCGTACTGTTATGTCTATATTAAGACTACGTTCAATTAAATATATAAATTGCACAGCTGTAACCACGTTCTTATGAAAACAACGAGATTGCGATTATGATTCATGAACTCAGTGATTATAGCAACGTATAAGACTAACTTAATTATATCGACAATATGGGCATATTATATCTATATAATAAAACATTTAACACATATTGTTCGATAATGTATAGCTTAAAATTTTAATTACTTTCTTATATACTCAAAATGAGCACTGAGGGTGATATAATCCAGGTATGTTGCTGATGATAAATCTTATCCCATTCGATACACTGTTATTAATCACATATCTAATGTACACGTTAGATGTTACAGTAGATGGCGTGCGTGTCGCACTTACAAATGTTCACACCTACTCATGATTTTACATTTCTTTAATACATTTTAAAAAAGCGCGTGCGGATCCGCTGGTATCATCTAGTATTATATAAAATCATATTTTATATCGTATTACTTTCAATAGACAAAAAATAATGTACAGTATTTCTAAGACGAACTAAGGGTATTAATTTTCCGATTCTTCACGACAAATTTCAAATTTATTTCACTTTATTATCATCGAATCACACCTGAAGTAGAAAAAGTGTCTTATTATTTCTCTCCATTTTCTTGCATCATCATTCCATTATAACTAATGCCAAAAATTGCATATTTCTAGCTTCTCAGCAAGTTAGTTAAAAATCAAATATAAAATTTAATATGAACAGACATAAAGTGTGGAATTGGCAATTATCTGAATTAAATACCGGTGTATCAGTTACTACGGTTACAATAGTACAAGTAGATATAGAGACAATAAATATGAAATCAATAAATAAACATAGCTAACCGTCGTTATGATATTATGAGGGGAGTCTGTGATGAACCCTTAGAGCTCGACGTCTCAATTTATAAACAAAGGGTACGAGGGCCGTACCCAATTTAATCCCTAATACATTGGCCCAGTACAAACAAAAGCTAATTTTATCTTGTGCCTTTTCCCGGGGAAAATAATTTGATTTTTTTTTATGTCATAGCTGGCAAACGTACATATGGGTCACCTGATGTAAAGTGATCACCACCGTCCATAGACAATAACAAACCAAAGGAGTTGAAAGTGCATTGCCAGCCTGTGTTTGGGGGAAAGGGAGAGAGAGAGAGAGGGGGAGGGGAGTGGAAAGGTGGTCCTCCGGCGCTCTCACTGACCGACCGAAACGCAACAATGTAAGCACTTTTACTTCACGTCGGTTTTCTATGAGAGGGTGGTACTACCCCGGGCGAGCCGACCCATTCATGCTGAAACCAATAATAACTTCAGCGTGGCTCTACCACCTACGATTGATTTCACTGCATTTTTTTTAATATATTCACGACCGGTGACCTTTTATATTAAAATGGAAGTTTTTTTGGTCATGGCAACGATTTTATATTTCTTTAACTGACTGGATAGCTATTAAGTGCAGCTGCCGGAACAGAGCAACAGGTGCTTGGCGACAGTCTACTTAAGGGTGGTAGTTAGAAAGGCGGACTTAGAAAAAACCCATACCACCATGCTATGGTTTCATCGTGATCTTTCCCTTCACCAAAAGTTCCGACTCAACTGCTAAAACTCGAAACTACGCCTATCGACGCGGTGTTCAAAACGCTATCAACTAAGGAATCGATTTTTTTATTTCAATATGGATACTTATTTATATTAAAATAACGATAAAGTGCTGAAATCTTTATTTTCTGGAATATACCAAAATTTGATGAACTAATATATATTCTGAAGATCATGTTAGAGATAAAGAATGTATCTTGTGCTCGTTTGACTAATTACAACTGTAATGTTAGAAATGTCTGTAAAATTTGTAGTCCGGTGAAGCTGTTAAGACCTTGCTAGGTCAATAGCGTAGTCAGTTCGAGAAAGAAAAAAGTCTGTAATATCTGTTCCATTCAACAGTATCAATTTGAGAACTAATCCCCTTAGCATATTCTAACACCGATTTGAATTCTAGCATCCTCTTTGTTTACTATAATAAAAAGACACTCATGATAGTCAAGTAATTATACCAGCGGAATATTGATTCGATATCTGCCGGTTTAAGACTCGATCGTACCAATTAATTTTTCAGTATCCATGTTCACCTGCTAATTTAAATTGGTAAGACGATCGGCCGAAAATGAAGGATAACATCGTGAATAATTTTTGAAATCGAGAAATATTCTTTTAGAGTTTCATATATTTAATATCTGTAGATATAATGAAACAAAGATCACTTTTCAGTCTTTAATTATAGAGACGCGTGTTACATGTGTGCCGGCCGAGACTGAACTGCTCGACGGTACATAATAATTCAATTCCAAAAAATACATAATTATATCGCTACATCCTTATAGTATAACCGTATATGGGTAAAATATAGAATCGTGGAATTACGTTTGAAATCGTTAGTACATTATGGACTGGCTTGGTAATTATGCCCGTACCTTCTTTCGGGAAGGTCTTTTGTGCAGCAGTGAAACTCGTACAGACTGGCTTTATTGGCAATAAACTGTGCACGTATGCAATTTCGAGTGCTGTAACCGACACACCTACTTTTACTGCAAAACCGTTGTATTATAATTTGCAAGGTGGGGTTGAGAACATGCGTTAACATATGACGTGTTGTAACTAAATCTTTTTAGATAACAATATATTGGGCAATAAGCTCATTTTTGTTATGCTGTTTAAGAATTGTGACACATAGATATGGACTGTATTTACCATTTAAAATTAAAATAACCTGTTTACGTTTTTTGTATATAAAAAAAGATTTGTTTGTGAAAATATTATAGAGTCCAAATTAGTACTTGACGCCACATTGTAAGGAAAGCAAAAGCCGCAAATTGTCGAGTGCCTCGTAAACCTCTGAGAGGGTCGCGAATCCAATCCGTTTACGAGCTTCACCGCCATCTTTATTATCATCCTAAATGATAACGCGGGATGAAGGCAATCCACGCGTCTTTCCGGAACGTGTCGAATGATTAAAATGCTTTGAACTAAATTACTACATCACCTTTTGGTGTTCAAAACCTATCGTTAATGGATAGACCAATAAATCAATTAATTGAAAGTTGCATATCTTATTTTGTAATTTATAGATTTTAGGAGACGATGTGGTCTAGGTCTGCTGAACAAATCTACATGATTTTTAACTTGATAGTTGGCCAAGCCGACACTAGAAAAAGATTTATCATAATGCCAATGTTGCATTACGATATTTTTCTTCATCGAAATTTCTAATACGCAATTCTTACCAACAACAATTGACACAGCGTGCAAATATAATACCACTAAGCTATTATTGCTTCGAGTATTCGAAAAAAGGTTTCTCTACAAATATTACCTTTAAGGTAAATCCAAAGTCGTTGCATATATATCATATATAGATTAAACTTGATAGGTTAAATTATAGTTTGAAACATTTTAGTATATGTGTTTTATTTTAGTAAATAACTAATATAAGTTGCAACTACAAAACACTGATATTTACTCCAAAGAGGTCGCAGTGCTACCTTCTCGAAACTTCACTATAGTGACAGTATTACCATAAGCGTTTTTTTTTTCATTTTATCTCGTTAATTATGTCTGCAAGAAAATACTAAAATATATTATGACATTTTTGAAGCTAATTACTCGATCTTTGTAGCAACCGACAGTAAGACCGCTATAAAGGGGTGCGTCTTTAGAAAATGAATTAAAAAAATGCTTTTTCTTTTATAAGAGTTCTTTGAAGCGAACTTATTTACATCTAAATATAATAAGAGGTACATTTCTCCTACTGAATGGATAGGTAAGGACGAATAAAATACCTTATATAACAATCAGATCACTTTTTATTCACTACGATAGTTATTAGTACACATTAGTAGTGTTATTAGTACACACGCACACACACATTTATAAAGAAATACTAAAACTAGATATAAATGAATTCAGATAATTCTCATATTACGAATTATTAGAAAAAAATACAAAATCGATCTTATTCTGGATTCGAGATTCCGGTTTACATATTTTACAAGTAAAAATAAATCGTATATAGTAAATGTATATTGAATGATAAATTGAATGTATAAACTAGTATAATGAACCCAACACTATATTACTTTTACTGACTTTAGAAAGCTTAAAACACTCGCAATTTCGTTTCAAATTATAATTAATAGTGATTTGTTTTTTTTTTCATTTCTTTAATCGATTCTCAATGCGATTTTATTGTTTTAGTGTTCGTTACTTCTGAACTTCGTCATTTATGAACAGATTTACAAAATTCCTTCTGTATCGAAGAGGGAATAATTTCAAGGAGGTCTCTATAACTATATATCTATAACTGCCCTCAAAAAGGACAATAGTCTTAACGGAGATCGAATTGGTGTAACAATAATATATTACATTACACGGAGTGTGTTAGATCGCGCCGTGTACCAATATGTGCTGCCAACCTCACTCTAGAAAGAAAACGATATACAGAGAAACGACTCCTTAATATCGTATATTATATTACCCTAATTTTGTAGGGCTGTCACACAAGAAAATATCGCGCGAGTAGAGAATAAAAAATGGGTAAATTATCACGCTACTGCCGGTCACTCCCCTGGCACTCAGTCCCTCGGTTTGCCGAGACCCGAAGCTGTCGCTCGACTCCCGTAAGTGAATTCTAAAAAGGTTATATATTGTTGAATTATTGAAGTTAATTATATTATTTTTATAATTCACATCTAAATCTTCTATCGAAAACCGTCCGTATCTTCATAGGTTGTACAATTCACAAAATGTAGCTTCCTATTAGCAAATTTTCACAATAAAATCAGTAGTCCCGCAGATTATTTCTTACATCCAAATTCAATTTTTTTTTCTATTTTTCTAAATTGTTTTTTTTTCGCACAGAGGTCAATTGAAATTGGCAATATAAAGGGAGAGAGGAGTGATCGCAATTTGGTACAATTCACTATTCACTCCCTTGACGTGTTGCATGGACATAATATTAAAGTCACCAAAATTTGTTAGTCCTGATATAGATATAAGTCAGAGATTCGTGGTAATTTCAAGGTCTGTTAAATGTCTTAAAATTAACGATCACATGCTTAGCAAAATTATTGAACGATTTTTTTTTTTAATGTCATATGTGGCAAACGAACATTAGGTCACCTGCTGTTAAGTGATCACCACCGTCCATGGACACTAACAACACCAGAGGAGTCGCAAGTGCATTGCCACCCTGTGGGGGGAAAGGATTAGGGGAGGGAGAGGGAGAGGAGGGGAGGTGGGCCTCCAGCGCTCTCACTGACCGAACGAAACGCAACAATGGCAAGCACTGTTACTTCACGTCGGTTTTCTATGAGAGAATGGCGAGCCGACCCATTCATGCTGAAACCAGTAATAGTTTCTGCGTGGCTCTACCACCATTGAAAATTTGATTTGAAGATTTGATTGCAGACTCCTTCTCCATTAAGCCCAAAATATCGAATGGACATATACGAAGATTATCACAAAGCAATATGTGCCCTAGTCTCTTCGTGCTAAACCTGGGCCAATCTTGAAGCAAGTGTTCAAAGTTTTGCACAGATGTGTTATCACAGGGGCAGGTGTTGTCGTCAATAATCTTAAAGCGATCAAGATATTGCTTATTGTACAATATTAATTTAAATAAAAATATACTATTCATTATTTTCCTATTTTATTAATATTAATTATCATCGTGGAATCACATATTCAAAATAATCACAAAATTAAATACATTTAACGAATAAATTACTCATTAGAGTTCTGTGATGACGGTTTGGAAGGACGTCGATTAAGCCATTTAAAATTGTTGTTTATGAGTTCAGTCGATGAACACGTGAATAGTTCGTAGAATCGTTTGATGTCAATGTATTGATTTTGGATAGTAGTTATTAACAAGCATTAACTTGGTATTGTGTAAATAAGGATTAATTTTCAGTATAACAATTTCTTCTATTTATGCCCTTAATACTATTCATTACACCTAACAAGGTATATATACATTTATAAGAAACGAACTGTGCCCGCAACTTTTTCTATTTTTATTGTAGCATGGCAAAATGACTGCACTGTACCTGGTGGTAAGCACGGTACAATCCACAAACAATGGCGACCATCGAATGACACACTATCCATCGCCGGTCGCCGCTGTCATGCCGGCCTGCGAAAAGCTGGATATGCACAGGCTGATCCCGAAACGCGACCCGCAGAAGCGAATCACTATGACTGGTTTTTCGCCATACACATGGTGGTTGCGACCCAGTTAGTCTATAGCACTTACCACCCCGCTATAGCCATTGCCTCATTCGTTATTCAGCAGAGTGCACCACGTGCAGGTGAGGTTGGCTTGAGTGTCTCATGTCTTAGATGTTATTCGAATTCGACACCCCTTACACCCTTCGTCTGCGAGGAACTTTATGTATGAAACAGTGATTAATAAAATTATTTGAATGTATTAAGGCCATTTACATATCAACTTTTCTCTCGTACTTAAGTCTAATCGTGATTAAAATTACAATAGCTCTTGATAGAGCGAACTAATTTTAATTAAACAAAGACCAAATGTTACTGGAGGATATGCCTTTTGATTTTCTTCGCTCTCAGTGTCTTCTCACTCGAGCCCTTTTTACAAGCACGGGTGGTGTAACCGTGTTTAATAATATGTTTTATTATTAGATACCAACTTTATTTAGAAATGTAAAATTAGGAAAAAATACCAGAATAAGAATAGTCTAATTAATATTATATACGTGGACTTGTTGAGTTAATTTGTTACGTTTTTTTTCGAACTGACTACACTATTGACCCAGCAAGGTCTTAACAGCTTCACCGGACTACTAAGGAGAGCGCTTAAGGCACTCAGCCGATTTTATTTTGATAATTTGTTACGCTTTCACGCCGTAACTACAAAACTGAAAATGGTGAAATTTTGCATACACGTAAGTACAGATAAGGACATAGGGATAAGTCAAATCTTTTTAATATGAAAAAGCATAATCTAGTTAAAATATAATAATAAGGAGACAGACAGACGAGCTGATTTTCATGACTATAGATAACACAGACATAATGTAAATTGTTCCAGTACAAGAGACTACAATTGGCTAATAAATCGTCGACCCTCGTAATCACCGCGTTCCGTGTGAAGGAAATCTTTCTAAATCATTAGGTACCTAGGGATTACATTTGCGTTTGCTTGACTGTATTCGGATAGCGTCTTGCAAATAGATCTGTTCCCTTTGTAAAGTATACTCTTATAATTATAGCCAACAAGTGTTTTAAAATTGATATACTTAATGGGGCTAATCCCTAAACCGTTAAATTCAGAACTATTACGCATTACTATGAGGGTTAAATAGTAAGAACAGTGTTTGCACCTTTTGAGGCTACATATGTCGCCTTTGAAAGAAATGCCTGAGTTATCTCGTAATGAGCGTTTAATTCTTCATGTTGTTATTGAAAAACACCACCAATGTTACAAAATATATAGCCACTACATGACATTCGTAGATTCTACCAAAAACTCCCGGTTTATTTGTATTGGCTCGTTTGCGTAGGTGTCACTCTCCGAGTGTTGCGGTTTTGATTTGGAGCATAAACAAACAGATAAAGAGTTAAAAAAAACAAATGACAGGCTATAATGAATCCAGAGATAAACCACGTAGCAATACCAAAACCAAACCATAATAAGATTGTATATATAACATGTCTGCACATATTTTATTTTCGTGAAAAAAATTGTTGCCCGTGTCTGGGAATAAGTAATAGAATATAAATTCAATAATTTTTAGAAATGTTTGTTTGTATGAACACGCATCACTGCTAAATACTGGGGTTAAAATAACCTCTCAGTTCACTCACACTAACAAACACAAAACACACACACAAAATTGTAAAGCATATCCTCGGGAGTAACTTAGTGTTTGTTTCATTAAAATCGGTCCATTCTATCAAAAGTTATTGCAGTTTTAATGAAGACGCGACCTAAGTACGAGAGAAAAGTAGACAAGTAAATGGACTTAACACATTCAGATGACTTTATTAATCACTGTTTTTGCATAAGCTTTCACGCGGACGAAGTCGCGGGTACAGCTAGTAATGTATAAAATAAATCAAATCTAAGTGGTCCTTCTTGTAACAAACACGTTCAAACAAACAGTCAATTGAGCTGACTGATTTAATTTGTATAGATTAAATTATGTTTCTTATTTATTATTAGTCAATGGAACAGTAAGCTCTGATTTCTCATTTTGTCGAAATTTAAGACGGTTTAAGATTAATTTAAATTTATCAACATCTAAAGAACGGTCTTCAGAGAAAATTAAAAGCGATTGATATGGTTTCTTCGCGATTTTAAAATAGAAAAACAACATCGCATCAAACGATAACTATACCTTTTTGAATTATTGTGTATTTTTAATTAGGATTCCCTTTTTTGTGTTCGCCGGACAAAAACCAATAATGGTAACTCATCAAAGAAGTAAAAACTGCAGATGTTCGTCTAAATAAATCTAATAATAACTTTTCAAACAAACCGTATGTGTTGTATTCAAGATAGTTGTAGAAACTGTTTCAACATACTCTAGCTATAAAAACTTTTAAGTATTATGAGGTAGAAAATATTATACGAACTTACTGTGCCAAGCTACAACAATGTTGCAACTAACAATGTTGTTTGGTTGATTAAAAAACAGACGGCGGTTGGTTCCAGTAGATATGACGAACTTTTCGGTATACTGAGACACTTTAGCGAATCTTGCCTCGCTGAGAGTCATTGTATGCTGAAAACGAACAAACTTTGATACATTTTTTTTCTCAAACTGACTTTTTTTTATGTTTTACAGATACGCGCTTAGCCACGATCTCACCTGATGGTAAGCGATGATGAAGCTGACGATGGATCGCGCTTACCTGCTAAATGCCTGTTCACTCTACTCTTGAACACTCCCAAGTTGTATTATGACGGGAAGACAGACGCCGGGAGTGAATTCCAGACCTTAGCCGTACGTATAATAAATGTGGAAGCAAATCGCTTCGTACGAATCTCAGGAATATCAACTACATAAGGGTGGAAACCCTCACGGCGTCTGGTCGTCCTCTGATGGAATGGGGACGGTGGAATTAAATCATGTAATTCCTGTGCACACTCTCCAAAGTGTAACTTATAAAACACTGAGAGACAAGCCACTTGCCGTCGATGCTGTAAATTGAGCATTCTTGTCTCCCACAGCGCTTCATCACCTACAAGCCGACGAGCACGACGTTCGATGGAGTCAAGAGCGGCCAGCTGATATTTGGCTGATCCATCCCATAGGTGACAGCAGTATTCTACACATGAGCGTACTTGAGCTTGGTACAAGCTGAGAAGCTGTTCCAGGGTGAAATAACGCTTAACCTTAAAGAGGATCCCAAGTTTCCTTGCAGCTGTTCTTGCTTAACTACGCTATTGGTCTAGCAAGGCCTTAACAGCTGCACCGGACTACTAACACAAGCGCTTGAGGCACTCAGCCGATTTTATTTTGACAACTAGCTCTAGGGTGCACGGCATACCTTGCCTTGGTACAATGTACCCGAACGAAGCCGAGGTAGGTTGCTTAAGATGTTCGTTTAATGCTACAATTACGTTTTGGTTCAAATAATGTGATTAGTAAAGTATATCGGCACGAGAGGCATTCCGCCTTGGTTCTCATACGTAGAAACTTATTATATTTAAAAAGAGGACTGAGTTCTTACTAAAATTGGTTATATACAACAATTACATGCCTAATTTAACAGCAGTTAAACTACATGCCTGAATTTATTTCGAAACATGAAAAATAACAAATTACATAGTTTTCAATTAGGTAAATTAAAACGACATTTTTTGTATCCTAGGACAAAAGATATTAGGTTTAAACAATACCAAAGATTTCTTTTGTTGGAAACGTCCATTATCCTGGCCGAAATATTATTAAATGGAATGAATAACATAAAACGACAAGTTTAGTTTAAGTTTTGTAATTCGGTCGACCTTACCTGTAACTTTTTCCACTTGTTATTTCTAAAATGGGAATACTCAATTTTCTAGAGCAACGTAAACTCGGACACTTTCTGCTGATTAAACAATGTGATTCAGGATTTGAAATATTATACATTATTAAGTATGCTCAGAGTAATCTATGATATATATACAAGTCTAAGATTTTAACTTGGTTTAAATAATAATGTAGTAACTTATATAATTTAAAGTCATTTAATTGTGTTTTTGAGGTTATAATTATATTCTTATATAATAGCACTGCATGAGCACTTTTAGATATTATTTATTCATATTAACGTTGCATTGATTTTTTCGCTCTTTATCGGTCTTGGTCAAATGTATGCTTAAAAACATAAATTTATAGAACAAAGGTGTTATTCATTAATTTCGTTACAAAACATTGTTACTTTTCGAGGGATAATTATTATATGAACGCAAGATAATGACTATGTTGCAGCTACTAACTCACACCACAGGAAACACTTAATAGTTATAATATAGAATAATGGAAAATAGTATAAAACTAAATTATCAAATGCCGCTGTACAAGCGTGGGTGAATGTATATGTTGTGTGATATGTATGTGGAGAATTTAAGTGTAATTTGATAGTACTATTCCTTGAACAATTTCAAGTAACCTATGTTAAAAGTCAATGGTTCTTCGACTTCTTCATAAAAACATACAGTGGCGGTCGTATAATTAGAAACACTACCAACGTCCAGTACATTATGTAGGATACTTCACCTCAATCGTTTTTATTTCGAAATTAAACAATAAATAGGACAGAAATAGGTTTAACAATTTATCATTTATTAGAAAAACAATATAAATCCCACTACACAAATGCAGTTTCAATATTACATTACGGACAAACATTTCAATCAGGTTTAAGGTATGAACAATAATGGTCAACTAATTAGAAACAACATCAAACAGTTTAAAAAACAATATTTTTTTAAAGTATTAGTAATTAGTATTGTTATTTACCAAATAGCTATTATCCATAGCCTACCAATACTTATAATTAATATTTAGTGGCGTATCCCTTATTTTCAATAACAGCACTGCAACGACGTGGCGTTGATACAATCAATTTCATACATTTTTCTAGGGGGATTGAATTCCATGCTTCAACAAACGCTTCATATAGATCGTTTTGACAGGTGTTACGTTTGTTTGAGACTTTATTTTTAACAATATACCAGAGTTTTTCTATGGGGTTTAAATCCGGACTATTTGCTGACCAGTCTAAAACGGATATACGCTGTTCGCTAAGGAAACATTTGACGCTATTGGCCGTGTGTTTGGGTCATTGTCATAGTTAAATATCCAGGTTACAGGCAAATTATCGCCTGAGTAGGGAATCATTGTGTGTTCTAAGATATTTTTGTATTACCATTGATCCATTGTACCTTAAATCTTCCGAACGGGTTCAAATCCACACCCGCAAAAACACCCCCAATCTTTAATGTTACCGCCACCGTACTAGACTATACTGCTTGAGTATTTATAATTAAAAGCATTGTTTACAGGACATCTAACATAGCGCTTTCCATCGGAATCTGCCATATTTATTTTTGTTTCATCTGAAAATAACACCTTTTTTCATTCTCGTACCGTCCAATTAACATATTTTGTAGCGAATAATAATCGCTTCTCTCGGTGTTGCTTGGTAAGAAGCGGTACCTTTCGAGAGATTCTTCCAAACAATTTAGATTCCACTAATCTTCGGCGTATCAGTCTTGACGAGATGTTTCTCTGGTCATCAGGCGAAAAAACTTCATTTTTTATGTGCTTGGATCCTTTAATTGGGTATTTTTTAGCAACACGAACGATTAGCGTATCTTCTTTGGGAGAGGTTTTTTTAGGTCGAGCATAAGAACATTTTCAACAGTTCCATATGTTTTATAATGATCAATTGCATTAAAAACTTTCTTAACAGAACAATTTAAATGCTCAGCTATTCTTCTGTACGTCCACTTATGATGTAAATTAAAAGTTAACGCGTCACAATTTTTATTTTTTCCCATCATGAACAAAATAAAATACAGAATAAATTTTGAATAGCCGTCAAAATCATAGAAAAATCCAAGAAAGAAATGTTATTCTCCAATTTCCAAAAAAAAGAACGAGCTATGGACGCTTTTTTTAAATGTTTCTAATTAGGAGACCAAGCGCCCAGTAACAGAAAATAAACTCCTACATGTGTAAGATTCATTTTGTTATTAAAAGTAAGATATGTTTTATATCTTATGCATTTCATGAGTTTTTTATTTGAGTGGCTATATTATTGCATGATTATTAATTATTGAATGTGTATATTTTTACGAACATTTGTACGTTGAAGTTATACTTTCTTTATTCATAAGAAGTGTTTCTAATTATATGACCACCACTGTATATGGTAGGTCCAAAGGCCAATATAAAATATTTATTTTTTACATTAAATTTTGATAAATATATAAATATTGAGAGTTTGCTTGTGTTAATGTCGATTAGGACGATCCCTTGAAAACAGGTACAAACAGGTACATGTAAAGGTACAGGTAGGTTTGTTCAAAGGTACCATGTCCTGCTCTATACCCCTGAGAACATGTATACAAAATTTCATAATGATCAGTTGAATCATTATAGCGTGAAAGATAAACAAACATACTCACTTTCGCATTTATATTAGTTTAGATTAAATTCACGTCAAAGGTAACCAACTTAATACTGAATACATAATATCGGTTAATACTGACTATAACTAAAGGTTATTAAGTAAAGAATGATTAAACCGAACGGGAGCGTGGGTTGACGGCTTAAGGTGCTACATATATTTGTAATAAACTACGATCGAGATATTTAGTTTGTACCTACATATACATGCTTCATATATATGCACGTCTGAATAATATAATTGCTTAACTTCCAATATTCTAAAGCTTTTAAGATTGCGATGGCCACAACCCTCGTGGTCAGGCGCATAAAGAGGTTGGGCCTCAGGGTGGCCCTCGAGAAGACCGAGGCCTTACTCTTTCATGGGCCTCGGCAAGGGCCACCACCTGGGGCCCACATAGTGGTGGAGGGCGCCCGGATCAGGGTGGGGACCCGGATGAAATATCTGGGCCTCACCCTGGACGGGCGCTGGCGGTTCGGGCCCCATTTTACGGGGCTCGGACCACGAATTGCTGGGGCGGCTGCGGCACTCGGCCGGTTGCTCCCCAACGTAGGGGGACCGGGTGCCGGGTGCCGCAGACTCTATATGGGAGTCGTGCGAGCGATGGCCGCCTACGGGGCTCCGGTCTGGGCCAACGCCCTCAGTGCCGCCAACGTGCGCGCGCTGCGAAGTGCGCAGCGCACGGTGGCACTGAGGGCGATCCGGGCGTACCGGACGGTGTCCTCGGCGGCGGCCTGTGTGCTCGCCGGCTCCCTACCCTGGGAGCTGGAGGCAGGAGTTCTCGCCGCCGTGTACGAGTTCACGGCGGCGAGGAAAAGAAGGGGGGAGCCTCCGGCTCCCAGGGAGGTAGAGGCGGAGAGACGGCGTCTCAGAGGAGACGCCGTCGAAAGGTGGCAGCAGGGCCTGGCGGACGAGCGGTTCGGACGGTTTACCGTAGACGCCGTCCGCCCGGTCCTGCGGGAGTGGATGTCCAGGGGCTGGGGCTCCCTGACGTTCCGACTGGTGCAGGTACTCACCGGACACGGTTGTTTCGGGTGGTACCTGTACCGGATCGCACGCAGGGAGCCGACCGCCGCCTGCCACGAGTGCGGCGCTGTCGAAGATACCGCGCAGCACACTCTGTCTCAGTGTGCTGCGTGGGGGGTGCAGCGCCGCAGTCTGGCGGCGGTCGTGGGAACGGACTTATCGCTGCCGAGCGTGGTTTCGGCCATGCTCAGCAGCGAACAGGCTTGGCGAGCGATGGCCTCCTTCTGCGAGGAGGTCGTTTCGCAGAAGGAGGAGGCGGAGAGGGCCCGCGAGGCAGACCCGCTGAGTGGCCGTCTCCGCCAAAGAAGGACAGGCAGGAGGAGAAGGCGCTTCGCCCAACTCCTCCTGCCACCATAGCCGGACCTGAGGGGATGGGCCGGGGGGCCCATCTCCTCATTGCACAGGTCCGTCGGACGAGGGGGGCAGCCGGTGTGTACCCGGTCTGTCCCTCTATAGGTAGGAACCCGGCGGTCACCTTCCGCCGGGCGGACCGTGGGGGCGGCTCTACAAGGTTGATTAGCTTGTACGATCCCTTGCCGCCCCCACAAAACGGTCTGTCGGTACACCGTGGGGTTTTAGTCCGTGCGACTCGGACATAACCCACCCTCTCCCCCGGGAGGGTGGCGTATCCATAAGGGATTTCCCCACGTTAAAAAAAAAAAAAAATGGTATTTCTGATTCATAGTATGTAATTTTAATATTGTCCTATAATACGATCGAATGTTTCTTACATTACATGTGACAGGACAAACTAAATTATTGTTCAATGTATACTAATATTATAAAGAGTTTGTTTGGTTGAACGCGCTCAAGTACTACTGGTCCAATTTGAAAAATTCTTTCAGTGTTAGATAGCTCATTTATCGAAGAAGGCCATAGGCTATATATCAGCATGCTAAGAATGAAGAATGTTACAATATCTTTTTTTCTTTATTTTGAGAGCTTCCGCTGCGTGTTAGCGGTTTAGTCCAAAGTAACTATACGCGGACGAAGTCGCGGGCAGAAACTAGAATTTCATATGGCGCTCTATATTTACTAATGGTCTGTGGGAATAATTTGGTTTTATTATTGTCAAAGTAAATTTTCTCTGATTTAATATTCCATGAACATTATCTCGATTAAAGAAGTATCCGGGATTTTTATAGTCTTAGAGAATTTATTTTAGTCGGTAATCTACATTGTTGGCAAATGTAAAAATGTTTTTAACGTCTTAGAATTTTGTAAAAGGAAATCTGTTTTTATTTGTTCATTTTTAAAGAATTGGATGAGATATATAACATTTCTATACAATATTCATGGTTTGTACGCAGTTTATATAAGTTTGCCTATCTGCCTTATATTAATTCATTTTTTTTAATCATCGCGAACAATGGGATACAGCCAATCTTTACATATGTATGAATAAAGAGAATCTAGGATTTCATTCGTTGTTTATTTACAATGAAGTGGTATATATTTATTCGCCTAAAGGTATCAACAAAACTTAAATCTAGATATAACACAGTACAAATGTTTAGGAAAACATTTATTTAATTATTATACGCTCACAATATAAATTACCAATGATAGATTCCTAGGTCATGACAATGCAAAAACTGAAGTCGTTCCATTTGACATTTTATAATATATTTTATATCGCTCTGTGAGAGTCCCAGTAAAAAGGTTACTAGCATGTAAACATGAGAATGGAGTTCCTACAAATGTCAATCTCATGGCCAATTTAGTAACTAGATTTAACAGAGCTTATCCGTGTTTTATCAACAACAGTTCTATTGCACATTCAAGAAACTAGTACAAATAGTCCATAAACCACAAATCTATCCCTGTCCCCTAGTACAAACACTGGTAATATATAATGTAATCAATATTCATGATTTAAACATCTGAATTAATTAAGAGCATGCCAATTCAAAGCGTTAGATAATGTAATCAAAACAAATCTTTTACGCCAGAATATAACGAAAACGGTGCCTTACAAACGGCGATTTCGTTAAAGGATAATAATATTATTTTAAACGAAGGTAGGTGTCAGTATGTCAACTACTCGAACGACCAATTGGTAGTTAACTGATACCAAATTGAATAGCAAATGGTTGTCAAACTGTTTTCGTAAATAGATGTCTAATTATAGAACAGCAATACTAACTATATATTGCCATCAAATTGGAAAGTTTTTTGTTTGAATTATGACAGTGACTGCCATTCCAGCTCTAAATTAATTCGTATAAATTATCAAACTTAATAGTTTTTTTTTATTTTAAATGCGCGTGTATTAAATAAATACATTTCTGAAGTCTTTAATTTTTTGAATGGTTTGTGAAATAAATAAAAACACTCAATAATCATTTTAAAAATGATATAACTCGTTGTCGAACTTTCGGTGTCAGTTTGAAGTCCATCGCAGATAACATATTGCTGTCAAATTGGTATGCAATTTACAGTCCAATTGGCAGTTGTAAAAATAGCAACAAATGGTGTGGAATATTCGTACGAGAATTCTTGTTCACGAAATTATGATTAATTAGGCACAAATGATATAGATAGTAAACACATAAAACTAAAAAACATTTTCTTCAAAATTCGTACAAAAGCGATATTCGAAAGCACGACTTTTCATTTAAACAACGAAACTACTTAACAGTACCGTAAATATTATTTATCAAAATCAAGTTGAACAAAAATAATAGTCATCACAACATTAGTAGATAACTGACATTCCATACATTGCAACCCGTCCCACTGCCCTGAATTTCGAAAGAAAACGATACGACCTATAAGTTACTTTAATCAAAATAATCTTTAGTTTAATACGCTGTATAGAATAAAAATCAGGGTATATAAAAGTCGGTAATTTATTTATGAGCGTTGGAGCAAAGGGAGTTGAACGCCCACGCCGCGCCGCCCGACTTTGGGGGTTCGGGCAACAGGTCGCCTGACAGCCTTCGAACTACACAAAGCGTTTTTGACAGTAACCCGGCGGAGCCCAAACTCCTTTTATTATCGTTCAACCGACTTTGAGTGGATTATAATGATTTATAGCACTACATAGGTTTACAAAATAGGGACCAAGTGTTCACTACGTCAAATTTTCGTTTTCTTTTCTTTATTGGATATAAATTGTTACACAATATTTCATTAATATTTATATAAAGACATGAACTGAATCTATTATAATTTCGCTATTTGCTAATACTACGAATCGCAGCATTAGTTTAAAAAAAAATCAACCGACTTCCAAAAAGAAGGATGTCCTCGTTCGCTCGTATTACGAATTGCAGTATTAGTTTAAAACATGTGCGTTAGCGTGTTTTTTCATGGGGTGTCATAATCCTATGGGTACAGCGCATTCCACATCTTTCACAGCGCTAGTGTTTGCATAATAATAATGCTTCTCGAAAACCTTACGGTTGTCGCCATTCTGTTGGGCTTTAGGGTGTGCGGATGAGCAACCAGCCACCGGCGAGTGATGAGAATTTGAATGTTTTTCAGAACAGTATCCGTTATACATGCCGTAAAGCACACTATCTAATCTAATGAGATCTAATGTATCTCCAAAATTCTAATGGTTCTAGGCCGCATGTCAATTCGGGATTGTCAACAATGCGAATGACTAGTTTTTACACGGAGAAAAGAAGTAAGAAGTCATTATACTAAGCCAATACTAAGAATTTCAGCATTAGTTTAAGACATTTTTCAATCAACTTAAAAAGAAAAAGGTTCTAATTTCGGTTATATTGCTATGTTTGTTACCTTTGAACTTCGTCATTTGTAATCCGATTTGGATAAATTTCAGAAGGTTCCCATTTTAATATAATTAACATTAATAGAGAATGTATTGTGATTGTAATATTGGTAGGTTTATTAGATTAAGATTAGGCAAGTACTTAACTGTGTTAAAGGACATTCTGGTGTACTTTAAAGTACATCTCTTATAGGATGGCTTTAAAATTCTGATCCGCAACCTTTTTGTGTGACGAAAAGTGGTGGCGTAAGCACTATGTCGGATAGAGTGGGAGCAGTGTCTCGCTTGCCTTCGGGTATTGGAGAACAGTAAGACATGCGCTCTTCTCGCTTTGTTTTTGACGGTTTTACTCTAACCACGTTTGAACTATAATCGTGCATTTTTAGAGTAGATCTTATTGAAGTCGGTATTATTTTTTGTTAAAATGTATATTTACTGTTTTAAGGTCAGTAAGTAACTTCTAATCGAGACTTCCTTTTCGTGAAAGTAGTATTATTGTTTCACGAGAATTATGTATTTTATTTACATTCATCTGGAACAGTCCTTTATTATTATTGCGCTTTCATCAGCAATACTTGACTCATGTAAATATTTTACTGATTTTAAGATACGTTTTGAAATTTTTATCATTACTGCCTAGAATACGTAGAAAAGCATGTTATATAAGCATAAATAAAACTATGAGTTATTGTCTATCCGCTAATAAAACTCTTATTTAAGTGGATTGAAAGATTAGGCTGATTGATTTTATTTATAGATTGCATAAGTAGGTGTGTACATCTAAATTTTAATACAATATAAACTATATACGTCACGCTTCAGGATTCGTGAGTTATTCTTGTTAAGCAATTCAAATTCATGCGTTTCTATTTCTGAGCAAACTTTCCGTTGTAGCTAACTAATTTAAAACTGGAATTTATAAATATTGCAGAGATTTACTCTGCTCGATATATCTACTATATAATAATTTGTAATTATTCACAAATCAATTTATTAAATAAGAATTACTATTATATAATATAACTACCTATATCCGCGACTTCGTTCGCGTGGTACCTAATATACCATACAGTGACTAATAAAAGCATTTGAATGTATTAAGTCTATTTACAATTTACATTTCTCTCATACTCAAGTCGTGATTGAAGTTATAATAACTTTTGATAGACCGAACCGATTTTAATGAAACAAAGGCTAAATGATACTCAAAGATACGCTTTATTTCTTTAAAAGGTTTTATCGTCAGCGCAGTACTATAGCAGTGATGCGTGATCAAACAGACAGACATACATTTCTAAAAATGATTGAAACGTTTATTAATTCCTAGACGCAACAAAAATCTAAAGAGTACTGACACGTTATGTTTACATTGTTATTATATCATCATCATCATATATATTAATACGTGAAGCCTAAACTTTGTACCCCTTTTTAACGGAATTCCGTGAACGGACGAACGTGAAATAGTTAAAGTTTATATGGAGGACAAGTGCAGAAAGCTATTTAGTTTATATAAAATGCATTAGAAGTACATTAAATTAATTAAAATATGCATTACTCGCACTAATGCTTCAATTTCACACAACATATACACACATGTAAATAAAAAAGACATTTTGACATACGTCAATAAAGAACTTCAAAAAAGGATTAATATTATGTGCTAACTACTTGTACGACTATTAGTCTGTGGTGCGGAGTTTTTGGCGGGATCTTAGTCTGTCATGTAGTGGATTTTATTTTTTATTCATAATCTTGTGTTACTTGACTCTATATTGTGTAAAATTGGTGGTGTTTTATGTAATATAGTTTGTTTATTGTGCATAAGTGAAGTGAATAGAAAATAATACCACGGACCATGAATTCTGAGATGCCACAAAAACTCCATGGAAAGTTCTAACAAGGGAGCCACCATCTTGTTAGAATATTGAATTAATTACTCGACAATGGAAATTAACAAACACTCTGGACAAAGATGGTACGCTACTATTAACAAGGAGATTAAGATAAAAAAGTTGGATAAAAGAATATATTATAGAAGATTTGGCGTTTATGCCTTTACATTAATTTGGACATAGAGAAGATTTGGCGCGTATGCCTTTACATTAACTTGTATATAGGAGAAAACTGACAAAAGAATACATAAGTACTACCTATATTGACAATTTCAAAATTAAAAGATGATTTAAAGAATGTACGAAATGTTATATAGAAGATTTGGTGATTAGGCCTTTATAGAATACATAGGAACTACCTATATTGACAACTTCAGAATTGGCAGTATGGATTAATTCCTTCGCCTGTCCTATTGGACGAATATTAAAGAAGAAGAACTTCAAAAAAGGTTACGAAGGAGGTTGGTATGCTCGACTGTATGTATTTTTTTTTACTCTTACGTTCCAATTATCCTTTTTCATTCAACATTCAACAATGATATTATAACATATAACTATTATTATAATATTTATCATACCTTACATACTCTTTGAATTTAACTGGTCAAATTACAGGTTAATTTTACAATAATATAATAATTTTAAATATAATAATATAATATTTAATTAAAATATACATTACTCACACTACGCTTGAATTTTATACAACATATACACACATGTAAATGGAAAATACATTTTAACAATTATATTCACTTTTATACAGTTTATTAATTAATGAAGCATATGAAGATCTACATAAGTTCAATACAAAATATCAATTACACATGTATACAGGCCGCTCTATACCTACTACGCATCACTAGTTTGACGTAGGAACAATACATTACGAGCATGTCGTCGACATTAGTGACGGTCGGGGACGTGAAATCATAAGATTTTACCCATTTACAAATTCAAACACGCATATGATACAGTCGAGTATACACAGTGCGAACATATCGGTGACACTTCACTAATATATCGAAGCCATCGGTGACGAGAACTCCTACGTATTTCTTCGACCAAAAAACGCACAACGCGGCTAAAGAAGTTTTCAATAACTTCGCACAAATGAGACTTTCGAATCGAATTGGATTCGAGATCGCATATTATTATTGGCAGTACTCATGTAAATAGTAAAATAGTATCATCTGGGTAATAGGCATCGTGAATTAATAACATAATCTAAATCCTTCCTTACGCTAAATGAAGTCGTTCAGAACATATCTCGTCGGTGCATCGTTACCTCTATGACGAGGGTCACAAAGCGGCCATTTAATTTGTCCCGTCTGAATTAAGATGGGATCAAAACTCATATGAGTACATATTACACTAAAGCCCTATACCCCGTATATATTTATATTTTTATAAATGATGACGCCAAATATTATTATCTTTGTGTAAATCAATAACGATTTATACCACACCCATCGATATTGCTTTCAAATGGCAGGATTTAAACATTCTTGACGTGCATAATTCTATTTGAACCAATTTAAACAACATAGGTGATGAAAGTGGTAGAGTCACGCTGAAGCTATTACTGGTTTCAGCATGAATGGGTCGGCTCGCTCGGGGTAGTACCACCCTCTCACAGAAAACTGACGTAAAGTAACAGTGCTTGCATTGTTGCGTTTCGTTCGGTCAGTGAGAGCGCCGGAGGTCCAACTCCTTTCCCCTTCCTCCTCTCTTTTCCCCTTTTCCTTACTCCCTCCCACAACACAGGCTGGCAATGCACTTACAACTCCCCTGGCGTTGCTAGTGTCTATGGACGGTGGTGATCACTTAAAATCAGGTGACACATCTGTCCGTTTGCCTGCTATAACATAAAAAAAAACTTATAAATTAATATTTGGTTGAAGAAGGCGTTACTTTGCGGAAATTCATAATTAACTATTGCTGAAAATCTTGGCGGAAGTGCAAAGTAGCATCCACAATAATATTTCATTTTATAAATGAATAGCCTGTGTATAATTCTGTTTTAAGTTATCTTACTGTAAAGTTTAATTAAGATACGGTAAGTACACATATGGTGGAAGGATTTTATTTTTTCCCTTTTTTCACACTGAATTAGTTTAGATTAGCCTAGTCTTCAGTTATAATATACCGGTACATATGTGTGCCTCATGAATTCTCATATGTATGAGTAGCTAGCTTAGACAGATTCGCGGCGTTGCATCCAAAGCATCGGTCCAAGGACGAGGTCGAGGTTCGGCCACTCTGGTTCCCTTGAACTTGTTGCCAAGTGACAAAGTACCATGAAGTCAATTGTATAGTGAGTCCAAAAAAAAAGATCCGTTTAGTTATTATTGCTTGAAAAAATTACAAACATGCAAGCATCCTCACAAACTTTCTCGTTATAAATATTATAAGGGTATATATATTTTCAAAAATGACATTCACTCATTTACATGTCGAAATAAAGTTTATCGGTGTTATTACAAAAAAGTGAAATACGTATTGAACCCTGGCTTTAAATAGGTCTCATATTAAATGCACCGCGGTCGCTGAATGTTCGCCATCTTGCTGTTTTGTCTCGCTTTGGTTACATTAGGTTAGATTTGTGAAAAAGGATAACGCGAACTTGACTCGGGCGAGCGCGGTGCATTTATTAGGAAACTTTTTTAAACCAAGTATTTAATACGTATTTATAATAACACGGACTGTGTTTATATATATATATATAAATATAATTCATCTATACATGTGACGTGGTTGAACTGTGCCTAAATGACTGGGCGAATTTTGATGAAATGTTTGTGTGTTCAGATGGATTCAAGAGTGATTTAGATCACAATAGAACCCGGTAGATGGTGCTGCGGTTGACTTTTAAGATTCTTTTTATTATCAAGGCAGAACAACGTCGGCTGAACCCATTAATTTACATAAAACATTGGGTGTATCCGAAGTTGAAAAACACGTACACCGTTTGATGAATCATCATAATAGTAGCCTTCCGTTCTCTTTCATGGAGAATAATTTATGGTATGCATTATACTATAACAATTTGCTAATAAATGGCGATGCAGGGCATCAAACAATCGTTATGAAAATTTGTATATTTAGGTACCTAATTGAATACGGAAAATATTTACGAAATATCTATTTTATTACAATAATTTATTACGATAAAACGTAACAAAAACAAATAATAATAAACACTCGCGAAACCGCAAACAGTACTAGAATATTCTAAAAACAAATAATCAGAGAAACGTTCTCGTGATTGTATATCGTTGATATAATGTATAATCAGAAAAATGGAATTTATTGTAGGATACAATTTATATAATTATATCACATTAAATTAAATATTTTTTTTTATTTTTTATTCAAGCAACCATACTTCTAGATTGATACTGCCATTAATGAGTAAGTAGTAATAGTAAAAGTATCTTGTGATAATTTTGACGTTTTGACAAGATGGTGGCCCTCTTGTTAGAACTTTCCAGAGAGTTTTTGTGACATCTCAGAATTCATGCTCCGTGGTATTATTTCTCATCCACTTCACTTCTCCACAATAACCGAACTAAATTAGATAAAATATCATAAATGTTCTAAAAATATATAATCAAATAACACAAGATTATGAAAAAAAAACATAAGATCCCACCAAAAAACTCCAATATTTATTTAAACGAGTCTGAAACAATCGGTGTCAAAAGTCATGAAATTGTTGTCGCACACTCGTACACAACGTGAAATGAAACAAATATGTATTAATCAAGCGGCATCACTACAACAAAGGGATTACAGTCGTGACCGTTTTCGTCATAATCCACGTGGGACAAATTAAATTATGGCTTTGTGACCCCTGTAGATTACTGAAACGATTTGGACACGTTTGTATAACTGGTAAATTACATGTATGTAAATTGGCCCAGATACATATAGAAAGCAATTTAAACTTCTCAGATTTAGTAATAAATAAAACAAATACACAAACAAACAAAAACATGGGTACGTAAAAATCGAAACTGTCAGTTCTTTTCGGTACCCCAGAAGTACACAAAATAAGAATTATTTAGTCTTTTCAAGAAAAAAAGTAGTGGTTTGGCCGGTGTTATGTCTATTAAATGTCCACAGGCTCGAACCCAGGCATGTAACAACAAGACGATTTGATTGTGTGAATTTATATCTATAAAATATAATAAAGAAATCCAAGATGGTAGATAGATATTTTTCCAATTCGACCTAGGTCATCTTTTTAAGCGTATATTATTCGAAAGGTACTGCGCCATAACTGTGTATACAAACATTATGCTTGCGTAAAAAATAAGTAAACATGAATACGTTATTTCCCTATACAAAATGCTTTAACCAATTAAATGTACGTATTTTGATCACGTTCATGGCTGTATGGGCTTAGATGCCTTTGCCTCAAACACGCGGAAGAATTTTATAAAAACGAAAACAGCGTTCTTTTTTTATTTCTCTGGTTTTGTTTGTTTTTCCTTGCATTGTTCAACATAATAACAATAGCATATTATTATGCAAACTAAGAAAATTATTATATTTATAGATGAGATTAGATTATTCGTTTTCGATTATATTATTTTTGTTAAGAATTTTTTCTTGTTAATAAAAGATCGTACGGTTAATGATTGCAAATCGAAGTTTCCCAATAAATTCCTAGGTTTGTTGAAATTAGTTGAGATATTTTTTTAAAGTAACAGATAATGTTCTAAAAACATCCAATTAAAATAACAATTGTAATGCTTTTCTCATATCCAAATTTAAACGTGAATTAATATAATTCCAATTAGGTTTTATAGCTATAATTGCAGTTTGATGAATGTACAATGCAGATTTAGTATCTGAGGTTACTTTGATACAACCGCATTCAGTCGTCGTACAGGAAAAATCAATTTCTTGCCGTAATAGAATGCTTATAAAGCAATGGTGAGATTTTCAAGGATGAAACTCAGATAGGTCGCGAATTGCATGTATCAAGCAACAGCCCGAGCCGAGGTGTGCCGTGCACCCTTGAGCTAGTTTTCAAATAAAATCGGCTGAGTGCCTTAAGCGCGCGCGTTAGTAGTCCGGTGAAGTCGAAAATAAATAATTCAAGGATGAATAAAAAAATATTTCGCAATGGACAAGCAGTTCGTTTTTTTTTCATTTAATTGACTTAGTTTGTGCGTTCCTATATGTTTGTTCGTATGATGAGTACAAACTGTCACCAAGCACATATAGATGTGTAAATATACTTGAGAGCTGGTCTCCCGCCTGGGTTTAGGTTGTTTACCATCTTTGACCACATTTAATATCAAGTGGTACCGTGGTAAAAGGTTAAAACCTCTTATTAAAAAAACGTTTTTCTAAAACCTACTTACATTACTACAAACTAGACTGATTTCATTCTAAATTGACAAATATATTCGTGTATTTCTGCCTCTGGATAGTTAAATCGCCGTGTCAACCCTTTCGCATCAATAGATCTGAAGAGTAACCTGTCTACGTAATTGGGTATCTGCCGAGAACATACCTAAATATAGCTTGATAGTGTACCGTCGAGTCTTATGCTTTGTATAAAGACTGCTATTGTGTCGATCTTTCATTGTAAGCAGGCTGAATCTTTATGGCAGAGGTTGATAGTTGTATTGTAATTCTCTTTTAAATATTTCCCAGTGTCTTTAAAAGTATAGACATAGAACACAATACAATCTTGCATCATGTATTCGTGAATATTATATTTTTATTCTCTGAATATTACAATTGAGCTATAGATATTGTATTATTTACTTATCACTACATATTATAAAACATAATCCTCTGCCATGTCTGTCTGTCTGTTCGTGATAAACTCAAAAACTACTGAACGAATTTTCGTGTGGTTTTTTTCATCAGTAGATAAAGTGATTCCTGGGGAAGGTTTAGGTATATAATTTGTCAAGGTTTTTTTTATTATCAGGGCGGGACAACGTCCTCCGGGTCCGCTAGTAAAACTATAATCATGTTGGTAGGGATTTCTTAACCAGCTTGGCTAAATACCACCGGCAAATTGTTTGTTCTGCTAACTGCATTTGAGAGTCGGTCTCTCTAGGTTAAGCGTTACTTAACACCAACTGAAATTGTGGTCAAAGGCTAAAACCTATGCCGTGTTATTACAAAAAAGTTAAATACGTATTAAATGCTTGGTTTAAAAAAGTTTCCTAATAAATGCACCGCGGTCGCCCGAGTCAAGATCGTGTTATCCTTTTTCACAAGTCTAACCTAACATAACTAAAGTGAGACAAAAGAGCAAAATGATTTCCCACTACTCAATTCCCATATTACCCAAGTTTTCCTACATGCACACTTTCCTATATATACAGTATACGACTTTTCCCACAAAGTGCATACAATACCTGACTTTTGGTCTGGTGCGACAAGGAAACACTTGTTTAGCTAACTTCAGTTTCATATAGTTATTTTTGTCTATGGCAGTCATTGCACTGTGGGACAGAGACAACGCTTTATAAATCCGGAACAAGCCGATCATAGCCCAACATCTCACTCTTTTCCCCGACGTGCCAAATCAAATATCAGGTATCTACTGTATGCCTTATAAAACTATTTATGGCAATAAACACTACGCATCATGTTTTGTTGTCATATATGTATTGTTGGAAATCTCTCAGTAGTCTCACCATCTAGTTCTACAATAAAAATAAGCATAAAAAATGTTTTTTAAATATGATTTCTAATCGACTGGGATTAAACACGTGTAGAACACTGGCTGTGTTGAGATATAAGAGCCAGCTATAGAAACTATCGCGGATAATACAGCCCAGATGGATTATAATGCACTCTACACGAGCTTGCACTTACCGACATAATGGAATGAAGATTCCATTCTAGGGTTGACACATTACAGATTATTTTTTTATATTTTAATGTTGTATAATTTCAGAAAAATCGTTTAACTTTTATACTTTAGAAAGTGAATTTATATATTTTTAAGATGTTTAAATAAACAAGAAATTATTAAAATTGACTGAAAGAGCCGGTATTTACAGCATACTAAACCATATTTCATATTTTGTTCCGCAAAATATTATATGCAATATCAAACAAGTGCGTTGCCAGCCTGTGTTGGCAGCTTGTGGGGGGGGGAGAGGAAGGGAAGGGGAAAGTGGAAGGGGAGGGGAGATGAGTCTCCGGCGCTCTTACTGACCGAACGAAACGTAACAATGCAAGTATTGTTACTTCACGTCAGTTTTCTGTGGGTCGGGTGGTTCTACCCCGGACGAGCCGATCCATTCATGCTGAAACCAGTAATAGTTTCAGTATGGCTCTATCACCTACCTAAGATAAGAAATGTGATCAAAAACAAATCGGCAACATTCATCAAACTCCAAAATAGACACATCGGTATCCTAAATTCACAACAATATAACATATAAAGCCAATGTGACATTCATGGAGAAAAAAATGTCAAGGCGCAAAGAGAGCTGTAGTAATAATATTCGTCCAATAGGACAGGCGAAGAAACTAATCCATACTGCCAATTCTGAAGTTGTCAATATAGGTAGTTCTTATGTATTCTTTAACCAATTTTCTTCCGTGTTCAAGTTAATATAAAGCCATAAGCGCCAAATCTTCTATATAATATTTCTTACATATTCTTTTATACATCTTTTTCTTAATCTCCGTGTTAATAATTTGTCTGAATTATTTCGTTTAGCCAATACTGAAGTTGTCAATATAGATAGCCCTTATGTATCCTTTAACCAATTTTCTTGAGTGTACAAGTTACTATGGCATACAATGGCATAAGCGCCAAATCTTCAATATAACATTTCGTACATATTCTTTTATCCATCTTTTCTATCTTAATCTTCTTATTAATAGTAGCATACCATCTTCTTTGTCTGAATTATTTCGTTTCTCTCACCCAGAGCGTTTGTTAATTTCCAGAGTGTTTGTTAATTTCCATTGTCGAGTAATTAATTCAATATTCTAACAAGATGGTGGCTCCCTTGTTAGAACTTTCCATGGAGTTTTTGTGGCATCTCAGAATTCATGGTTCGTGGTATTATTATCCATTCACTTCATTTGTGCACAATAAACAAACTACATTACACAAAACACCACCAATTTTACACAATATAGAGTCAGTAACACAAGATTATGAATAAAATATAAAATCCACTACATGACAGACTAAAATCCCGCCAAAAACTCGCGCAAAGAGAGACCGTAGTTAACAAAAGGTACAAAAAAGGTCGAGAATATATTACAAACTATCAGGTAAGTGATAACCCTCTCAGTCTGACGTCACACTACCAGTGCTTCACCTGAAAGACCTACATTTAATTTACTTAGGCGACCACGACTAGTGTGCTGTCGCGGTCATTTATTGGATTAGAGGAAACTATTGTAGACAAAATTACTGTTTCATTTCAGTTATATTAAATTTTAGAGGCTAGTACGTGTTAGAGACACTTTAGTTAAGTTGGCTTAAACCTTAAATTTAGAACTGACTTCTAATATTTTATACCATAAAAGATGTCGGAGCGTTTGGTGTCACTAATAGTAAGCAGAGACTTTGAAATGAAGAGAGATCAATCAATTTTCGTAGCTATACTAAGTACCTGAACATCGCAAGAACACAAGTAGTCCGGTGAAGCTGTTAAGACCTTGCTTGGTCAATAGCGTAGTCAGTTCGGAAAAAAAAATCGCTAGAACATTTTTAATATCTTGAAATAAATACAAAATGTCATATAAATCGTTAGAGCCGTAGCGTAGTAGAGATAAATGTTAGATTTGGGCCTGACTTTATGTGGTGGGCTTAATTTACAAGATCCTGTATCTAAGAGAAAAGTTCTTAAATAAGTACCCGTGGCTAAGGTTAAAAAATATCTAAAGCAAAGTTGCTTAAATAAATTATCACTTCTTTCAAACATTAAATTTTAGTACAGTACGAGGTAATCGTGGAATTAAACCTAAAGGTACCAAACGCTCTCATATACTATTATCAATACATTAATGATTTAAGAAATAACAAATTAAATAGATGGTAATGAGGGCTTTGAGAATAGCATTTTAATTAAAAATATATAAAACATTATCCGTGTTATAAAAAAGTTAAATACGTATTGAATTATAAAAGTTTGGTACTTACGTATTAAATGCACCGCGCTCGCCGATTGCTGCGCGGCAAGCTCGTGTTATCCTTTTTCGCAAGTCTAACCTAACTTAACGAAACAGAGATAAAATAGCAAAATGTCGAACGTTCGACGAGCGCGGTGCATTTAATACGTAAGTACCTAAACTTTTATAATTCAATACGTATTTAACTTTTTTGTAATAACACCGTATTTCTTCAGAGTTAAATAATAATGTCAAAAACTTAATAACATTAAAATATAGCCTAGCGCTATCTAGTGATGAGTTGTACTAAAATATACCATACAATATTTATATAATAATTGCTTTGACTTACTCAAAAGCGAGTCACGCCACTGAATCAGCATACCATAATACAACCAATGCTTAAATTGATTTATTTAAATTAATGGTAACTCATAGACGATCTGAATTATGAAATACATTTACATTATTAGTTGGTACTTATATTTCAATTATTTCGTTTATGAAACATTCCATTTGATATTGATAATATTTAGAGACACCACCAGACCCATTGCAGGGTGTATGGACATAATAACCACGCGCGCCATATTGACCATCTCAAACTCCAAGAAAAAGGCGGTAGTAATATTGTCTCAGACACGGTAGTACTATAAGAACATTCCTCAGGTTTGGTCTTCCTCACGATGTTTTACTTCACCGTCAGCCGATAATGTTACCAATTTAAATTAACAAGTGAGCACCCAGTGGTCGACATTCGACCATAGTTCAATGATTTTTTTTAAAGTTTGAACTTTTTTTAGGGTTCTTACTTACTTCTATAATCAAAGATGATGGTTACTTAGTTATTATAAAATAATAGTTGTATATTATAATATCATTGTTGAATGTACAATGAAAAAGGGTAATTGGAACGTAAGAGTAAAATAATACATACAGTCGAGCATAGCAACCTCCTTCACAACCTTTTTTGAAGTCCTTTATTGACAGATGTCAAAATGTCTTTTTTATTTACATGTGTATATATGTTGTGTAAAATTGAAGCAGTAGTGTGAATAATGCATATTATAATTAATTTAATGTACTTCTAATGCATTTTATATAAAATAAATAGCTTTCTGCACTTCTCCTCCATATAAACTTTAACTATGCCAAGTTTCACGTTCATCCGTTCACTCAGTTCCTTTAAAAAGGGATACAAAGTTTGGCCTTCACGTATTAATATATATGATGATAAGTGTACACGAATTCTCTTTAGTTCATTGGTACATGCAGGGTTACAACCTGCACACATCGTATTGACATTCCACCGGTCAAACTACTCGATCACCAGAAAGTATATGATGATAGTGATATATTGAGTGCATTTGTAAAAGTCGATAAGATTGGATATATGTTTCCTGAAAAACCAATATTGGACTAGGGCCAACGCACTACACGGGGAAAGAATGCGTCAATCTTTACCTACGCGTGGTACCACTCAACAATGTAATGAATGTCGATCTATGTTGTGTACAGAACACTTTCAGCCGATGTAAACATCATTTATTTATGTACTTAGTATTGTCCTCACAACATAATGTTCATTTGGAATAAAGTATCATGCGAATGATAAATATATCATATATACTAGAAAGTATTCTATTATTTAACAAACATTATATTTGGTTACATATATTCTGTCAGTTTTTACAACTGAATATAATGTATTAATTTTATATTCTTAAGTATTTTATAACTTTATACAAACGTATTTTATTTTATATCATGGAACGCCAACGATCAGGTGGGTCACCTGATGTTAAGTGATCACCATCGTTCAAAGACACTTCAACACCAGAAGAGTCGCAAGTGCGTTGCCACCCTGTGTTTAGGGGAGGGGAGTGGGGGAGAGGGAGGGGGAGGGGAAGTGGCTTATCCGGCGATCTTACTGAACGAACGAAGCACTGTTACTTCACGTCGGTTTTCTGCGAGAGGGTGGTACTCCCCCGAGCGAGCCGACCCATTCACGCTGAAGCCAGTAATAGCTTCAGCGTGGCTCTACCACCTATATAATTATTGAGACTTTATTTCTTCAAATTGATAAATAAAAGACACCAATAAACCATTAGACAACACGTGTCTCCAAAGTCTATTTTTTTCTTATAATAAAATATCGAATTATTAACGTATGGTCAGATAATATTAATATCGGTAATATAATTAATAAGTGAATATGTAAGTCGCAACTGTATACAGAGATTCCGGATTTCTAACTCATTTATTTATCTAGAAACAAACACAAAAGTTTGTGCACTTATACACAAAAGTAAAAAGAAATATACATGTATCACAACGACTTACTCAATTTTGATTAAAAGAATATAACAACTGAATGGACAATAAAATCATTATGTATAAGATTCATCACTCGTTCCAAGTGAACTGAAGAATCAAATTAAATAACACGCAGGTCGATGTGTTCGCAATTTTATGAATATCGAATATTTCTGAAGCAGTGATTGTAGCGAGACTGCTTAGTAACGCTCCGAGCACCTGTTGCCTGGCTTCCCTTTCCAATTGGGATACCTCCCCATCCCACCTCCCCCTCTCTCGTGCACCCTAAAGATGTACCCGTTTCGTCTGCTGTCTACAAACTGGGACTAATATCTGGCTTAAGTTCAGTAATACCGTCTTACATGGACGCTTATGTCTAGGATTGCAGTATTTGTATGCGAATTAGGAGTCACTCGCTGGGAACTATGCAGTCTCTGAGGAATGTTGTTATATATGGAATTCCATTTGCAGAGCTAATTTAATCTATTTCAAACTAGCTGCCAGCCCCGGCTTTGCAAATATGTACTAGTAAAGAAAATGAGAACCAATCTAACCTATATATTACGGTTATGTAATGAAATAAAATGGCAACTGAACGTAAATCTGTCAATATTTTGGAAGAGCTCCTTAATGTCTTCTTTCTTGTAACTTTTTTAAATATAGTCACTTTAATATTGTCACTTTTTTTAATATAGAGATTCATACACACCTTGTCCCGACAGTTACAAACACAATAATACAGAATTAGTCAAATAGTTGCATCCGTTCTAATGTGATGCGCATACATGTACATTTATTTATATTTTAAAACTCACAGTAATACTGAGATATATGTTCTTTTTTTTACCTGACTATTGCTGTTGTTCTGACAGATCTTTAGAGCACCACCGGGCTTGCTTCAGCGAGCACTTACGGCATTCAGCCGAATAAGAACTAGCACAAAAACCGTGGTCGGGGCCGGGGCGCTCATCTCCTCATTACACAGGTCTGGCGGACGAGGCCCAGTCTGCCTCTCTATAGGTAGGAGCCCGGCGGTCACCTTCCTTCCTTCTAATCGGCAAGGTAAAAAAGCTTGACAAATGGGTGCCCCACTTCGATTAATACAAAGAAAAAATACATGAAAAAAATTCGTTTAAATTTTTTCATACAAAACGGCAAGTTCATAGGTAAAGACCTAATATATATTTCGTATCGGATAATTTTCTAAACTATTTCAGTTTGATAAGGGAAAAAAAATAAAACTCTTCCACTTTCATGTGTAAGCGTGTGTGCGTGAACGTGTGTGGAAGTGATATGTATAATGTTGCAGCAGTGATGTAAGATTTTGTGTCACTGTATCGCGCGAGCAGCGCACTCAAGGGCTCCACGCCGAGGGAACGGACCTAGGCTTGACCCGCTGCCGAGAGGGAACGATGATGGCTCAGAGGTTAGTATGTTCGGATACCACGTCTATCGATGTAAGTTCAAATCCTTTGCAAATGAGCCGGAGTTTCCAATGAAGGAAAACATCGTAATAAAACTATAGCATGGTGGTAAGACTTTTTCTAAGTCCAAGTTAGCTACCAACTTCAAGTTGAATATCTGTCACCAAGCTGTGTGTATACTGGCAGCTGTATTTAAGAGCCATTATTATCATCTCAGACTACATCGTCATTTAAAAACAAATTAAATAGTGTTTTATTGGGAACGAAGTTCCTTATCGCGCGTTGTGAAAGGGGGCTAGACGGAAAAAATTCTTACGAAAAGTTGTAACGACACTTTTTGCTATAGTAAGCTATTGTAAGGTGCGGCTTGCGCATGTTTCTCTGCCTGTCTCTATCTCTCTTATAGAAAGCAAGCCAGATATTTTCATTTCTATTTCGCGTTGAACAGTGTGGTGTCGCTACGATTATTTTTGTTAAGTGTATACAGGTTTTTTGTAGATAATAATAATAATGAATCCTGACAGTGTTTCTGCACAAGTTTTTTATTTAGTTAATTAATTATTTATTTTTTGCAAATTGTGTCGATTCTATATATAAATATTTTTATTTATTTATTGTTTTTTTTTCTCCTTCTTTCTTGCATTTTTTTTTTGCTTTTTGTATCGATTCTACATTAGTTTTTTTTCTCCTTTCTTGCATTTTTTTTTTTTGCAAATTGTGTCGATTCTACGTTAGCCGAAGGAACTTCGTTCCTACCTGGTGTCCCACGACACCACAATTTTTTTTTATGTTATAGGAGACAAACGAGCAGGCGGGTCACCTAATGTTAAGTAATCACCGCCGTCCATATACACAAACAACACCAAGGGAGTTGCAAGTGCGTTGCCAGCCTATGTTAGTGGGATAGAGGGAAGGAGGGAGGGGAAAGGGAGAGGACAGAGGTGGGCATCCGGCACTATCACTGACCGAACGAAACGCAACAATGCTAGCACTGTTACTTCACGTCGGTTTTCTGTGAGAGGGTGGTACCACCCCGGGTGAGCCGACCCATTCATACTGAAACAAGTAATAGCCTCAGTGTAGCTCTAACCTAACCTACAGAAATACACACCTACACCTACAATGGTCGAATGTTAAAGCCAATAAAGTATAAAAAAATCAATTAAGACTCTTATTACCAACGATTTTTTTCGCGTGTTCCTATTTATATTCATCATTAAGTAAGTTTATAATCACAAGTAGTGTGGACTCCTGATGATGTATCACGGAGAGGTACACCACACCTTTTCAATATTTACTGCCAATGTTTCCAAGAACTTTGCAAACATTCTTTAACCTAATAAACATTTCTAGCAAAGTTCTTCGCAATATTGTACAATCGGGTACATTAATGAAAAACGTAGTGGATATTTAATTTCAAATAGAAATAAATGAAGTGACGAAGTCTATTCAGGAAAAGTGCCTCTGGAATTTTTTGATTAAATACTGAAACGCTTGATGTCATATCGTTTTACTCGTCGCTGTTCTGTCCTACACAAATACTTTCTTAGTTTTATATTACTTAGTTTCAACGAAGTAGAAAGACGTATTTTTAATTGAAGAATAAGTCATGAATGCTTATTAAATAATTAATGGATTCTCTATAAAATATATGGTTGTCTATAGCAATTTAAAGTAAATAATTCATTTGTAGGTGGTAGAGCCACGCTGAATCTATTACTGGTTTCAGCATGAGTAGGTCGACTCGCCCGGGGTAGTACCGCCCTCTCACAGAGAACCGACGTGAAGTAACAGTTCTTGCATTGTTGCGTTTTGTTCGGTCAGTGAGAGCGCCGAAGGACCACCTCCCCGACCCTTCCCACTTCCCTTCCCCCCTCCCCCCAAACACAGGATGGCAACGCACTTGCAACTCCCCTGGTGTTGGTGGTGAACGCTTAACATCAGGTGACCTATCTGTTCGTTTGCATCCTATGACATAAAAAAAATCGATAAATTGAAATATTGATAAAAATAAAGGATTTTCGAAAAAATCTTTATATATACATATAAATAAAATATAACCGTCTTTTATTTGTCCAGGCTTCTATCCATCAGATACAGAACTTTACAAAATATGTATTATTTAGGCTGATATTTTTCTGTTATCTCATAGAAGTTCAATAGTTGTGATAAAGTTGACAATAAATATCTTGAAGTCTATGTGAGGATTATTATTATAAATTAGTGAACTAATTAGCACCGTGAGGGTGTTCGCAGGTGGTCACCCATCCAAGTACTGACCGGACCTAAAGTTGCTTAACTTTGGTGATTTGAGAACCGGTGTTTTTTCAATACTGTACCAACATCACTTTTAGCCACACAAAAAGGTTGCCGATCAGAATTTTTCAAAACCCTCCCATAATAAGTTTGTATGATAGCAAATATATTGAATAGCTTATTAGTTTAGGTTATCTCTGCTTCCTTTTATAACCGTTATAACTCATAAATAGCTATCACTATTGATAACTAAATGTGTACGATACTATATGCAAATATTATATGTACCTCAGTTATCGAATGATAACTAAACCTACAGCTGCCTGTTAACACAAGGCTTATTAATACACTGTAGTAACCTTTGACAATAACACCTGACCTTTAAATGTTACGCAAATTCTTGATATCTCTTCAAACAATATTATCATCCTTTGATACTCAATTTACATTATATTATATGATATTGTTTGATATACTAGCGTATTTCTCGAGCACTTTGAAATGATAAATGTTCCTGGAAAAGTATTCTTTTTTTACGCGAAATTTTTAGCTTTGTGTTATTTGTCTTTTCCTAGTAATATGCTATATTATATGAGATACATAAAAATGGGCATATATATTTTGAAAATGAACACATTTTGACGTGATAATCGCTCAGCGATTAGCGTGTTCGGACACCTCTCGATGGAAGTTGGCTCTAGTGCTAGCGAATGAGCTGGAAATTTCGCTCGAAAAATATCCTGATAAAATCGTGGCGTGATAGCCAGCCAGACTAGCATAGCTAACCTCTGGCTTGCCTACCTACGTAGTGGCTAGGCAAGTCCAGGGGATTGGCAGGCGTAGGGCTTGAGTGAGGTACGGTAGGGTTAGGATCGAGGGATGGGAGGGGGTTGCGTAGGATAGCGTAGGCCGGAGGGGATCTCAGGGTGGCTCAGGCGGAGGAGGAGTAAACCTCAATAAAAAATCAATGGCGGGTCGGTGGCGGAGCGGCTTTGCCTCTCCGCTGCTTGCCGAACCCAGGGAGAAAGGGGCGGGGGCCCCGGACTCCCATTGCACGGGTTCGGCGGGCTGGGAGGCAGTCTCACAACCGGGCTGTCTCAGTCGGGTGTGGCGTGGGAAATGCCTGCCGCCAGGGGGTGTTGCGGAGCTTGCTAACGCAACCCCGGGACACTCCCATAGTGCGGCGTTGGTTGTCGTGGAGTTTTAGCCGGTTAAAGTCGCCGTGTGGCACCACCCCTGCGTGGCATCACAATGGCTGGTGGTCGGTTCAAGTCAGGCTCTCCCCCGAGGGCCTGACAGTCCATGATGGATTTTCTCTCCACGAAAAAAAAAAAAAAAGCATGAGCTACCACTCTTATGTTGAAAATTTGTTGTCAAGCATCTACAGCAACTGGAAGACAGTTGCTGCACTTAAGAGTCTAGGTTTAACGTGTACCAACTCAGACCATATCATCATTGAACATCTGATGAGATTATGGTCAAATAATGAAACCTATAAAAAATATATTATATATTATTATATACTATCGTCAACAAACGATCATGCGGGTCACCTGATGGTAAGTGATCACCGCCATCCATGGACACCTGTGACAAAAATGTTCCCGAACAAAATTTACTTATATATATATATATATAATAAGAATGTAACACACTAACGTGTCTTAATTTCTTTGAAAAATTCTTTGGCATTGCATAGGCAACTTATGGAGAAAGGTTATTCTTCAATATCATTTTAGGAGAATTCGGTATCTTAACTCGGCCAGCCCAATACATTCTTGATAATTTAATGTATGTCCGTAAAAACTTTGAAAACCTGAATATAGTAAAAGTCCGACATAATCTAAATACTAGATACTGTAATAAACTGGTAGTCCCATATTTCAGACTTAGCACTTGTTAGGTTCTACAATAAAGTCCCAAAGCATGTTACCGATTTGCCGGACTGTAAGTTTAAGCGCCACGTCAAACGGGTTTTAGTTTCAAAAGGATATTATAGAGTGGATTAGTTATGTGAACGATAGTGATGTCTGGAATTGACTCCTCTCTGTACATCCACTAAAAGCTATTATATGATGTATTGGAAATATATGTTAAAAAAATATACCCGATCGAGTATCTTGCCGGTTCTTCTCGATGACTGGGTTGTTTTTTGAATCGGTGGTAGTCTTTGATGTTCATAAGTGCCTTATTAGCGCCTAAACTGAATAAAGTATTTTTGATTTGATTTAATTTGGAGCGAACAATTACATACAGAAAGTACGCGTTATTTGAGATGGTAGAGCCACACTGAAGTTATTACTGTTTTCAGCACAAAAAAACCGCAAAAAACCGACGTGAAGTAACAGTGCCAGCATTGTTGCGTTTCGTTCGGTCAGTGAGGTCAGTGAGAGCGCTGGCTAACCCCACCCCCTTCCCCTCTTCCCCTCCCCCAAAAATAGGGTGGCAACGCACGCAGTGTGAGGTACCATGGGCCACCCACAAGAATCGAGAATTACCAAGAAGGACCGAACTGTAAATGCCTATACCAGCGAGGTACCATGCTGCATGGCTCAGTTGCGTGTACTACCATACAGTAAGCGTGCTTTACACAGCATATCTTTAATTTTAGGTAATCCATTAATTTCGAAACCGTGAGGATAATTCATAAATAACAATTTTCGGTAAAAAAAACAATTTTAGCATAAATAATATTCATAAGTTATCGAAACAAACGCGAATTAATTACGTACATCTGAGCTCTAATGTTAAATATAAAGTAAATTTTCAAAAAAAAGTATTAACCGACTTCAAAACCTATAAGGCACTAAAAAGCTGAAAATAAATAGTTTATCAAATTAAATAAAACATATGAATATGTGTGCTACCTAGAGATGTACTGGAAGTCGGTACCAACCAAAATTTTTGTATTACAGCGAGAGTGGACTTAAACTTTGTACCTGTAGATGATATGATTTTCGGTTTGGTTGGCACCGACTCCTTTTTTGAAGTCGGTTAGAAATGGATATAATTTCGTTCGGAGTGCCAATAGATGTCAAAATCAAATCAAAATATCCTTTATTCAATTTAGTCCCTGAGATGGCGCTTATGAACGTCACCAGCGGTTCGGAAAACAACCCAGTCATCGAGAAGAACAAAAAAAAAAAAAAAAAAAAAAAAAAAAAAAAAAAAAAAAAAAAAAAAAAAAAAAAAAAAAAAAAAAAAAAAAAAAAAAAAAAAAAAAAAAAAAAAAAAAAAAAAAAAAAAAAAAAAAAAAAAAAAAAAAAAAAAAAAAAAAAAAAAAAAAAAAAAAAAAAAAAAAAAAAAAAAAAAAAAAAAAAAAAAAAAAAAAAAAAAAAAAAAAAAAAAAAAAAAAAAAAAAAAAAAAAAAAAAAAAAAAAAAAAAAAAAAAAAAAAAAAAAAAAAAAAAAAAAAAAAAAAAAAAAAAAAAAAAAAAAAAAAAAAAAAAAAAAAAAAAAAAAAAAAAAAAAAAAAAAAAAAAAAAAAAAAAAAAAAAAAAAAAAAAAAAAAAAAAAAAAAAAAAAAAAAAAAAAAAAAAAAAAAAAAAAAAAAAAAAAAAAAAAAAAAAAAAAAAAAAAAAAAAAAAAAAAAAAAAAAAAAAAAAAAAAAAAAAAAAAAAAAAAAAAAAAAAAAAAAAAAAAAAAAAAAAAAAAAAAAAAAAAAAAAAAAAAAAAAAAAAAAAAAAAAAAAAAAAAAAAAAAAAAAAAAAAAAAAAAAAAAAAAAAAAAAAAAAAAAAAAAAAAAAAAAAAAAAAAAAAAAAAAAAAAAAAAAAAAAAAAAAAAAAAAAAAAAAAAAAAAAAAAAAAAAAAAAAAAAAAAAAAAAAAAAAAAAAAAAAAAAAAAAAAAAAAAATACAGACGAATTGATAACCTCCTCCTTTTTTTGAAGTCGGTTAAAAAGATGTCGATTAATATTTAAAAATATATAACTGAAATCGTAATCGACATACCCTCGGTATATCACTTAAACGTAGGGTATTGTACACTTAAATGTATTGAGAATGGACACATGTTAAATCACTTCCAAAAAATATATCAAGGTAAAGTTACATACGCTAATTAACTTACTCAAATTGAATTAAGTTAATCTCTACATAATTAAAACATCTGATTATCTGTTCGAATAGCTAAGGATTTGTGCTTTGATTTGTAGGTGGTAGAGCCACGCTGAAGCTATTACTGGTTTCAGCATAAATGGGTCGGCTCGCCCGGGATACTACCACCTTCTCACAAAAACACCGATGTGAAATAACAATGCTTGCATTGTTGCCTTCTGTTCAGTCAGTGAGTGTGCCGGAAGCCCACCTTCCCTCCGTATTAACCTAACCTATTAATAGTTCCTCAAATTCTCTGTCACTTGTGTTAGTCCCAAACTTCCTCACATATATTCATTCTTAATCTCATCGATTCTGGTCACTTCCACACTTACATCTTGATATTAGCATCTCTATTCAATCTCTTCAATATTCTTATATTCTTCAATATTATCTCTTCAGTGGTGGTAGAGCCACGCTGAAACTATTCTGGTTTCTCTATGTACGGGTCGGCTCGCCCGGGGTAGTGCTTGCATTATTGCAATTCGTTCGGTCAGTGAGAGCGCCGGAGGCTCCCCTCCCCTCTTCTCCTCTCCCTCTCCCTCCCGTAATCGCTTCCCTCAAAGGGTGGCAACGCACTTGCGGCTCCTCTGGTGTTGTTAGTGTCCATGGACAGTGGTGATCACTTAACAGCAGGTGACCCACCTGTCCGTTTGCCACTTGTGACATAAAAAAAAATCTATCACACATGTATTCTTTTCACATCCATCTCTTTCGTAGCCCAGCACTCGGATCCATGCAACATGACTGATTATATTTTTATACACCGTTCGCCTGAGTTTCAATGGCATTCGTGGGTCACAAATAATCCCAGACACCTTCTACCAATTCATCACCTTGCATTTGTCCTATTTCTTACGTTCTTGTCTATGCTACTGACGTTTAGGATCAATAAGGATACAACATCATTTAAAATTATGTGACAAAAACTGAATGGACCTCCGAAGTCACAGAAAAAATGTTTAGTTTTGATCCTACTAATCTTTAAACAAGAAGGTCTCCAATTTTTCTCACTATTTATTTGGGCAAGTTATGACAAAACGGATAAAATATAAAACTTCATCATATAAAAAGGACTTCGGTGTAACAATTTTCATAGTGATCAATCAAAGGCTGTTGGAAGTTATCAATCTCAGATATACCAACATAAAAATATAATATAATCGAAAGCAACCTAAAACTTCTTGGCAAAAACGTAAACTAAAGTAATCGACAATCTGACGAGCATTATTTATTACTAGTGATTTTCCGCGGCTTCGTTTGCATTAATGTAGATTTGAATAATCCCTCAGGAACATCACTATTCTAGATTTTATCCATAATTTCCCAATAATAAACAGACAAACTTACATACACATTTATTATGTATAGTTGGGATAGGTAGAATCACCAAAATGTGGTACAGTTGTACTACGATTTCCCTTCACCGAATGTTCATATATATAGGAATAAAATCAACGATTTTCATCATTATACTCGTAACCACTGAACTATATATACCTATTTAAAAAAAACGTCTGTGTAGTTGACACGCGATAGAAATGTAACCTTAAAGAAAAGCGAGAAGAGTGTATGTCTTACTATTCTCCAATACTCGAAAGCAAGCGGGACACTGTTCCCACTCTACCCAACACAGTGCTTACCTCCACCACTTTTTGTCAGACAAAAAGTTTTTGGATTAGAATTTCAAAGCCCTGCCATAATAAGATTCACCTCAAGGCATTTTGAATCTTTTAAAACCTTTCCGAAATTAGTGCCAAAAAGTAGCTTTTTTTTTATAGTAGCACGGCAAAATGACTGCACTTTGCCTGATGGTAAGGACAGTACAATCCAAAAATAATGGCGACCACCGAGTGACACAGTATCCATCGCCGGACGCCGCTGTCATGCCGGCCTGCGAAAAGCTGGATATGCACAGGCTGATCCCGAAACGCGACCCGCAGAAGCGAATCACTATGACGGGCTTTTTCGCCATATACATGGTGGTTGCGACCCAGTCAGGCTGTAAAACCCTACCACCCCGCTTTCGCCATTGCCTCGTTCGTTATTCAGCAGGGTGCACCACGTGCAGGTGAGTTTGGCTTGGATGTCTTAAGTCTTAGATGTTATTCGACACCCCTTACACCCCAAAAAGTATATATTTTTATTAATAATCACTTAGAGACAATATCATCTAATCTTTACATAGTATAAAATAAAGTCGCTTCCGTTGTCTGTTCCCTTAGATCTTTTATACTGTTCAACGGATTTTAATACAGTTTTCAGCAATAGATAGTGATTCAAGAGGAAGGTTTATATGTATAATACATGTATATTATAGTACAGAAAAGTCGAAAAATTCAAAGATTTGTAATCTGAAGTCGTAACAAACATACTTTTGTGCGCTTAAATCGGAAACGCTTGCTGAACCCAACGAGATAGATCAAATTAATATACCATGGAATTGTATATCTTAAAAAGATCGATAAAAAAAGGGCGTGCGTACAAAGTACACATGTCAGAAGTGAAACTTCTTTGGCGAACTAATTTATAAGTCTTGTTTATATTTATACAAGTCTAAAACTTTAGATTTCCGAGACTTAAAAAATAGATGAAAAATCTGCGTTTACTGCAAATGACGTCACTTCCGTTGCATACTTGCGTGACGTTTACATCTGTAAAAATTTACCCTCATGCGCCTAAAGAAGTTTCACTTTAAAAAGTCCGATGGCATCTTATCTCTAAAAGATAACCCATAGTAACCATTTTTATCTTTTTTCAAAAACAATTAAGTTTTATTTACTAAGCTATTGTATACAATACAATATTATTCCTTATCCGATTAAATACATTACATACGTTATACATGTCATGTACATCAAAACTCCCCTTAACAGTATTTCATTAAATGCATATCTACATTGCACCCGTGCAAAGCTGGAGCGGGTCGTTAGTAATTAATAAACCAGGTAATATACGAGTAACGCTTTCAAAGTCAATTATGAAATAATGCCACCGTAGTTGAAGCGCGTAATGTAGAACCAAAAAAGGTGAATGTAAGTCTATACGCTTCATTGAACACCTGTTTGATCACAATAAAGCCCGTATATAAAATTTGGCACGACCAAATTCCATATCAAATCAGTGCTCCGGATTACGTTTTGTGATGAATATTTTATTGTTACCCTGTACACAAAATGATATTGGTAAAAAATGTATGATTGTATGCAAATTCTGATCTATTTCCATTACCGCTTTGGATTTTGCAAACAGTAAATAATTTAGAATGCAGGGCTAATTACATTAAAATTACATAATCTTTACAAAAGACTTAACCACACATTACATCTAACATGTACCATATTTACTATCTACCATGCATCACCATCATACATATTACATATATATCTGTAGTCTTTAGTAGTGGTCATTCATGCGCGTATCACCAAAAACTACTGGATAGATTTTTTTAGTTTTACTTCTTAGACACTTAGTCCTTATCTAAAAAAATTACGATATCTTCATGTAATTTAAAGTTATTAAGGTTTAAAGAAACTTCGATTTATATAAACACTACATGTTTAGCGATATTTGATTTCTTACCATAGAGAAGTGGAACAAGCGGGCTGGTGCGATTGCGAAAGAAAAAGGAAGTAAACGTACAATATTGTTCACAAATAAATGTTATAGGTAAATCATATTTTTGCTTTCATTTTTTTTATTTTTCCCTATGTACATAAAATATATTATTAAGATAATAAAGAATGCAGACGAAGTCTCTTGTATCAGTTAGTTTGTGTAAATAAATAAAATTGCAGTATTTGTGTTTTCTGCAATTTAATCAGGGAAGGAGCTGAACTGATTTTGACGGGACTGTTACTGGCACATAAAGGGATTTTCAGACCGTTATCTATGCTACATATCATTATACTTTTTCTTAGGGGCAAAGCAGTAGCTATAAAATTTAACCGAAGTAATTTAAAATCGGTAAAACAATTGTAAAATTTGAGTACCTATTGATAAAAAAATCCAATAAGCAAACAATTGAAATGCTACAATTATTTCGAACAAAATTCCTAAGTCTCATTAAACAGCATTTTCAAAAAAAATGAAGTCGCAGGCACCAGCTGGTCCATATAACAATGACTAAATATACCGAAGATACGAACATCTTATAATCAATACTGAAAATATTGGTATATGGTTTAGAACACCTGCTTCAGTTGAATTTAGACTCTAAGGGAATTCTAATAGATATATAATTTGTTCTTATATAAAGTGTGTGGTAACTTTAGCAATGTAGATAGTTTTGAGTATCTGCAACCTAATAAATACATTTATATAATTTTCTTTTGTTATCATTCTTTTACCCGAATTCGACTTCAGATGGAAACATGGCTATGTAATTACAGTACGTTTGTTTTATTCCGCGCGTCATCCAAAGGTAATTGCGTTTGTTCAGAGAACCAGCATCGTCATTCAACGTTGCATTGTTACAAATATTAAGGGCACACTGAACACAAATGTACATCTTTTCTATGTAGACTATATTTTTATTTATTTACAGAGCACACATTACATATAATTAGTAACTACGTTTTCAATTACAATTTATAGTTTATTTTTTTACTGCTATTTTATCCAAAATTATATGCATAAATATAATAACTGAAATATATGATATTAAGGCGAAAACCTGTGTTTATGGACTATGTGACGAAATTTACTCTGACTAAGATGAAATATGTTTTTGCCGATATTGACACAGCAGGAGATACAGTTAGTGATAGTATTATTATATATTCATATTATTACATTATTGCTTAACGATAACTGCAAGAATTATCATTATCGTTGTCTGTTTATGACCTTTCGAAATAACATGAATAAAATTGCTATTTGTATATCTGAAATCAATAAACTCTAATTATCATGAAGTATGAGGTGTATTTCCATTTTCGATCAACAATTTTATTTTGTTTAGTTTGTTTGAAACACAGCCAATGTAAGCCCGTTTCACATGCCGCAGTGTATTCAAAAGATGCAAAAATAATACCCGAAAAAGCAATTTAACGGCCGGAGTATCTTATTTTCGCTAAATACACGTTGAATAAGTTATATTTTAAGCTTTAAACTAACAAATAATATCAAATTTTGGACAAAATTACCGATTTTAAATCTGTGATACAAATGATTGGCTTCGCCACGCACAAACACGCACAATAACGGGAAAACGTACTTTATTCATTACGTGTTAAGGTTGAATTCACACTAAATGTTGTTTATGTTGTCTTTCCATTTGTGAGGGGAGTAATTTATTGCTTTGCTCGTTTTATCGTAAGTATTAGATAATATTTTGAACATTTGTGACTTTATTACTAGGTGTTATGGTTGTAATTAGGTTGAACTTAAAACTGTTTTGAAACTTTTGTCTCCCTTTCTTAGTTAATAAATAGCTACACATAAGTATATATTGACGCTGACGGGATTTAGCTTCGATTTTGTACGTGACCCTTTATCTAGATATTTTTGATCGAAGATTTCCATACTCAACAGTAACACTAGTATTACTATTAAATAAAACGATAGAGGTATGTAGGTAGTTAAGCGCGTTTCACACAAAAATTAATGAATAAATTTCAATGAAATATTACTCATTAGACAGTTGTTTCTTATCTAAAAAAAATGTCACGATATTCTCATGTAGCGGCGTTTGCGATAGCACGCTACTAGTTATTGTGGACTTAATAAAATACATTATATTATATGATAGACGATTATATATATTCATATGATGATATGAATATATATATATATACGTCATTGGTACCTTTTGTATGAGATAGTTTCTTTTTATAAGTAAACATTTAAGTTAGGCTTCATTTAATAACACATAAGAAATGGTAAACATATAAACTGTATGGCATAATCTATGTAGTATGTGTTCTCATTTAATAACCTGGGTTCGTATATACCAACATAGCTGTATTGTATGTTAGAATGTCAATCAAGGTTCAACACCTTATCAATCTGTGATGTTGGTTGCATAATATATATGATATTGTATACAATATACAGTAGTGCTGTGGAGACGTAGAGACAAGGCATTTGATGAGCTTCCAGGTCATTAACTGTACGTAATGGAGCAATTATCAATAGCACTGACGTACCTATAAACCTCGATTTCATTATGAAAAACAAGTCATCGGAAGAACAAGTTAATGTTTGTAGAATATTTAGTGCTCGTTGTATTAAAATAACAATTTCAAGATATCTTTACTTCCTAACCAATAGCATAAATGTGAAAATGCGTTTATTTGTTACCTTTGTACGCTATGTCTAATCAACTGATCATTGTGAAATTTTGCATACAAGTTGTCAAGGTATAGGGTACCTTTTATACAAAAAAAAAGTGTGTGTGTACTTATGTGCACGCGTTAGAAGTTATACTTCTTTGGCGTAACAAGATAATTTTTTTTATCTTTCGCTTTATTTTACGTTTGTGGAAAAAACGACACTATCAATAGAAAAAAAGTATTTAATACCTTTTTACTATAGCTAACTTCAGGGTGTCGGTTTTTCGTGACGGTGTGCGCATCGTCAAATTTACTCTCATCATTTTTCCCTAACGCGCCAAAAGAAGTATGACTTCAAAAATTATTCCCGCAGCATTCGTCAAATATCCATTAACGCAAACGAAGCCGTAGGCAAAAGCTAATGATATTTAAATTAATTCAGCATATTTATATCTATAGGATCTAATGATCCGAATAAAAAAGTCTCGTATTCCAGTGATATCTTTCTGGTTACATATACAACTTATGCTCGGTTTCTGAGTTACTTTAATTCTAGTTTATCTGTTCAATAGCGTTATCGGTTCGATAATTTGTCAAATTGCTTTTCATGGCAGTTTATCTTATGGATAACTTTATTGAGTCAATAACTATTGGTAGTTTAACCGAGTATCTTGGAAACCGGGCATTAATTAACTTAAAGTCGTATGATGGAAATTCGACTACACTAAAGAGTACAAGAATAAAGTACATACGTTTTTCTTTGCATGTTAATATATAGTTATTATTATTCATATTAATCATTGTTCACATATTGTAAACTGTAGACGTAAATAGCGTGAAGCATGAAGAATGGAAACTTTCGAACAATGGTTTCGTCTCGTCGATGGTATGAAAAAGGTTATTTCCAAAATGTATTATATATTTTATAGGCAACATTAAAACACATAGCAACAGAATTAAAAATCTATGAAAATAATATTAAAAAATAGAGAACAAAAAGGAACTCAACCAGTTTATCTCAGCCTGATTATATATAGAACATAAAATATACAATAAAGCCGTATATAAACCACAATAAGTATAATAAGTGTAATTATACCTAGTACATTGCCTTCATTGAACAGTATAAGTAATTTACTATTTAATACAATAGACAGGGACCATAGTCTAAACTCCGTAGGGAAATATACATTAATTCCTTATTTTCGCAACCGAATTATGTGATTGTAACCAGCAACACGCTAAGCCGAGAAAGAAGGACTGGCTTACATATATTACCGAAACTCTTGGCGACAAATTATCAATATGTGGGTGCACCCAGGGAATATAAGAATATAACGCCCTACCAGTCCAGTTACAAAAGCTCTCTGCATAATAGAAGCCCACAAAAATCGAAACTATGTTGAAATACCCAACCACGGAGACAAATAAATACTTTGTCTAAATGTGAAATTATATTAAAAGTAAAAACATAATATTAATAAATAGATGGAACTATATAATATTAATTAAATAGATCGAGGTACTCAAACTAAGACTTGAACTTTAGCTAAGCAATCAACTTTAGCCAAGTTTTATTATTAAGCCTAAACATTAAATTGTGTACCCAAATCTGAACCATTATATTACACGCATTTTTTTTTAGTTAAGTCCGAGCATATATGTATTATCAGATATAGAAACTAGAACAAAAATAAGAATACAATAAGAAATGGAACCATTACACATCGAAGCCTCACAAATTATTCCTTGTTTTACATGCAACACGACCTTTGATCCCACTATATTCAGTATTTTTTTACCCTTCCTTTGACTGGAATCAAGTTTGACCCGAATAATCTTAGTTTTTCAACAACTCTATAAGCTTCAAAAGTAGAATGCGAAATGAGCGACTATGTAAAAGTAGGATCGTATGTGTGTTACAAGGTTTATTTCTGAAAGGCTAAAAATTATTATAAGACACGGTAAATCCGTACTGCATAGTTAGGATCGACGCACGGTACATTAAAATAGGTTAAAGTTAATCATTGGGAAATGCTGCCAAAATTGAAAGAAAGGTTTTATAATAACTGGTAAGAATACTTTCATGAAAGAAGTAAGACAAAAGCTATCTGATATAAAGCAAGACAGTGTCAGCCAATTCATATACCGTGGTTCAATGAATGTTTCCTAAACCGACGATAGTAAAACTACCTTAACAGGTTTAAGACTCCGTTCGGGGCACTATACATCGAGAAGTTTTGCATACCTAATAAGGAAGGCGGAATCTCCCAACTTCGATGTATGCAGAAAAATTGAGGATATGCGTCACTTGATGATTAATGAGTGCTAAGGACTGCATCGAAAGAGAGTTGTTGATGAGTAATATATAATATAATTATAACAATGTATTGTGCTAAAAGTTTTCCATAAATTATTTACAAGACTAAAATGTCACTGACGGCGCCAATTTAAGTACACGTTGACGTCCGTACTTGTCTTGAGACTGTATCACAGACGCCAGTGCAAACTCCACTAATTTTATGAAAAAGTTTGGTAAAGAGGGTCACTCGTGAGCATGTGAATGTGTGTGTGTGTTATGTGTGTCTGTGTGCGCGTGTAGATGTGTATGTGTATTTAAATATTTGGGTATGTATATAATAATAATTGAATGATTTATTGATTGAATGAGAGTACGACAAGAGGCCTAAAATAGTGCATAGATATTGAGTATGTGGTGTGAGTAGTGAGTATGAAAAGTATTTGCCAGAACAGAGGTATTTGTCACAGCATCTTGGCTGAACCCTGTTCGGGTGAAGCTAAGATGCTGTATGACCTGGTAATTATATCTCATCAGCGACTCTCATGATAGAGCTAGGGTTGGGGAACAGTGTCGCTGATATGTTCGGTGGAATAAAAGCCCGTAAATTAATATTTAAATAAAATACACGGTATATGAAATTACGTTGTGTAATTATAATAGACGGTAATTTGATGGCACAATAATGAAATGAGATGTTATTTATACTTGTTAATATTATAAATGCAAATTTGAGTCTGTTTTTTAACCCTTTCACACCGTAACTACGCAACATATTATCATTAGATTTTGTATACGTGTTATCAGGGATACAGAAAAGAACGTAGGGTGTAATTGAAAAAAAACTGTTTCCGAAGAAAAGGGTTGATCTGCTTTAACGCGAGTGAAATAGCAAGCAAAATCTAGTAAAAGAATATAGCAAAAGAAAAAATAAATTAATCAACTTCAATTTTCTTTTTATTTTGCCTGCGGTATCTTTATGTACTCGATTATATAGGAAACTATACGACCAGTACTTGCGTTTCTCTTTTTGAGGTAATATATACTCATGGGACGGTTTTAGTACATAAAATATTTACCACTGTAATGTGTGTTCAATATGGATCTATTACGACGTCGGTTTGTTTCTTCATCTATTTGTAGTTACTGTTTTGAAACTACTAAAAGTTAATAGTTGTAAGTAATATTTATCTTTCGTCAATAGATATCATATAAAAGTCGTTTATTTGTGTATCTCTGTATGTTCATTTGGTTCTTCTAAACTAACCAACGCATTTTGATACAGTTTTCACTATAATTTCCAGAAGGATTACATTTATAATAAATGTAAGTTGTAGTTATAAAAAGTAATGAATAAACGGGCGTTTGCCTTTCTAATATTTATTAAACCTCATGAGACACTTCAAATAATGTACAACGGAATTGTGTACCTTAAAAATACCTACAAAAAAGTTCAAAATATTCAATATGTATCTCTTAAAAATAATCCAAAGAAACCACCTACCTTTTACATATTATTGAAAAAATATGGGTTATTTACAACACTATACTGATCAAGATAGTATTAATCCTTATCCATTTTAATGTTTTAATTACGTTGAACATTGGTGTCCAGTACTGATTTTGTGTCAGCGTGGATAAAATTCCAAAACAACTCTTGTGTGAATGTGATCCACTGAAGTCTTCACGCAAACGGATTCTGGGAAAGTAAGTGTTAGCTGCTGAGGTACGGATGCTCTTGACGAAAAAAGAATTGAGGAAAATGTATCTAGTGCTTCAGTAATATGGGGCGATCACAATAGATCACATTGGTCGCTGTGTCTGCATAGTCCTTAGTCTTAGAGGCCCTCTTTGGAGTAATAATTTTAAATTGAACGTTTAGCGTAGTATTTAGTTATTCGTAGGAACTCATTTATGAAGCATTTTTTATGAGCTGTAAATTTTAAAGCGTCAAAAGGTGTATCTAAATTCTATAGACACTTATGAAGCCTGGTACCAATGTGAAGTCTAATTATTTACGTAAAGAATCAGTTACACGTTACCCTCCAATCAGAAGTGTAGAATACTTACTGTATACAATATTTAGTATATTATTACATTTAATTATACATAAGTGATAGGTTGAACCGCCCATCTATGAAGAAAGTTTTAACGCCACAAAATTTATCTCGGCGCACATTTTCGGCGACGCGCCTTCCCCACTCACACCTCCATTTTAACTTTGTGCTCGCGAAATCATTTACTTTGAATTGGATTTTGAATTCGTGCCGGTGGAAGTTACGACAAATTTGTTATTTGTGGGGGAAAACACACCTTTCTACCTGTACAAAACATATAACGTGTTTCGAGTGGTATCAGGTTTCTACGTTTTGATGTGTAATTTGTTCAACCGTTTTCATTACTCGGTGGACCGTTCTGTTTTCTAATTAATTTTGAAATTGAAGTTTGCGAAATTATTCGTACGCGTTTACGTTGCTATCGCTTGATTTGATTTTGTTTAAGATAACCTATATATAAATATATAATGAAAATATAGTTCACTTAAGACTCAATTTTTTTTTTCGAACTGATTACGCAATTCACCAAGCAAGGTCTTAACAGCTTCACCGAACTACTAAGGCGAGCGCTTAAGGAACTCAGCCGATTTTATTTTGACAACTAGCTCAAGGGTGCGCGGCACACCTCGGCTTTGGCTGTTGCCTGATACATGCAATTCGCGACGTATGTGAGCTAACCTAAGCTAAGGTAACTATTCATATATATATGAGTTGTTGAAATATATATGTGTACCAAGCATACATACCTCAACAACTCTTATATATATTTCGTATTGGATAATATTCTAAACTATTTCAGTTTGATAAGGGAAAAAAAATAAAACCCTTCCACTTGCATGTGGAAGCGTGTATGCGTGCACGTGTGTGGAGGCGCTATGTGTAATGTTGTCGCAGTGATGTAAGATTTTGTGTCACTGTATCGTGCGAGCAGCGTACTCAAGGGCTCCACGCCGAGGGAACGGACCTAGGCTTGAGCAACTGCCGAGGGGGGCCTAGTCTGGTGTGCGGGAGCGAAATTTATCCCTAGACCACGGCGGCGTGATCTGTGGGCGTGAGCACGCTCTGTTTGGAGAGATAGGCTGGTACTGATCGTTCACTACCGTTATTTCATCGGGAGGGTCAGTAAAAATATGTCACGGGCGTCTTTTACAACGTTTGAGACTCAGTAAAACTACTGAATGTATTGATATAAAACTATGACCATTCAATGCGGAATCTATCGTAGAGAGTACTAGACTACTATATACTATTTGGACTATATACTATTTGGATTCAATTAAGCGTTTGTTATTCTATTTTTGAACGAACGAAGCTCGGTGTGTATTAGTTAGTTAGGTAGATAAGTGAGCACATTAGAAGCTTTTCCGGTCTCTCACAGTTTTTGAACTTACTCTAGATCACTTATCCTAAAATATCGAAATTGTAAAACACTTGCTGTGCTTACGATTTCGTTCTTGAAACTAGTTATTCCACGGACACTAATACGTGTTTTATTTGGAGTAATTGTGAATGGTCTTTTATTGTTTTGTAATAACTTTGATCTTAATGCCCTATAACATTACACATATCACCTCCACACACGTGCACGCATACACGCTTACACATGCAGGTGGAAGGGTTTTATTTTTTCCTCTTATCAAACTGAAATAGTTTAGAATATTATCCGATACGAAATATATATAAGGGTTGTTGAGGTATGTATGCTTGGTACACATATATGTTTCAACAACTCATATATGTATGAATAGTTAGCTTAGCTTAGGTTAGCTCATATACGTCGCGAATTGCATGTATCAGGCAACAGCCAAAGCCGAGGTGTGCCGCGCACCCTTTAGCTAGTTGTCAAAATAAAATCGGCTGAGTGCCTTAAGCGCTCGCCTTAGTAGTCCGGTGAAGCTGTTAAGACCTTGCTTGGTCAATAGCGTAGTCAGTTCGAAAAAAAATAAAAATAATAATGCCTATAACATACCCTTATAACCCCTTCACCTAAGTTATAACTTTTAATTTTTATGACTATTTCTTAACCGCTGATACTACAATTAATAGCTCAGTCATTTTATTTATATGTATAGACTATACAGATATATATGAGTAATGAATAATCATTACATAGTATAAAACAAAGTCCCCCGCCGCGTCTGTCTGTCTGTCTGTTCGCTGAAACTGACTTTCATACGGTTTCTACCAGTGGATACAGTGATTCATGAAGAAGGTTTTAGTATACAACTAAATTTGTCAAGCATTTTTTATAGTCAGGGCGGGACAGCGTCTGCCGGGTCCGCTAATTAATTTATAAATGAGAAAATAATGGTCTCAGCATCAGTCTATCTGTTGTTATTTATTCACGATTAGACTTGAATGAAATATGGCATAAACGTGGCCTGGAACGTATAGAAAAAGATAAGCTACCCTTCATTCCCTATGTATTTGTCAAAAAACACAGGCTAAGTTGTGGTAGAAATCTAATTTGTAATAATGGGTATTTATTAAGGTAGGTGGTGGTAGAGCCTGCTGAAGCTATTACCGGTTTCAGCATGAATGGGTCGGCTCGACCGGGGTGGTACCACCCTCTCAGAGAAAACCGACGTGAAGTAAGTGCTTGCATTGTTGCGTTTCGTTCGGTCAGTGAGAGCGCCGGAGACCCACCTACCCTCCCCTTCTCCTTCCTTCATCCCTTCCGCTTCGACCGCCCCCCCCAACACAGGCTGGCAACGCACTTGCGACTCTTCTCATGTTGCTAGTGTCTATGGACGGTGGTGATCACTTAACAGCAGGTGACCCATCTGTTCGTTTGGCACTGAACGCACATATAAGGCAAGCTCTTTACGATTGATTACCCAAACAGAAGTAACCGTTTGTCGTTTAGTTTTTATTCAGTGCTATTAATTTGCGTTTCGATCAGCACATCTTTAATATCATTTCCTATACATAAACAATACACAAATGCTCTCAACTTTTACTTTTTAGCCATCAACCACGGCCTGTCCGTTGATTTATTGTACTGTTCCCTGGGCATACGTAGTTTACATAACATTTTCACGAATAGAACGTAGACAAATGTCTCGTCGCTTTCTCTTATCAAAAATACAAGAAACAATTTTTACGTGGAATTTATTTCACATTACATGTGAAAGGTGAAGTGTCTGCGTAAAACCTAACATCTGAAGTCCTTGTTGAAATTAAAACATCGTGTTTTAATGACATTGAAATATAAAAATAATAGTTATTTTGTATCTGGTTTTAGTTCTAATAATATATTTTGAACGTACAAGATAATTTATTTATTTATTTTATGTATTTAGCACACCAACATAAATATTACACATAGATAAAATCATATATGGTCAATTACAACATAAAATTACAGTATAATAATTACAATCACAGGCATGCATTACATTAATAGATGACAAAAAATAAATACTAATTCTAATTAGGAACTATATAGATTAGATAAATTTTTACAAGTACACCATCAAGTTATGTTTTTAAATAACAGTAACAGGAAATAAACATCGATACCTATATAATACTTTAAAAAAATATCTATTTTATTATCTGTCATAAGTCAAAACTCGATCGACTTTCATAAAACTTTTTTCAAGTGAAGCTTAGTCATAGTCAAAAAGATGATTAAGTCTCAAATGATTTCTTAGAAGTGTTAAATAAATACAAAAAGAACTGAAGAAAAGAGAAAACTAGTTTAAATAAATACGGAAGATGAAAAAAGGTTTAAAACGAATATTATTCTAGAATTAGGTATTCATAGCTATACATATAGCTAAACAAATCCAACAAAATTACGTATCGTGCATAACATTTTTATATATTTTTCTTTCGTTATTTTAATCCCGTAACTCGTACGAAACAAATGAATAAAAAAAGGATTATGTTTTTTCTCATTTCTTATTTCGCAATTTAGCTGATTTAAGTCTAACTGTAATCGTACTGTGTGATCGTATTTTTCACGAATGTATTTCTTTTCCTTAGCAATTTGAGGGAATTTCCTTTAAGTAATTATTTCACCCGCATTTCCTGGAACAGACTTATGATTGACGTCACTGTGAACACAAGAAAATACTTTGGAACTTCTTTCTTAATAACTCTGAGTCGGCGTCCGTTGCAAACATAATAAATAATAAGCTGTTGAAAATAAACTGTAAGAATAAAATAAAACTTGGAAATAATTGTATCGAATTAGTCTGTTACTACACATATTTGAAAATAATATAATTTTATATTACGGCGAAGGACTAAGTCTTAAAATTACTGAGCTTTACTTACAGGCGGGACAATCGTGGATTTTCCATGAATTAAGGTGTACTTGGTTGTTCTGTTTCAATTTGCTGCTAATTATAATATTGGAAGAGACAGCAAAAAGGCAGACGTTCCATCTGATGTTAACCCATTCCACAACGCTAGCATGCGCATTATTAAGGTTCTAGAGAACCTCACGCTCGTCGCTATTTTGCTGGGTTCTAGGGTGAGTGGATGAGTAGTCAGCAAGCAGCGTGTGGTGCTAGTTTTGAACGGAGATGAGGATACAATATTAAAAAGTTTTTCAGAGCCGTCTCCTTTGTAATGCGTTAAAGCACGCATGGAGACCCCTTATCTCTGCGAATTTCTATTGACTCTAGACCGCTTATTAATTCAGGATTGTCGACAATGCGAATAGCTTACATTTGAACGAATTCAAAAGGAGAAAGCTGGTACGCTATAGCACCATCCTAAATGTGTGATCAGTACGCCATATGATTGCGTTTTATAGAGCACAAGTCATTGCTTTAGGTAGAGTATAGCTTAGATCGGTTGAGGATATCTAGCTTTTTGGTTGCCCACTTTGCCTTGCTTTCTAATGAGACCGGAATTGCACCTCACATATCCACACCAAGGTTATCGATATTGCTACAAATTTTCAGAGAAGTCCTCTGCAACTCAAGTGCTAATTGCTATGACAACGAATGGGTTTTGTGGAAAATGCACAGATTTGCATCTTTGATAGATTGATTTGGACAAGTTTTGCCCCTCCGCAATCAAAACCCATATCGAACGATCATTAACCTCAAACGCATGTTTGGTTCGGTTTTGCACTACTAGTAACTGGGAGATATTTGAGAACCACCTATTTGAAGCTTTTTTATGCCTTTTTTTGAAGTGAAACTTCATATGGGTGGGCTTTGAAATTTTGACCCGCAACCATTTTATGTAACAGTGAAAAGTGTTGAGAGTAACTGTGTCGGGTGTTGAAAACACCGGTTGTCGTCCGATCACCGAAGTTATGCAATGTCCTGCGAGATCATTACTTGGATGGGTAACCGCCTAGGAACATTGCCCAACGTTGATTTTTTGTTGTATTTTTTTAATTAAAATGTTTCGCTGTAATATAATGGTTTCACTTTCATCGTGTGCCTTTACTATACACCCTGTATTATTATATCATAATGCTGTCATTAGTACTTAAGCGCTTAACCCCATTTACCGATATTAATTAAACTCTGATAAATTTTATCATTACTGTTTAACCAATGTGAAAAAGTGCAATGATATAGTTATTTCTTTGGAAACCTGTAGTAAAGGTCTTGTCAAAATCAGTTAGTAGTCTTGGAGATTGACCATAACAAACACCAGACTCTTCGGGCATAACTTCTATCTATTTGTACTTACTTTGAGCGAGTAATAAAAATACTTACTTAAGTAACCCTTTAACTATTAACAAATTGTCATATAAAACGAGAATTATTATTTTTACTTAGCGTAAACATTTTATCAGTTCCAAAGGCATTTTTTTAATTTAATTATAATTATTATTTAGAATGTATATGTAACGGCATAAAAATCAGTTCGTTATCTTCGGTCTAATAATATGTACGGGTAACTTTGCGAATGTGGAGAACAAATTGATTGTTTATTTCGTTTTAGCCACTGGGAATCACCGCTCTCATGTCCAACAAATTGGAAATCTACTACTGGTTGCTAGAAATTAAAACTGACCTGAAGTGTAAGTGGTCGAGCGGCGTGAGGCGCGGCCAGCCGCCGTCGTCAACTTAGCGGCATATCTGTGTCCGCTGCGGCCGACAACACCAGCAACCAACGCGACCAACGCACTTCACTCCACTGCACTGACTAACTCACACACATACCGATCTCACGACGCACAACATTTATTTCCCTTCGCACTTTACACCTGTAACAAAAGAATATTCTTAGCAAAAAAGATACACGGTTAGATAAGTGACTATATATTGTGTAGAAATCTCAAAAGTTCTATTAAAAAACATTTACAATCCAACCATGGCGACATTCTCAATTACCCAAATTATTATATTCTTATTAATTACTATGTTCCCTAACGGTCATGTCTTGAAGATGTTAAGGGATTGTACGTCAGTACTAGCATGACCTTATAACTGAAGGTGGTAGAGCCACGCTGAAGCTATTACTGTTTTCAGCATAAATGGGTCGGCTCGTCTGGGGTAGTACCCCCCCCCCCACACAACCACAGAAAACCAACGTGAAGTAACAGTGCTTGTATCGTTGCGTTTATTTCGGCCAGTGAGAGCGCCGGATACCCACCTCCCTTCCCCCTCCTCTTTCTTCACACCCCCCTCCCCAAACACAGGCTAGCAACGCACTTGCGATTCCCATGTTGTTGCAAGTGTCTATGGACGGTGGTGATCACTTAACATCAGATGACCCACCGGTTCGTTTGCCTCCTATTATATAAAAACAAGTATACCAGTAGTTAAATAAAAATTGGCATGGAATCCTACGATTGGTTTTCGGTGAAAAAAAGATTATTATTTATCAACAGAATTATTCCTATATATGCCGTGTAATATAATGGACAGGCTGACTTCCGCTTTCTCGTTAAAATTATACCAAAAAGGCTTGTGTTTTGGCATCTTCATTTGATTCCTTGTGGTCTATCTACACTTATGTAGCGTGTTACAATCGTCGATTACGTCATTACTTAAACATAAAACCAGCCAAACTCGGTTATGTTGTTATGTACTAAATGATATCTGCAACTTGATTTACTTGAATATGATGTGTAATGTCATCAGTTGAATAGAATAGAAATTGTATGGCTACAGCGCCATCTAGTAAAAAGTAAAATAAAATGGTAAGCGCGGAAACATTTTGTGTTCAAATATTTTTGCATTTCTTGACGATTGCTTGAATGATAGAGGAATTTATAAGTGCCGTGTACTGGTGGAGTATAAAATTGATAGCCTAAAATTCTTTTGCACGAATGATAGGTGGTATTTCAACTTTCATGTGAGTGATTAAATTCTACTGTGTTTGAATTAAATAAAATAAAAAAAGAGTACTTTCCTAAATGTAACTGCTTAGCTCCTATGAAAATGAAAAAACATAATTAATTATCTACATGTAGGCTAGACTATGAAAAATTCTAACATACCAATAAAATTCCTGTTAAAATCGATTCAGTTGTTTCGGAGATTAGGTCCGCACATTTTAAAACATCTATTTGTGTTTTGATAATGGACAAATAACCCAATGGACCATAACAAATAATTATAATGAATCATTTTCCAATTACAGATCGATACTTTAATTTACCTGCAAGTATAATAATAAATGTTTCTGTGTTTGCGACTGATGGAACCAATTAGGTAAGTCAAAGCTTTATAGAGTTGTAAGCTCTTGCGTAATGTTTATAATTTAAGTATAAAAGAGGGCGCGCGAGTTGTTTCAATAAATAAACTTCATTCCGATATACACGTATGCATTTGTGAATCATGCAATTTTGATTGTATGATTCACAAATGAATATATGTATGAATAGCTTAGAATAGTTAGCTAGGCAGACGCGACTTCTCAGATAACAGCCCAAGCCGAGGTACCGTGCGCCCTTGTGTATGTTACCTATAAACCAAATCGGCTGAGAGCCTTAAGCGCTCGTCTTAGTAGTCCGGTGAAGCTGTAAAGACCAGTCGAGAAAAAAAAAAATTTCAATAAATCAGTGTATTCTATACAATCTTTTGGTGTTTACGAATGTAGTTCTATAGGAGATATCAAAATCATTTTCACATGAAAGAAGTCGCAAGCAAAAGCTAGTTTTAACCACTAAAATAACGCTGCTCATTGCTAAAATTAATTAAATAGGAAATAGTGAATTTTATAGGAACTAATGATAAGTAGAAAGACAATTAATTAAAATGTGAAAAAAAGGGATACAATATATAAACATGTCGTGTATGTTACAAAATTGTCATGTATCGAATCGCGAGATAATAAAACCGTAGTTTATGAACACAGATGTGTGTAAAAGTCTATTTACGTTAAAAACACGTTACTCAGAAAATGACAGACATAAATGGCGTATAATCATAAAAGTCTCGAAGCCCCAATATAATGAACGTAGGAGACATTGTAAGGAAGATATTATTCCACGGAGAATTCAGTAAATTAAGAAGCTTTGAAAGCGTGAATAAAAATAGAACCAAAATACATAGTTGCAGCGGTGAACGAAGTGTTCATAAAATTATTTTTGCTTATTACATGTGAAGGTTATCTATATTTCAATAAAGTTTTATAGAATGTTAAAAACCCACGCATCACACTTTTCGCTTTTATTTTTTTTGTTTAAATTGTTTCGTTCTTTGTTTATTTTGCTTATTGGCGATATAACATTCATATTTTTTTGTGAGATGATTAAGATTTCTTAATCATTAGTTTTTCAAGTTATGTTTCGATTGTTGTGAAACAAAATGGCGGCTAGTATATGATACATACATATTCGTGTTCACAAATTTACCTACTTTTATTCTCGCAATTTTACAACGTTGGATTCAATGGTACTTATTGGTCATTTACAATTCGTGTAGTAAAAATCTTTTGTTTAATACAAATTTTATCCACTGCGGTGAGATACAATAATTGTAATGCACGCGAATATTTTATGCAGTACACAGATACATATCATTCACTGCATTGCGTAATAATTTCGCGAACACGGTTAAGTTATACCAAGATCTTATAATTTAATCAAATGATTCTTTAGTCATTGACGAACTAGGCACTGTATTTTTGCAAATATTGATATTTCATTACATAATAAAGACAAACTTTCTCAAATCTTAAGGCCCTAAATGATTGAATTCAGTATTCACATGTTTCCATGCATCTTATACGTCGTACTAAAGGATAGATCAAGAATTTACTTTTAATTATTGTGTACTAAAAATAAGAACAGTCTTCTTCCCTACCCTAAGAGATTTATTCTGTGTTTTTTCCCTTTAGGGTAATATATGTACTGAAATGGCAACGAAACACGTTAATACGTCAATTTTGTCAATATTTTTGAAGTTTCTACTATCTTCTGTCTCATTCACTCACCAACTAACTTTTTCAGTTTGAGATTTTTTAACTTTATTTTTCACCTTTCCCTAAGATTTTTCAAACATTACCTTTCGTACAAACCTGGTTCTGACAATTACAAAGACAATAAAAAAGAATTAAACAAGTGGGTACACCATGCTGAAGTAGTTACGTAATTGGTTTTTATTTATAAATACTTTAGGCAGATTGACAAAAATGTGCGTGTAAGGTCATAAATAAGAAAGCAGAATAGAATCAGTAAAATTAAAATCCTTGAGCAAGATTTCGCATAACAACCTAATATTTAATGGAAACCTTTTTTAGTAAGTATTAAAAAAGTACTAAACAATATTCAATTAATTTACGTTCAAACTTTCCCGTCTTTGTTTTTATAGTATAATTAAAATTTGCGCCTAATGATCCGGTTAGATGAAAGATGTAAAATGGATTAAGCGTAAATTATAATGAAATAGACTTTACTTCATATTTACTGCGATCTTACTTGCTCAATAATATACTTAATTGATTGAAAGACAGAGCAAAAATATAACCAGCCTGTCTAGAAACATGAAATTTTGTATAGGAGCTTCTTAATGAACTAAGGAAGACTTGAAATTAATCATGAATCGTATTTTATTTTCAACAAAGCTAGTAATAGATAATACTATATTGGTGTTAATTATTATTTAACAAAACATTAAAATCGGTTCACAAGTGACGAAAATATCGATTAACATACATAAAAAAATACATACAACCTAACAGTAACCTTCTCCTTTTTCGAAATCAGTTAATAAATAGATGAGTAAGAGTAAATATTTAATATTGAAATATAAGTGTACCTAATTTTATACTGACCGGTTGACCTGTACTGGTGTTGGTACAGGTTCGCCAACTTTGATTTGAAGTAATGTGGAAGTAGTTCCTACTCTTCGGTCAAAAGGTGTGAGCAGAATACTGTGGGATTTTAATTAATGGTATCGGACATACGTCCGATGCCCGACGATGATATGGAGAAGTTACGCAAAAGTACTCTCACGTTAAAAAAATAGATAAAAGATTTAAAAATGTGCAACATTCATTGTGATCTTGGTCAAACTGTGTTATAGTTAATCAGTCACAAGTGATAGCAAAACATACATTATATATTTTACTAGTTATGATCACGGCTTCGAACGTGTGTAACTAGAATGGATAAGATTAGGAATGAATATATCATAGGAAGTTTGAAAATAGTACCAGTAACAGAAAAGTTAAGGCGTAATAGGTTAGCATGGTATGGGCATGTTATGAGGAGAGATGAAGACCATGTAACTAGAAAAGCTTTGAGTATGACGGTCGATGGATATAAGAGTAGAGGAAGACCGAAAAAAGGGTGCATGGATTGTGTGAAAAATGATATGTGTGTAAAAGGTGTGATTACTGAGATGACATATGATAGGCGAGTGTGGAAAAGGAAAACATGTTGTGCCGACCCTACTTAGGTGGGATAAGGGTAAGAAGATGATGATCACGGCTTCGAACGCGTTTCTTATTATTTCCTCTTGTAATTACTATTACTTGTATTAAATAATGGAATTATAGCGAAAATGTATATTGTATAACTATTATATTCTCCTTGCTTAAATATTTACATCTAAATATATAAAAATCCAGCATCACGATAAACTCCGAAACTACTCAACCGATCTTCTAAAAGTTGGCATTTATATATAATATGGTCCAACTTCAGAGATAGGATAATTTATATTTCGATTAATAGGTTCAATATTTTTTAATTACAAATTAACGATCGTCAATGATGATTATTGTTATTAATTATAAGCTTAAACAGTCACAAACAGATGGCGTTTTAAATTAGTTTATTGACAGAAAACTGTAGGACGTTTTAATTTTGATAAAATTATTTTGAATCTTCAACGTCAGTTTATTTTATGGTACACGTGTTATATTTCACTCAATATGAGCTGAACCACAACTACGTATGACCGGGTCGGCTGGTATATTACACTAATTTTATAATAATCGGTTGAACGGAACAGTCGATGTTCTGCAACACCATCTCGTGACAAGCCGTGGTATATTCGATAAAAACCTATGATTATCGTTGGAATGGTGCGAGAGTTTATCTATCTTTGATATGTATACCAACATCCACTTTTATATATAAAAATATATTTATATTCTATCAACGTAGTAAACTGAACATAAATTGGTTATTATCTCAACCAGTCGAGCCAACCGCAGTAAACTCGTAATACCTAGTCTGAAATTGTTCATAATTGAATAATCCACTCGAGATATAAACATCCTTTGCGTCTTAAAACATTTCCGAGAGTTCGACGGAACTATTACTCGACATTTCACATACAACATGTCTCTGTTTATAGTTTAATGTTGCCAATTAAATTATGGAAATTAGGAATTAGATTCCGAATAAAACCTTTTTGTAGTCCTTTTTTTTAGAAAAGCTGTATTTAATAACAGACCAACATGATTTAAATACTAGAAATGTAACAAATTAGTCATCTCATGTATCAGATTCAGATTAGATTAGAGATTAGATTTTCCGGAGGACGGAGGGGACGGCCGGTGTGTACCCGGCTGTCTCCTAACAAGACGGGGCCCGGCGGCGGCGCTTTCGCTGCTGGGCCAACCGCTGGTGCGGCACGATGAAGTCTATAGAGATCTCGTGCCGCCCCAACTATAGCGGCAGATGTACACCGTGGGGTTTTAGTCCGTGCGACTCGGACATAACCCTCCCTCTCCCCCGGGAGGGTGGCGTATCCATAAGGGATTTCCCCACGTTAAAAAAAAAAACAAAAAAAAAGCAGTGTTAGGTTTTACAACAAGATCTCAAAGCACACTACCGATTTGCCGGATAGTAATTTCAAGCACAATGTCAAACGAGTTTTAATGTAAAAAGTTATTACAGGGTGGATCAATATATGAATGATGGTGATGTCTGGAATGAATACCCCTCTATGTAAATCCCCTAAAAACGATTACAATCACTTTAAGGTGTTTTTCTGAAAACACCTTTACGCTAAAAAGATAAATTTGATCGAGTTTCTTGCCGGTTCTTCGCGATGACTTGGTTATTTTCCGAACCAATTGTATTTTGTTCAAAGTTCGCAGGCGGGCAGTTGAATAAAACACTTTTAATTCTTTTGATTCTTCACTAGTTTAAGTTATAACCACCATGGGGTCGTTTAAGTATTACATAAGTAAAATTTCTGTGATTTCTGACCATCCCCTCCCGCTGGTCAGCAAATGTAATCAATGCTCGTAACCCTCTCCCAGGTTTACGTAAACATTTATTATACATAATTATTTTTTAATCGGTTCTGGTTTCCTTATTTATTCATGAGCTGCAGTTAATAGTCAGTTAGGAATTAATAGTCTACAGAGGAATTAGCTTATATTAGTTCGTTACTACGTGGATAGTAGCACAGCAGATTAGATCGTGCGCCGCACATATCGGACCTACACATTCAAACCCAACCTTTAGATCATCAAAACTAAGAAAATAAAAGACACGTCGCTCCTCTTACGAAATACTTGAAAAGCCCCCATGTCAATTACGTTCGAACCGGCCGATACCGCTCTACACCAGCTGCAACATGCCATATTAAAAAGCTTAGTCGTAACTCATTCCCAGATTAGCTGACGTATACAATGATTAAGCAGATGGTAGGGTGTTTGTACTCGACTGTAATGTATAAGTGTACCTCATCGTAGATTTTTCAGTGGTTAATGGCTTTTTTTGGATTGTACTGTTCTTAGCATCGAGTATAGTGCTGCTCTTTGTTGTGCTACAATATCAAAAAACAGTAAAATATAGTATTGTTATTTCAGCAGTGAGTACCGCGTGGATAATAATAAAAAAAGTGTGTGTATATAATCACACGATAGAAATGAAAACACTTAATTGATGACGACTGGATTCAATGCATCACCGAACCGAACGCACTTGATGTCGGGTTAAGTCTAGTAAATCCGATTCAAAGTCACTGCCTCGAGCGTGACGATTCACTTTCATTCAAAAAGAACGCAAAACGCGTCTAAAGATTCCTTCACTTCAAAATTGATGGAGGACTATTTCCAATCGCAGCTACGTTATTGCTATAGCAAGTTATTCTAGTATCGTAAGTACGATGCTTATCTACTTTATTATTACAAGTTCTATGCTTAACTTCGTTAACTCCGCGAGTGCGGTGGTTAGCTTACTTGCTACTACATGCAAGTATATAATTGTTGATGCAATTCTTGCAAGTTGTTCCACTGTTAAGGAAGTTTTACTATTGTATAATGATTAAGTGATGGAAATAATGGAAGCGATGAGAAAATGTGACAGAATACTAGGTCTTGATTTAGTTCAGGAGGAGGCGGCAGTTTGACCGCCTCCTCCCACCGTAGCTGGACCTAGGGAAGATGGGTCGGGGGGCCCATCTTCCTATTGCACAGGTCCGGCGGACGGAGGAGACGGCCGGTGTGTACCCGGCTGTCTCCTAACAGAACGAGGTCCGGCGGCAGCAATATCGCTGCTGGGCCAACCGCTGGGGCGGCACGATGAAGTCTATAGAGATCTCGTGTCGCCCCAACTTAGCGGTAGACGTACACCGTGGGGTTTTAGTCCGTGCGAGACGGACATAACCCACCCTCTCCCCCGGGAGGGTGGTGTATCCATAAGGGATTTCCCCACGTAAAAAAAAATGGTCTTGATTTAGTAGTGTTTTACATGCCTTACGCACGTGCCTTGTTGAAATACAAATGGAGTAATTTGTATGTTGATTTGTGGATCTATCTTGGTATATATTAGTGTTAAAAATAATCTATAGATTATAATGACCTTGACAATAACATAAATATATAACTGAAAGAATACATTTACATTCAATAGCAAATAAATTTCACGGGTCGCCTCGGGCTTTACTGTGCTTGTTACACGACAACGGCGAGGCACGCACTCCAAAGATAAAACTTTTATCAAAGGTTTACAACATTAACGCTGATAACAGCCTGTGTTTTAACCACAGTTTATTAATGTGCACAATTGCGTCACCGTAACTGATTTCATCCGCCACTTTAGATAACTAGTCAATTAGTGTACATCCTTATCATTGGTTAAAGCCGTCGTTCTTTGGACTTTTAGGTGATTTGTCATTGCGTGAATCATGAAATAGATCACTACCTGAATGTTAATGTCTTAGAACATTACTTAAACAGTAAATAAAAAAACAAGAATATTGATAACTCGAACGAGCGTCTTGCATAGTGACTGAGGCATTTTTCAAACCAACACAATCCTAGTGTTTTGATTTCATTTGTGCCTTTTCTGGAACTCTCGCTGTATATTTATCTCATTTTTTTTTTCGAAGTGGCTATTGACCTAGCAAGGTTTTCACAGCTTCACCGTACTAGTCAGGCGAGCGCTTAAGTCACTCAGCCGATTTTATTTGACAACTAGCTCAAGGGTGCACGACACACCTCGGCTTGGGCTGTTGCCTAAAGGGTGGGGGACTCAGATGAAGTACCTGGGCCTCACCCTGGACGGGCGCTTGCGGTTCGAGCCCCATTTTGCGGGGCTCAGACTGCGAATTGTTGGGGCGGCGGCGGCACTCGGCCGGCTGCTCCCCAACATAGGGGGCCGAGTGCTGGGTGTCGCCGACTCTATATGAGAGTCGTGCGAGCGATGGCCGCCTACGGGGCACCAGTGTGGGCCGACGCCCTCGGTGGCGACAATGCCAAAGCGCAGCGCACGGTGGCACTGAGGGCAATCCGGGCGTTCCGCACGGTGTCCTCGGCGGCGGCTTTCACGCTCGCCGGCTCCCCCTACCCTGGGAGCTGTACTGATACACGGCGGCGAGAAAACGTAGTGGGGAGCCTCCGGCTCTCAGGGAAGTTGAAGTCAAGAGGCAGGAACTCAGGGGAGTGGCGGTCGAGAGGTGGATGCAGGACCTGGCGGACGAGCACTATGGGCGTTATACAGTAGACGCCGTCCGCCCGGTCCTGCGGGAGTGGATAGGATGAGAGTGGGGCTCCCTGACGTTCGGAATGATGCAGGTACTCACCGGGCACGGTTGCTTCGGGTGGTACTTGCACCATATCGCACGCAGGGAGACGACCGCCGTATGTCATGAATGCGGCGCTGAAGAGGACACCGCGCAGCACACACTGTCCGAGTGTGCTGCGTGGGAGGGGCAGCGCCGCATTCTGGTTGCGGCGGTGGGGAATGTAGGGGGGAATTTGTCGCTGCCAAGTGTGATTTCGGCCATGCTCGGCAGCGAACAGGCTTGGCGAGCAATGGCCTCCTTCTGCGAGGAGGTCATCTCGCAGAAGGGGGCGGCGGAGAGGGCCCGCGAGGTAGATCCCTCTCCGCCAATGGAGGACCGGCGGGAGGAGGCGGCGTGTTGCCCGACTCCTCCCGCCACCGTAGCCGGACCTAAGGAGATGGGCCGGGGGGCCCATCTCCTCAGTGCACAGGTTCGGCGGATGAGGAGTGGCAGCCGGTGTGTACCCGGTTGCCTCTCTATAGGTAGGAGCCCGGCGGTCACCTTCCTCCGGGCGGACCGTTGGGGCGGCTCTCCAAGCGGAGAAGCATAGATCGATCCCTTGCCGCCCCAACAATACGGTCTGTCGGTACACCGTGGGGTTTTGGTCCGTGCGAGTCAGACATAACCCACCCTCTCCACCGGGAGAGTGGCGTATACATAAGGAGTTTCCCCAAGTAAAAAAAAAAGGGCTGTTGCCTAAAACATGCAACTCACGACCTATCTGTATTTATCTAATTACAGTAAAAGGTTCTACATGCAGTATTAATATGTAAAAATGTAAGTATACAGCCTAATATTTATTATTAGAGTCTTCGGACAAATCTTAATCTTTCATGTACTGTTTTTTTGTACAGAAATTTGCATTATATTTTATACTAAAGCTTTTAACGTTGAACCACAATCGCACCAGATGTTAAATAGCAATATGGTCTAAGATAGTCACCACGCTAAACGTAGATGGCGACTAGTTCTGAAGTACAGCTACTGAAAGAAATCTATAGGCGCTTGGTCGACTGATTTTCAATTCAAGGGTGGTAGAAAGCTAGGCATGCTTCTGTAGGTGGTAGAGCCACGCTGAAGCTATTACTTGTTTCAGCCTGAATGGGTCGGCTCACCCGATATAGTACCGCCCGATTCACAGAAATACCGACGTGAAGTAAGAAGTAATAGTGCTTGCATTGTTGCGTTTCGTTTAGTCAGTGAGAGCGCCGGAGGCCCACCTTCCCTTCCCTCTCTTTTCCCCTCCTCTCTCCAATCCCCCTACTCACAACCCCCCCTTCTCCATAATGCTGTTAATATCTATGGATGGCGGTAATCACTTACCAGCAGGGGACCCGCATGTTTGTTTGCCTCCTATAATATAAACAAAGGCTTACAAAAAGCCTTTTCTTTATTTCTTTTATACATGGGGAATCGCCTCCACCACATGGGCCTGTGCAGTTTAATCTGCCAGGGTGACGGACATGCCTGTGTCCATAGCCCCCCGGCCCCATCTTCGATGGCCGGAGGTAATCACCCACCCATCGTCACCGTGTGGTTCGTTAACCGCGGGAGGGGGAGTCTAGTGATCCACTCCCTCTCCCTTTCCGCCGCCTCCTTTGCAAGCATGACTGTCTCGCAATAGCCGGCGACGAAGAGCCACCTGGCCTCGCTTTCGACCATATTACAAAAAGTCCTACCAATATGCTATGGTTTTATTACGATATACTTTGTCATCGAAAGCTCCGGCTCATTGAGTTGAGTTGAGTAGCAGATACGCTAAAACCTCTAACGTATAAATAATAATTAAAAATATGACTTTGAACTACGTACCGACCAATGATTTATTAAGTATATTTACTGAAGACAACACCTTTGGTGTTGTCAATCTGACGTTATTATTTAGAGTAAATACCATTGATATAAGTTTGACAAAAACTTGAGCAGACAGCAGACGTGCGCTCTGATGTTTCTTATATTTTATAATAGAAATATTTCTGTCATTTAATGGTGGGCAATTAAACGTGGCGATGTTGCGATTGCAGAGTGAAACGAGGCGATGTACAGCAAAGTGGAAAGATGAAGTGATAGAAGATGATGAGTCAAGGAAAAAGGAGATTAATTGCTCGACTTAGTAAAATTTAAGTGTGATCGTAAAACGATACGATCATAGTTGGATTATTGATATATATATATAGTTGTAGTAATTAGGAGAGTGGAGGAATGATTTATTAAATAACCTGGTGTAAAAGAAACATTCCCAAGTTGTATATGGAACTACTAAGTGATGAAATAATGTAAAATCAATAGCAAAAAAATAAAATTCTCCATGAGTGTACCAACTTCTATGACGCTAGTAGAGTTTATCAATTTCAGAAATACCAACATTTATATTAGCGATGAATAACGTTATTGAACCTTGTTTAAATAATTTAACATAGCGTATTCGTTCCTCCAGTTTACATTTAAACCGAGTTAAGTAAACCAAATTGTTAATAGTATTTATTACCCTTTATTAAGCAACAGGAACAAAATAAATGAAAATTCGTATCTCTGCGGTCACTGCAGGCCGAAACTTTAAATGCTCGCGTATAATTTTAACAACATATAAAAGCGAAGCGTCCGCTAACAAAAATAATTCAATTACAATCCACTCTTCGTTTCCGTTATGAAAATTTTATACATCGGTCATAACGGCGCGGAATACAGTTTCATGTAATTCTATGCCGCTTGATATTTTCAATTAAATCGTGGTAATATTTACCTATATATCCCTTTTTTTATGCGATTAGAAGTAAACAAACAAACAGATCATCTGATGGTAAGTAATTATATTATAATAATAAATAAAAGACACGAGGGCTATTACAGATGCATTGCCGGCGTTTAAGTAAGAAGTAGGATCATTTCTTTTGTAGGTTACATTGGCCTGGAAACGCCGCCATTAAAAGTTTATTCCCAAGAACTGATGTACATGGAAAAGACCCACGCGAAAACCGCACAGTAAACAACTTCCAACTATCGAGATGACACGGATGGAATTATAATTTGTGGCGAGTCATTCCGTAATGTAACTTTGCAACAGGTATCAATCCGGACAGCTCTTCAGAACACTCTCCGTGGTACATCTTATAAAAAGAAGCGAAGTATCGCAACGTCGCTACGACGTATAAACACATTGACAGTTTCAGATGTGATTGCCATTATTTTGTGTAAAACGTATAATTCAGCTTGAAAAACAATGCCAGTGTTAATTTATATTTTCTGTATTCACCTTCAATACAATATTTAAAATAGGGCTGAGCTACATCTTCTTTATTGTCAATTTTACCAGCATCTGTGTAAATTGCTACACCGGGATTTATTTGTGCATTTTTTTGAACTTTAAGCACTCATACTTTATTTCATACTAATTTGCGAGATGTGGAGATTCTAAAATGTTCGCTCTCTCTACCGCATATCCAGATTTTTTAAATACTTTATAGGTAATATGACCATGTCGTTTAAGAATATAGACTCGTTAAACCTAGAAAAGGACTCAATAGTTGTTGCGTGAAGACAACAAAAGGTGCTTGGCGACAATTTTCCAACTGGAGGGTGATAGCTAGCAAGGTAGACTTAAACATAGCCCTAGCAGGCCTACGTGTTCGGACACGTATGTTCGTATCCTTGCCGAATGAGATGAAGGTTGAAGATCCTTATCGATGAAGGAAAATATGGTGATAAAATCATAGCATGGTGTTAGCGCTTTTTGTGAGTCCGCCTGGCTACCAGCCTCAAGTGACAAATCAGCCGGGAACGAGCTCAATATGTTTTACCGCTTTTATTTAATCTAACTACGCACTAACTATATACCTTTTTAGCTTCTCTGACAATCAGAAAGGCATTTCTATTTATTCGTTTGCGTTAATATACATTTGGTCTATGTCTTGGGGATAGTACCTATTTTTTTCAAGATGAATTGAACCCTATGTCCTTGCCTGTAGTCCAGACAACGTATATGCAAATGAAATTTTGTTACACGATGATCGGTTGAGAGGAATGAAAGTGTAAGGACCAAACAAACTCACATGCATAATATAATATATTACTTGGAACAATAATTCTACAAACTAAAAAAGTATTCTAAATCTCTGTAAAAAATATACTGAACCTCATTTTTTTTGGCAAAATTAAACATTAAACGTCCATTACTCCCTCTTTACCAGAATTATATATATTATTGAAGTTTATAATTAATAACAATAAAACAAGCTATACCTCCCGGTTTCATTCGTGTGTTATCTTTCCCGCCCCCGGCCCTTGGTGACGTGTGACTAGACACGCCTTCTTTATTGCTTATCATATTTTCCATCCTATCCGTACTTGTATGGTAATTGATCGACTCCGAAGGGTCGCAGCATAAATTTAGAGAGCCTATATATAAGCTTCTTTAATAGATATATTTATAATACTAAAAAACTTGTATTGTGCCCGTTTATTCGTAGAGATTAGCGCAATCAAACAAACAAATAACAAAACAATCTATTTAGTTTTATAATATTCGTATACAATATATTTGTATTGCTTACTAAGAAAGAATTTTACAATTAGATTATTTTAAAAAAATAGGTACAAAGGGAATAAAGGACTTGTGAGTTAGTGCTTCACTGACTCTACCTATCCCAGGAGTTATACCGAATTACCATATATAGCCGATATAGAAAATTCATCTATACTATAATATTATAAAGAGGTAAAGTTTGTGAGGTTGTAGGGGGTAATCACAGGAACTACTAAATCATTTTTTTAATCTTTTACCAATACAATGTCACTTTATTTGTAAGTGTCATAGGCATGTCATATTAACCCGAAAATTAAAAAGACTTTTTTATGGTAGTCGGATTTGCAAAATAAGTCGGAGAAAACACGGTACAACGAAAACGTTTCTTACAAAAGCTGCCTTAACGATGAGAGATATATGATTGAGTTCTAGAGAAAAGTTGTAGATCTTGATAATGCCTACAAAAAAGTCAGCGACAGCATATATCTAACCTTTATAAATATTTACCGCCCAACGAAGTGGGCACGGGTCAGCTAGTAATTTATAAGTCGCGTACATAAATTTAATGTATCATATAACGCAATGATTTGCTCATTCTGTCATCCAATAACGTACTGTTTCTAAATGTAAGAGCTTCATAAAGTCGTCAGCTATAAAATTTAGACCGAAATCAATATAAAAAGTTTATGTGCACAAAATAAAGTCTCAGACGTAAAAATAACAGGCTGAATGTTTGGTGAAATAAAAGCTATTGAGTCATTTTAGACTAGAAGAATTTACTGGAACGGAGCTATTTAGAATTTAATAACAACATCAAAGTCTTCGTTCAGTTTTGTACAGTAATAAGTCTGGTTCAGATTAATCGAAAAGAATTTCTGCTTCCAAACCTTAAATATATAAATTACGACATTCGTATTTCCGAAGTAATAATGCTGATATAACAAATGACGGGACAGATACCCTTTTTTAATGAATAATCTGCATTAGATTTAAGTTCTTAAATTTTTTAGATGCGTTGTTATACTAAGATTTTGCGGAATACAAAAATGTACTTACGCACTTAAAAGTCACTTTTCAAAAAGATACCACAAAAACTAGAACGATATTATGTTCATTTAATTTTTCACATTTTCTTTATATCCCTGTTAAAACATTAAAGTTAATATCTTCACGGTAATTCACATTGAAAAACCCCGCAAAAAAAATCGCGCGCGAACTAGGCGGGAACACGCGCCTCGCAACCTTACTTCAACAGGTCGTATCCCACACTGATGTTAGGGCGTCCCGAACAGTTCGCGCTCGCGCCAAAAATAATACTCCGAGAAGGACATTGTAGGTTTCCAACGACCCTGTTGCTATTGGAAAATGGCTTTCTCTGATACTCCATTGTTACTACCTTGTGGAGATTCACGATGATTTGGAATCGTTATAATGGAGAGTAAAAGTCGGGAGTATATAATGGTATTGTACAAGAGTAATTAGTATATTTCGTAATTAAATAGGTATTATCAAAATCTTTATATATAAATTTCTTCTGTACATGCCTATGTCACTGAACTCCTCCTAAATGGCTGGACCGATTTTGATGAAATTTTGTGTGTGTGTTCCAGTGGAGCCGAGAATGGTGTAGATTGACAATTGGACCCGGTAGGTGGCGCTGCGGTTGAATTTTAGATTTTTTTTTATTATCGAGGCAGGACAACGTCCGCCCGGCACGATAGTTTTATATATATATTTTAATAAGGATACAGTATATGAATCTAATTAAGAGTGTTATGAAAAAAAATGTATCTTTCTTAATTTGGAATTTAATTCATCAATTTATTAGAACAGCTTAGTTCGATTCTCATTTTTATTGTGGTTAAGCTATTAATTAATATCTGCAGTGTCCTTAACATACAAATAGCTAACAACCCTCGGCTACTTTATCTATGTTTGTCTTCATAAATGATGACACCGTACATTATTTTTATATAGAAGAAGAAAGAAAACAAAGAACAACACAAAGAATAAGACTATATAACTCAATGCACGTCGAAATAGCTTTCGAGAATTTAGCCAACTCATTTGACAGAAATATAGTCAAATGCTGCTTTGTTTTGCATTAAGCAACGCGTGTTTGCCCGAGATGGTAGCTGTGTTGTATCCTATTATGTAATCATATATAAATAAATAAATTCGAATTTTGAAAAAAAAAAATGCGGACATACGTCAAAATGGCCATCACTTTGTGCCGCTATTATAGTAGTTTACACGTAAAAAGCAACAAACATCCATTTCTTCTCACAATCTTTCTCGTTTATATGAACATAGAACGGTGAAATCTGTTATTCTGCTATTAAGTGGTATATCATTTTAATTTAGTATTTCGCTAAGAAATCAAATAAAAAAGAATAATTACGTTACCACAGATCGTTCGATACGGGGTTTCTCTTCAGTAAGAACTATGTATATGACGTCACAACGGATCCTAGTCTACACGAGAGCGTTTTCCGAAGTACTACACTTAGCGACTAGGTAGATTTACTTTTAAAAAATAACTATGTGTTGTCGTTCGATACGGGGTTTCAGTTCATTCAGAAGTATGTTACAGACATATGACGTCACGACGGATCCTAGTCTACACGAGAGCGTTTTCCGAAGTACTACACTTAGCGACTAGATATATTTACCTTTAAAAAATAACTATGTATTGTAAAGAAAAATGACCAGTCTTCTCTTATGACCGTAATAACTAACGTATAGTTTAGAGTCGTATTTTAAGTCCAGAAAATACAATAGACATACAATTTCTGGAAAATTATCATGTATTTAATCTCACGTATATGATTCATAACCACGAATGCCACAATAGATTATTTTTTAGATTTTATGCGAGTCGGGAACAAAAGCCACGACATAAAACTAAGAAAAAACATTTCGTTCCATATCTTATTTATAGACTCCAGTCACTGTTTCTCTTTCCTTGGCATGTATCAAACGTAATATCAACATAGATAATTAATGTACGGTGCTGTATACAATCTGTACGCATTTACTGCTTTATAGTCAACTTTAATGTTCTACTAGTCGGTTTCCGAAACTTCGTTGTCTTAAAAATGGCCTTGTTATTTCATGAGAACTACGTGTTTTTTCTGGACTAATTGTTGGCTCTCTTGTTTTTAATCGTGAATTAGACATTACTTCTAAACCTCAACAACCGTTTTTTATCAATTTGAAAGTACTAACATTCGTTAAATTTTATCATGACCTATGGAAAAGCGTAATGATATGTTTTTTTTTTTTTTTATAGTAGCACGGCAAAGTGACTGCATTATGCCTGATGGTAAGCATAGTACAATCCAGAAACAATGGCGACCAACGAGTACATACTGTCCATCGCCGGTCGCCGCTGTCATGCCGGCCTGCGAAAAGCTGGATACGCACAGGCTGATCCCGAAACGCGACCCGTAAAAGCGAATCACTATGACGGGCTTTTTCGCCATATACATGGTGGTTGCGCCCAGACAGGCTGTAAAACCCTACCACCCCGCTATCGCCATTGCCTCGTTCGTTCTTCAGCAGGGTGCACCACGTGCAGGTGAGGTTGGCTTGGATGTCTCAATTCTTAGATGTTATTTGACATCCCTTACACCCCAAAATATGTAGCTTAAATTATACTCTGAAAAGTTGTATATCTGCGAAATAAAGGTTTCATCAAAATCAGATCAACTGTTTCGAAGATTAGTTCGGACAAAACATAGGCATTTGAATTATATTCCAATGAGTCCTTAGGTACTTTGTACAGTACTCAATAATCTTTAGCACGGATGGGTCGGCTCGTCCGGGGTAGTACCACCCTCTCATAGAAAACCGACGTGAAGTAACAGTGCTTGCATTGTTGCGTTTCGTTCGGTCAGTAAGGCCCCCCTCGCCTCTCCCCCTCCCTCCCTTTCCCCCAAACACAGGTTGGCAATGCATTTTCGACTCCCCTGGTGTTATTAGTGTCCATGGACGGTGGTGATCACTTAACATCAGGTGACCCTGTTCGTTAGCCTGTTATGACGTAAAAAAATATGTTTTTTTTTATGTCATAGTTGGCAAACGAACAGGTGGGTCACCTGATGTTAAGTGATCACCACCGTCCATGGACACTAACAACACCAGAGGTGTCGCAAGTGCGTTGTCACCCTTCGGGGGGAAGGCTTAGGGGAGGAGTAGGGAGAGGAGAGGGGAAGGGAGGTGAGCCTCCGGCGCTTTCACTGACCGAACGAAACGCAACAATGCAAGCACTGTTACTTCACGTCGGTTTTCTATGAGAGGGTGGTACTACCCCGGACGAGCCGACCCATTCATGCTGAAACCAGTAATAATTTCAGCGTGGCTCTACCACCATGTATTATTGAAATGCATAGATTGCTAACTTTTGCTCTCGGCTTCGCTCTTATTAATGTAGATTTATCTATTTCCATGTCTGTACTTCTGAGAACAAACATGTAAAATTTTATAATGATCTGTTAATATAGTTAAGGCATGAAAGTTCAACAAATAAATAAACTCACTTTGGTATTAATAATATTAGACTTAACTTTTGCGTTTTTTTTTTCATTATTGCGTTTTGTATTCCTTTTGTCAACAAAGTTACATAAGAGATATCGTTATGAGACCGTTTTCCTTTTTTAAATATTACTTTATAAGACAACTGTTCGGTATCATAATGTATGCCAGCCAAAAACAACATTTGCTGCCAGTTGATAAATGGATCTGCCATAAAGAATGAGTACAGAAACTGATATATACTATACCGAAAAGGATTTAAAAGATAAAATTAGGACATCAATTCAATTATTTCATTGCTAGATGATGTTTAGAACAATACAGTAATATACAAAAATACAGTATCATTACTTAGTATAAAACAAAGTCCCCTACCACGTCTGTCTGTCTGTTCTCAATAAACTCAAAAACTACTAAACGGATTTCCATGCGGTTTTCACCAGTGGCTAAAGTGATTCGTGAAGAACGTTTTGGTGTATAAGTATGTATAGTATAGTATATTTAGTGTATAATTTGTTTTTCTTTCTATAATCAGGGCGGGACAACGTCTGCCGGGCCTGATAGTTAAACATATATTTTAGTTAACCAATACATTTACCACAGTTCAAAAATATTAAAACATATATGTATCAATTACAACAAATTGTTTTGTTATTAACAAAAATTGAGATTGCACCCTTAAACCATCGCTTTGCCGCTAGCTAATATCACGTCGTATACAGCATGTTTTCTTTTTATTATCTGACGCCACTGGAGGATGGTAATATTTTTGGAGCGTATGTATGTATATGTTTAGCATGCTCCCTGAGGGCATGATAGATTTCAGCATATGAGGTGTCATCACATTCACCTTAGTTTCGTGAGTATTATAACCTTTTTTACTTATTTAAGGGCAGCCATACCTTACATCATAATTAAATTATATATAAACGGTTATATAAAAATGACCTTTTAAAGCTGCCACATTGCTTTAAACATTGCCTAATGCACAAATTTCGTTAATTTCTTCTTCTGGATAAATATTTAAAGATAAAATTCTTATCCTAAGCATAGGTAACCACTATGTATCAGAATTATGTAAATCATACCGTCAAATAAATTTGATAGTTTCACAAAAAAATCCTTGTAAATTATTCTGATAACTTATTTCTCCTAAATTCTCATATTATCATCAAAGGTACTAACATCTCCAACTTTGTCTATAACTTTTTAAATTACACGTCGTCAATTTGATGAAATGTTCATACTTTTTTTTTATAATTGCCCAAACATGAACGTGAAGTAATTACTGAACTCATATAATATTTCGCCGAAAAGGAAAACGATAGGAAACTTTTGAATGTAGGTTAAGTAAGAAACGTGAGTAATGAGAAAAGTTATAAAACAGTGTTTGATAAAATCCTGTTCCGTGTTAAACATAAGTTCATTGATAAGTAGGTACGCTTGTAGGTGGTAGAGCCACGTTGAAGCTATTACCGGTTTCAGCATGAATGGGTCGGCTCGCCCGGGGTAGTACCACCCGACCCACAGAAACACCGACGTGAAGTAACAGTGCTCGCATTGTTACCTTTCGTTCGGTCAGTGAGAGTGCCAAAGGCCTACCTCCTCTCCCCTTCCTCATTCCCCCCTTCCCCCCAACAAAGGCTTTTTCATTATATTCCAATGAGTCCTTAGGTACTTCGTACAATACTCATTAAACATTAGCACGGGTGGGTCGGCTCGCCCGGGGTAGTATCACCCTCTCATAGAAAACCGACGTGAAATACGAAGGCCCACCTCCCCTCTCCTCTCCCCCTCCCTCCCTTTCCCACAAACACAGGGTGGCAATGCACTTGCGACTCCTCTGGTGTTACTAGTGTCTATGGACGGCGGTGATCACTTAACACATTGAGAGTGACCCGCATGTTCGTTAGCCTCCTATGATATAAAAAAAGACAAAGGAAACTTACTTAATATTTAAAACACTAAAATTTTGACAATAATAACTTCCGATACAGCATGATCTCTTTGGAAAGTAATATGCTGTATAAAATCAGAAACGGCAAATTTATAACAAATCACTCGTGTTAATGTCATGTCATGTAATCCTAATACAAATTTATTCCCAGTTATCACTATCCTTGTCTTTTATTCACGTTGAGGTGAATATGACGCAAAATACATATCATTCTATAAATCATTTGTAAAAACAGTTTTTATGTAATTCATAATGTTCTCAGACTTTTTTGTTTTTTTTTTTATATATATCATTGGAGGCAAACGAATAGGCGGGTTACACATACGCAGTCGCAAGTGCGTTACCAGCCTGTGCCTGTGGGGAGGAGGTGGAGATTTGCGGGGAGGTGAGGGAAAGGGAATGGGAGGGATGATTCCGGCGCTCTCACTGACCGAACAAACCGCAACAATGGAAGCACTATTACTTCACGTCGGTTTTCTGTGGGTCGGGTGGTACTACTCGGACGAGCCGACCTATTCATGCTGAAACCAATAATAGCTTAGGCGTGGCTGTACCACCTACAAAAAAGTGAGGTAGGTGTGAGGTTGGAAAGGAATTCGGAATGGAATTTGTCTTAGAATATAATCTTTACCTATACTACCAAATAAAGTAAACAAACGAAACAACAAGAACAAAAATAAATACAGTTCGCAAATAAAGATGTGGTGTCGTGGGACACCAGGTAGGAACGAAGTTCCTTCGGCTAATGTAGAATCGACACAATTTGCAAAAAAAAATCTCGCTTGTGTATACGACTGTCGCGCCTTCGCACGTCTCATTTAACGGTTTTATTCCACGGACTTTTTCTTACGGTTTTACTATCACATTTTTTTCAGTTCGGTCGCGCCCCAAAATCCCTATGTCCTCAAAGCCTGCCGTAAGGAACTTCGTTCCAATAAAGGTTTTTTTCTTGAGCTCATACATTTATTTATTTATAGGTTAGGTAAACTCAAACACCAATTTAATAAACTGTGTCTTTATCCGCCATAATCTCCGAAAACCTAAACTGATCAAAATGGTACTATTCTTAAAAGATAGAGAATTATTTAGAGTACCATTATATCTTTATCATAGTTCATGATAATATTTAACTGAGACAGTTTAAAAGTAATGTATTAGTACAATTAGTTCTAAATTTAAGTGAAGTAGTCCGGTGAAGCTGTTAAGACCTTGCTTGGTCAATAGCGTAGTCAGTTCGAAAAACAAAAGAAACTCATTTAAGTGAAACCTTTTTGAGTAGTCCGGTGAAGGTCTTAAGACCTTGTTAGGTCAATAGCATAGTCAGTTCGAAAAAAAAATGAAATCTTTTAGATGTAACGGAAGTTCTTTTTAACGCTCTTTTATTAGCTTTACCTGTATATATATATGTTTGTAACCGACCCCTTTGAGCTCGATTTTGTCCCACTTTGAACGATCAGATTTAATTCAAACTTTGCACACCTGTCAAAGGTCGATGACAATGCAATAATCCGATCAAAGCATCCGATTATCCTAATTAGATTCGCCAGGATTAATTAATTTAAAAAAAAATTTAAAAAGACAAAAAAATAAAAATTTAAAATAATATATTTTTTTTTATTAAAAAAATGATAAACATGCGTCACTGTTAATATCAGCACCTCCAGATATCATATTTTTGTCACTTTTTACAAAAATATACATTTATTTCTAATTTAACTATTCTTAATCCAAATTTTTTTTTTTTTTTATGAAAGCGTGTTTTTTAGTTTTTTCTAAACTATTATTTATTTAATTTCGAGAAAGAAACGAAATTTTCGGATTTTAGGTCCTGTTTATAAAAGGACAAGAAGCAAGTGTTAGTCTGCACTACAAAATATAGAAATTAAAAGAAGAGTAAAATTAAACACATGAAACTATAAGTAACTAGCTTTTACCTGCGGCTTTTCTCGCGTTAATGTAGATTTGAAGTATTCCTCAGGAACAGTACTTTTTCTGGATAAAAAGTGCAGTATGTCCTTTTTGGAGTGATGACCTCGACATGCTAGTGTACCACTTACGATTCCCCTGGTGTCTACGGACTGCGGTAATCTCTTACCATCAATCACGTGACCCCTATTCGTAGATCCCGTAGCCCGTAGCCCTCTAAAATATAAAAAAAGCGTCACTGATGACCTTGACATGCTCGTGACGTATAGGGCTTGCGCCAGACATTGTATATGCTGGACTATATCATATGCGTGTTTGAATTTTTGTATGGGCAAAAACTTTTGATTTCATGTCACCCAGCGTCACCAATGACGTCAACATACTCAGCACATATTATTGCTCTTACGTCAGACTTGCGACCATTTAGAAATTTAATAGAGAACACGGTTATTCCATTATTTTGAATTTCACTTCTGTCGACAGACCTTATAGTTGCCTCGAATTTTTTTGTCATTCCCAATATCGTGTAGCAAAATATCAAGATGATCGGTTCGGTATTAAAGTGGTGAAAGCATAACAGACAGATAAACGATTTCCTTTCCGTATATATTATTTAGGATTCTCAAAAAGAGGTCGTCCACTGTTCTGGGAATCAACTAACTTTACTTTTTTACAGTGCTATAGGGTGTACCAAAAAAAGGTCGTCCTCTTCAATTACGAACAAGCAATTGCCCATTTGGGGCGTCACAATGAGATCTCGCATCACCTAAAAAAGTTGATACGGTCGCTCCTGAATATAGCCTACAATTAATCCAGTTTAAACACATCCTCCCCTTGATACAACAAAGTATTTTTCGTGTGTTAATGATCGTATATATAAATTCTAAATGACTTGTCTGAAAACTATTAAGATACAATATGTATCACTGAAGTTGTTATTAACAAACTCATATGAAACATATGAATTTATATTTACAAAAAATCTTAGTGTAGTAGGTACCGAAACATTTTGGTATATAATTTGGCAAGAATTGTTTTAAAATCATGGCGAGACAACGTTTGTCAGGCCCGCTAGTCTTTATATATATAATTCTTCTGTTCGTGTGTATGTAACTGAACTCCTCCTAAACGGCTTGACCAATTTTGATACATTATTGTGTGTTCCAGTGGATTCGAGAATGGTTTAAATTCGCAATTAGAAGCGGAAGGTGATGCTGCCATTTTAGGATTTAAAAAAATATTATTAGGGCAGGACAACGTCCGCCGAGCCCGCTACTTGATCGATAATATCTGAAACTTTTGTATGCCAATTTATTTATTTATGTAAATAAAAATGAATGATCGAATGTATGTAAGTACAATACTCCAGAATCGCTGTACCTATTTGTTTTTTATTGTGTTTGTAATTGTCGAAGGTTGTATCATAAAAAAATTCAACTTAAAAATGTGAATGAGTGAGTGAAACAGAAGACAGTAAGGATATTTAACAAAAATATTAACAGAATTTATTATTAAATCGTTCAATTTTCATTTCATATCACATTACCTGGTTATACTGTGAAGAGACGATTAAGTCTCGTTTTCTTCTTTAGTAAGTACACCCGCGCGAAGCCGAGGTGCACATCTAGTCAAATATAAATAATAAATAAATCTTTACCATTAGTATACAGAAGTAAAGGGAATTAGTATGAGTTAATGTATGGAAGTGTGATTACGCAGGTTAAAAATTATTTTACTAATATATCTATACATATAATAACGTGTCTGAAAAAAAAATGTTGCGTCTAGGAATAAGTAATATAATATAAATTCAATAATTTTTACAAATGTCTGTTTGTATGAACACGCATCACTGCTAAAATACTGGGTTTACAATAAACTTTCAGCAAGAAAATTGTAAAGCATATCCTCGGGAGTAACTTAGTGTTTGTTTTATTAAAATCGGTGCACTCTATCAAAAGTTATTGTAGTTTTAATCACGACGCGGCGTAAGTACGATAGAGAAGTAAACAAGTAAATGGACTTAATAAATTCAGCTGACTTTATTAATCACTGTTTTTTTACATAAGCTTCCATGCAGACGAAGTCGCGGGCACAGCTAGACGAATACTAAAATCTCCTCGAGTGACATAAAATATATTTTCATTATTCATTTTTTATGTATCAAATACCGTGTATAATGTTAAATTCACACATATGAAGTCGCTGACGGTTGCTAGTAAGGTATAAAACAGAGAAACCTACTAAACAGTTATGGAAATAACACGAATCAATCACTAAGACTTTTTTGTATTCAGCCTGTAAATAGGAATATAAAGCAAGCAGAGAATGACAACAATCGGGTCGCGCTAAAACGCGAAGTAAGCCCACTTCCACTGCGTCACACGGCGCTCTGATTGATTACCTTTTAGCACGTTTCAAATAGCGACAACAGATTTTGCCTGTATCGTATTCTAAAAACTATGAATATATATATTTTAATACTTTATCGGTGTTATTAAAAAAGATAAATACGTATTGAATACTTGCTGTAAAAAGGATTCGAATTAAATGCACCGCGGTCGCTGAATGTTCGCCATCTTGCTCTTTTGTCTCGCTTTGGTTACGTTAGGTTAGATTTGCGAAAAATGAGAACGCGAACTTGCCTCGGGCGAGCGCGGTGCATTTAATTCGAAACCTTTTTAAAGCAAGTATTCAATATGTATTTAACTTTTTTGTAATAACACCGAACAGGTTTAACGCTTGACCAAAATTTCATCTGTTTAATGACGATGTGGTCTAATATGGTAACACGCTAAACCTAGATACAGGCTGGGTTCCAAGTGCAACTACCGGAACACACCTATGGGTGCTTGGTGACAAATTCTCATATTGAGGGTCGTAGTTAGACAAGCGGCCTTATCTATATATTATTACCTCTACTATCATGCAATAGTTTCATCAGAACGTTTTCCTTCACCGAAAGTTTTGGTTCGGATTCACACGGTTTCGTTCACACGGATTCGAACCTACGTCAATTGACAGGGACTCCGCACACGCTAACCATTGAACTACCATTGCTTAAGAATTCAAAATAAGAAGAATATGTTTTCAGTCAATGTTATTAATTACAGTTTACGTAAATCTTATTTCTAGATTTCTTAAAAGAGTCCAAAACTATAATTGTTTATAAAAAATTGCAACAGTAGTCCTCACCGTCATGCCGGCCTGCAGAAAATCCTCCTCGAGTCTCGTTGAAAGGGCCTGATATCATAGAAAGTATAAAACGCACCGGCTGGAGTGTCATACCACATTCTAATATTCTATTTGAGTTTTTTAATGGGAAACATGTATACCGACGGTTCAGACCGACACTTGGCGTAGCAACGCGACGCGTCGACACGGCATACGTCGCCACGCTACATTATTTTTATTTTTGTATTTAATGAATATAGTGTTTATTGAATAGTCATCTTCTTCTTCAAAATATTCTCAATATTATATTTTTAATTATGCCATATTTATTTATGTCGTAAACCATATATTTATGCATAATACCTGCACAAAATAATTTTAATGTTTCACATCTGCCAGACGTCCCATGACAGCTCACAACTATTTGATAATTTAAAATTTGTCGCTTATGTAAAGTATCTACCTAACATTATTTGTTAAGAATTGTCGCGCTCTCGTTTCTCAGCCTACTTCAAACGTATTTAACATACGAGTATCTCTTACGAAAAATAAATTAGGGTTATTTACATTCAGAAATCTCTACGAGAAGGGCAATTCGTTAGCTTTCGGTACTTATTCAAATAGGCACTCTCGTGTATGCACGCAATTATAAATGTTAAGCAATCTGTATAAGTTTGATCTCAAATACGTTTAAATAATGAAGCTCCTTTGACTCGCAAGAATTATTATAATAAAAACATAATATACATTTTTTATGCTGGGTGGGTTTTTGCGTTTGAACACAATCTTATCTGTTGTTACATGATAAGATCGAAGATGATAAACACGCTAAACTTAAAGTAAAGTACAACTGACGGTACTAAAGTTCTTGTCTGCAAATTTTCTACTTGATAACTAAATATATGCTTTGGTATAATAATGATGTGTTGTTTTACTCATCCCTGTAGGATTCGAATCTATACCAATAGATGCAGATCCCGAACACGATTCCACTGAGTCAGCATTGCTTGGTACATATTTATATTACCTGAAGTGAACATCACGTCTATACACCAATAGGAATTAGGACGCTGGAACTGAACAGGATGGTTTCGTGGAACTCTTAGTTTAGGCGTTTAAAACTTTCTATTTATCGATACCTTGGGAGAACACCAAGTTAAAAGGTGACAGAGGGAACGTCTTCAGGCGGCGGGAGGGAGGGAACCACATTAAAAATGTACGGTGGTAGGAAACCACGTTAAAAAGTGATAGAAGAGAGACATTCAGTTGGAGGATGGCGGTTGTAGGAGGTATGCTCCTTTACTGCCACGCTGGACCAAGGCGGGAACAGAATGCAGTCCTAACCTTTCATTGCACTCATTCGGTGGACGGGGAGGCAGATTGACTGGGCTATATAGGTCAGTGGCCGACCTGGCGTTAGCGCGAGGAATTGTTGCCGGGGTGTAACGGTGCTTGCCTTGCGCTATCCCGTGGCACTCCATTAGCGCAGAAGATTGTACTTGGTGGGTTTTTTTAGTTAGTAAGAATCTGACACCCCACCGTTCCCAAGACTGAGTGAGTGTCCAATGTAAGAACCCTTCCCAAGTAAAAAAAAATATTTAAGAAGCTGTATGAGAGTAACACAAAGCAGTTTAATTATTACACATCAATAATGTCCACTACATATTTATTATTTTATAATCAGCCTTTACAATTTTGATTTTACCACAATAAAAAAAAAACGACGTCCTAATAACATATCTCGTTCCGTAATAGTAAATGGGTAGCAGAAATTATATTAAATATAATAAAACATTATTAAAACTAATTATGACATTACATACAGTACAATTGCGAGTAAAGTATAAGTAACAAATAATAACAGTATTATATGGAAACTGAAATATAATATTCCGTCGCGATTGTTTTCTAATTAAACCTTCTCCGTACAAAGATGTTCAATTATAATTAAATACAGTTCAAAGGAATACTTATTTAGTTAAGAGCATGTGATGTAATTAATTACACCTCTGTTAACTTACTCTTTGAATAAGATACTTGGTATTGTTAGAAGAAAACTTGTAAGTCTTTCCTTTTTTATATTTTGTAGGTGTGGTAGTTATATGTACGAGTATATATTTTAGTGAGTATATGTAAATAAAATCAGTTTGAACATCCCCATCTTGCTGTTTACTTCATGGTGACAGCGATGGGACCCGAACCCACGACTTCGAAGAGATTTGAGGGACTGAGCTCATGATAAATAATGATGTGGTCTAGGATGCAGGTTTCAGAACACATCTATAAGTGCTTGGCTACAGGTTCTCAACTTGAGAACAAGTCAGGTAGACTTAAAAAAAGCCTTATTACCATATTTTTGATCCATTTCAAAATAGACGGTATTCGTTACTTCATTCTCATGAAAATGTTTTACTGTATTTTATCTGAATTAGTTGTATACTGTCTTTTAACTAACTTTTACTTTTAAATCATACTGTCTTTTAACTTTTAAATCATAATCATTACTTCCTGATTTACTACTTAATTTATTACTTTTACTGATTAAGGTGCATATGTGAAATATTATCACTACTGCTTAATCGCTATGGGAAGTGTGATGATTTGTATGTTAGAGATAATACTCTGAAAAGTGTTTTATATTTTGCTTTATATTGCTGTGAAAATCTCGTCAAGATCCGGACAAATAATAAACACATATGTTTGTTTACATCTTTTTTTTATAATTTCCTGATACGTGTTTATTATAAAGGTCAGCAATCATGAATATTATTATTTTTGTATATCGAAATCTAAATCTAAAAAGACTTGACAAATTTATATTAAATTTTCTACGGTAAATACAAACATTTAGAAAGAGTAGAATATCACAGTATACGAATATACGAAATAAATCTCATTGAGATATTGATGGGTTACATACATTATTCTTGACTTTTAAGAATAGTCTACTTTAATTTAGACAGACAACATCAAAATTCAAAGATATACACGTATGCTTGTATTAATACGTGGATGTATTTATATTATAAATAGAGTGTATTCATTTTAGAATTAATTACATATATAGTTAACGTGTATATCTTTAATTTTGATGTAAATTAAATATGCTTATCGTTTATAAATAATTCACTTTTACGCGAGTGAGATAGGGAGATATAATCACACCGATTTAGCAAATTTCATGGGTCTATGTATGAGATGAATGAGTAATAAATTCGATTACGTATGACGAGAGAAAATCGTTCAACGTAAAATCGCTCTTAAAGCAACATCCAATCAAAAGAGGCGCATACATCCGATTAAGCTTTTATGGTGAAATTGAAAAATGAACGAAATTCCTATTCATATATAAATATTAGTATTCGGAACATCCATAACTGATGATATTTTACATCGATGTATCCATTCATAGTTGACCTCTGGATCAATTATTTTCGCAATAGAAGATGGTCGCCAATTTTTTAGAAATAAATTTAGAGACCAGTCGTGCGCGCATCCCGCAAAAAACTACGGGATAGATTTCGACCATTACTTTTTAGTTTTTCAGACATTTCGTCCGTTTCTGTAAAATATATCACATATTAATTTAATGTTGAGTTATTAGAATTTTAAAAACCTATGAATTTGATAAGTACTACGCGTATAATATATAATGGAAAAAGTACTTACCAGCATAAAAATTGGCACATGGTTATTCGAACAAGATCAAAAGAACTTTATTGAATACGAACGCTAAGAAGGCGCTTATGAACGTTAAAACAATATTCAGTACTGAACACATCCCAATTATCAAGAAAAACCGACAAAAAATTTGCTCGCGTTTAAGTCGCATTTTAAGTACAGTTATAGCAGGTTAAATTTTCCATACAAAATACCGTCAGATTTCAATCGCGAATAAGTACCAATCTAATAATGCGATAACAAAAGTTGAGGTCACAATGGATAGAACATGTTTTTCTTACAGCGTTTATTTCACCCGTGACGTCATACAGCCTAGTGCAAGCGCCTACACGTGATCGTTATGAATTTGTGTCCTGTAAAATTATAAAATATTATTTGAAGTAATTTTAAAGAGTTGAGAAACGCTACTAGGATACAAATTAAAACAATATTCACCAGAATATATGCAAAAATTGGTAATAAATTCAAAATTGACAAACTTAAAAATGTGGTCTCATACGAGCCGTAAGAATCGTAGGAAACGCAAATGAGATGACAAGGACTAGAAAAACGTAAGAAGTCCAGTGCTGAACAAATGAAGTTGAGTGAGAGCTGCAGTAGAATAAAAATAAAAGGAAAAAAGAACTCAAAGCAATAACGTAAGTTAACACTTGTTATGCTTCCATCCAAAGGTTTTCACGGAAAATCTACGGCATAAACTTTACTACGCCGGTGCACTTGTTTTTTAATTAAAAAATACAACTACATATAGTTCACAGTCGTTTATTATTACGTTTAGTAGACGTTATTTCTAGACAGAACTATTGTTCACGCAACAAACCCTATTACAATTAAAATCAATTTAGTGATTACATAAAAAGACAGTATTATAATATCTTTTTATGTAGTCAATGTTAGCATTAAGTGATCAATTCCTAATAATGGACACCTAATGCATCATCAAATTGCCTCACTAATCAGTGTAACGTATTAAATCGGGCCATCTATCATTGTTCTGATTTATCAGATTGCAATCTATGATATGCCTGTAATATTGATGTTACAGTATTGATTTATAAAAAAGTAACTTTTTTTTATTTTATTTTTGTACAATAAAACAAAACACCAAATTAAAAAAAAAAACAATTTTACGTTAAGCGTAATTTATATATGAATAATAAAGCGTTTATTTAACAATTGAACGGGATTAAAGGGTTAATTTTATATCTAGAATCAGACACTCACAAAGCAGTCATGAATGCAAACTACGGTTTTATCACGAAAGACGTAGGAGAATAAGGACGCCTGCAAGGTGAAAGGCACCTATCGGGCCGTCATACGGAAATTGCGCCCCCAAGGCAAGGGGGGCGATCTAATCTACACGTTGCGTGTATCGGCGGAATCATTAACACCATCCACTTGATAATACGAGCACTAGTTCCACCTCCTTGTAGTAGCTTAGTACTAAAATTATAAACTCTATAGTCACAGTAAAACCTACATAATTTTTTATTTAGAGAAATACAAAATAGGAGAATCTTAAGGAATTACATCATAATTTGTTTTCAAAAACTAGCAGAGTATTATAATATAATTAGCTTTTATTCTGGCGTATTGAAATAATTACATGATAATGTTATTAACCGACTTCGAAAAAGGAGGAGGTTATTAACCGATTTCGAAAAAGGAGGAGGTTACTACGTTCGGTTGTGTATATATTTTTTAATGTATGTTAATCGATATCTCCGTCAATTATGAACCGATTTTAATGATTCATTTTTAATGGGATCGGTTATTTTCAGTGGTATTTGAAGAAAATATTCAAGCCCTAAGTGGGTGAAAAATCGTTTATTTGATTTTCACTAATACTGCAATTGGTACTGCTATTTTTTTTTAATGTCATATGAGGCAAACGAACAGGTGGGTCACCTGATTTAAAGTGATCACTGACGTCCATAGACACTAACAACACCAGTGGAGTCGCAAATGCGTTGCCAGCCTATGTTTAGGTGGAAGGAGAAGGAGAGGGAGAAGAGAGGGGAGGGGTGGGGAGGTGGCCCTCCGGCGCTCTCACTGACCGAACGAAACGCAACAATGCAAGCATTGTTACTTCACGTTGGTTTTCCCACTCATGCTGAAACCAGTAATAGCTTCAGCGTGGCTCTACCACCATGTAAAAGTAGTTGCTAGTGATTTATATTATAATACGCGTAAACTTAAAGCTGGCACTCTCACAAAAAGTGAACTTATAAGCGTTTATTTTTATTTTATTTGAACTGACAAGATTGCAGATGACTTCGCTTTCATTTTAATTATATATCAGCTAGTAATTTCAGAAAACTTTCATCACGATATAATGTTACCTTTTCACTTTAAATCTTTAAAAAAATGAAGAACGTCTCTTGAGAAAGTTCGAGGTAGAAGAGTAAGTACGGTAACAAGGTACGAAGTAGCTTCATAAAAAATCATTGATAAGTACATGCTAGTCAAAGTTTCAAAACTTGAGGTATATCATCATATAAATACAATACAAAAGCAGTCAAGATGACAACTGTGATCTCATCGTTCTTTAATAATTAAAGCTACTAGATTCTAAAGTAATGATTCCTAAGTAGTAGTAAATATATATATATAGTAGTATATATATATAGTAGTATATACATATAGTCCGGCGAGGGTTGGTATTGATGTGAAGGCTATTTTTAGATATCTGATTGAACAAACACTGCTACGATAAGTCGAAGTAGGAAAACAAATTAAAAGACTACTTAGTAACAATAAAGATAAACTAAATTACGTACAGTCTTAAACATTTATTAGCCTTCACTTTGAACTGTACTAATCGTGTTACAACTTTGCATATATATATATTCAACGCGATATATAATCGAAAACTATATAAAATGTACAACATAGTTTAATGGTTATAATATAATTAATAGTATATAAATTAAAAATAATCATCGTATAATCAGGCATTAGGCTTCCATAAGACAGACATTGCCTAGTTTGGGACCACAACTAAGGTTAATATTATTTGAACGGATTCTAAAAATAAAGATATTTATATTTAAATAAACTCTGTCCACTGAGACACTTGAAATAATTATTTATATATTGTTATACTCTCACGTGATGAAAGTAATATTTACGTCAGCAATTATTTATTTGTACTCGTAAAGATAAAAACTGAACTAACTCACTATCACACAGTTACACTATGGTCAGAATTATAATACAATAGTTGTAATTTCTCGAGTTTGTTTCTATTCGTAATATCTTTAACGTCCTGAATACAACTGTCCTCGGTTTTTTTTTAATGACTAACCTCTGTTGGCCTGACGGGTATTCACAGTTTCACCGTGCTTTTAGGGCAAGCGCTTGGGGCACTCCGCCGAATGGCAACAAGCTCAAGGGTGCTAGAGTGGCCGAACCTCGGCTTGAGCTTTTGCTTTGGATACAACACGAATCGAAATAAACTAACAACTGTCCTCGATCACGATTATATACTCTCTCTATGGTATGGCATTATAATTAGAGAATATCGAAAAGATCCGAAACGTGGTATTTTTAAAATCCTCTTATTGCTTACAATAAGTCAAGGCGATAAGGTGGTAGTATTCCTTTTTCCCGTGTCTCAATGACTCATTTATTATTTATTTGCAACAACGAAGTCGTCGCGATATCTAGAGAGAGTTCTAGAACGATTCAGAGATATCTTTAATGTATGGATGGCCTGAATTTTTATATAAGTCGTAAACATAAGTTGTTTTCCAAAGGATTCGAACTAATACCACACAGTGAATTATCGTTTTTACCCTACCATAAAATTATGATCGCGTGAAATAAGTGCACACGAACCGAGTAAGCTACCACAAAGTCACAACAAATTGAACTTTGATAACACACTAAGGGAAAGTGAATTAGTAACTTTTCTAATAAAATACGGCCCATTACGTTCGTGAAGTTATTAATTTAACTTTATTAAGTAAAGCAAGATAATAAACTAATTATTACTATATAAATTATAAAATTCGGTTAAGTACGAGTCGAGTTCGCACACCGAAGGTTCTGTATCCTGTTACATTGCGCAATTTATTTTGCTTTTACCAATCCTGTAGTTAAAATAATATGAAACAATAGCAGGATCAAAGACATAGATTAGTATTGTTATTATCCAGTGACGTGTCAATTAATTAGTAATACATTGGTCATACAATAAGCTTTTCAATTTATCAATCACGTTCTTTTTCTGTGCCGCCTTTCCATTACGTTCCTGCATATTACGTTAAAAAAAACTCTCTCTGCCACAGGTATGCAATGTCACAAAGACACTTGTGATTCGATACAGTTATCATCTACAAGTGTACCCTGTGAGTGATTGACGATAAACAATAATTAATACTGGTTAAGTTCATAATATTACGGAATATGAAATATTAAATCAGCATACAGCGATGTCTTTTATACAACGATACAAATATGGAAAATATAGAAATAGAATAAAACACTATATAGAAATAGAATGATTATATAATACAATAATATATTATAAAATTAAAACAAATCCGCTCAACAGCAGAGCGCGCCACTCACCGGTTCGAACTATAGATACAAAATAGATCATCAAAATCGTTGAAACCGTTTATATTAGTACAAGAAGAATTACAAACATACGCATACGTTATTATGAAAGTAGTTCTCGGAATTTTGTAAAAAAATATAATTAAATCCCTATGATTCATTCGATAAGAATGTTAATATGAGATTTGTTTATTGAACATGAGATAAATCTATATTACAACGTTTTTACGTAAATGAGATAATTCGATAGAAAATGTATACTAAATTATATCGACGGCTATAACAAAGGTAAAATCAAACACAAATCCGATTTGTTTATTTATTCGATTCGCTGGAGATCCGTTACGTTTCAAAACAAAACGCCAGTTAATTACCCGCAAGTAGTGTTACATCGATCATCGTTCAATCACTTTACAGTTCGTGTTCGCCGGCAGTCTTTACTGTTCCGTCAGTTACGAGGCCGAAAGAATGTGTAATATACAGCGATAAAAATAATTATATCCGCGATAAAGTTTTGGAAGCGATACACAAAATGTCAGAGTTTTCAAATTCCGTGATACGTATGAAAATATACTTGTTTTCTTTAATCACGTTAGGAACTCTTTGTAGACATGTTTAAAAATACTAGCAGTGAACACACAGTAGTCGAAATTCAAACAAAATTAATTATTCTTTTTAAATTGAATATTACTGAGATTTTTTACTTTTTTTTCCGAACTGACTACGCTATTGACCCTGCAGGGTCTTCACAGATTCACCGGACTACTGATTTTTTACACAATATACAAATACTGTAGATTAGTAGACGTAAGGAGCGTAAAGGAGTTTTTGGTGGAATCTTGGAATGTCATTTAATGGATTTTATATTTTATTCATAATCTTGGGATATTTGCTCTGTACTTTGTAATATTGGTGGTGTATTACGTAATATTTGTTTTTATATCATAGGAGTCAAACCAACAGAACCTGACGTTAAGTGATCACCGCCGTCCATAGACACTAGCAACACCAAGGGAATCGCAAGTGCGTTGCCAGCCAACCAAGGCACTGTTACTTCACGTCGGTTTTCTGTGAGAGGGGGTGGTACTACCCTGGGCTAGCAGACCCATTTATGCTCAAACCAGTAATAGCTCAGCGTGGCTATACCACCTACTAAATTAGTATAGTTTGGTTATTGTGGTAAAACTTCCCGGAAAGTTCTAACAAGATGGCCACAATCTTGTTAGTTCGTTGAAATTATCACAAGAAACTTGTAATATAATTATCTACTAGTATAACAATCGAAGTAATAATCAACTAGAATATTGGTTTCAGCATGAATGGGTCGGCTCGTCCGGGATAGTACCACCCTCTGATAGAAAACCGACGTGAAGTAAAAATGCTTGCATTGTTGCGTTTCGTTCGGTCAGTGAGAGCGCCGGAGGCCCACCTCCCCTCCCCTCTCCTCGCTCCTCTCGCATTCCCTCCCCTAACCCTTCCCCCCAAAGGGTGGCAAACGCACTTGCGACTCCTCTGGTGTTGTTGGTGTCCATGGACGGTAGTGATCACTTAACATCAGGTGACCCAACTGTTCGACTGCCATACACATAGTGGAGTACTTTTCGTCTCTCGCGTTTCGATATTAGCCACCATAAAACTGCAGTGAGGCATGTAGGATAGCTGGTAAACGACTGTTGAATGAATAAATCTGTCGTTGAACAACAATATGTTTGGATTGCACTGCGCGCCTTTAAATGCAATGCATGCCATGCTTTTATTAAATAAACAACGTGTGTTGTTTGTCTTACAGGGAAACATTTTAACTTAAAAATATAACAAAAAGCCAATATCGCTCGGTTTGCCCAGGCGGTCGCTCACCCATCCAAGTACAGACTGCACCCGACGTAAACAACTTCGACACAGAATTTCCGCCCTCCACTTTTCGTCACACAAAAAAGTTGCCAATCAGAATTTCAAAACCCGGCCATAAGAAGTGTCACTTAAAAAAGGATTAACATTGTGCTTTCTGTATACTGTTACGCTCGTAGATTGGTAAAATGCCGTTATCATCAAAAGCAATTAACTTTGTACTCGTACAAACAAAAACCAAATAGTCACTATCACAAAATATCAATACAGTCATCTTACGACACTGTATTCGCAGTCCTCTTGAATATCGCTCCTTGTTTCTCACCTTATTTACTCTAAGAGTTTTCTTATTTACTTTAAGAAAATTATTCTCGGACGCACCGCGGCACGCTTTATCCTTTCAATAATGGAGGGTGGAAAACTCTAGAAGCCTGAACTCATTACTCGAACGATTCCATAAAGTTCTATTACTCATTCTTTGTCTACTTGTTTCGAGTTCATATATAGGGTGTAACGATACGTATTACCAAAATCTTCTTATAAATACATCTATAGATATCGCATTACCCATAATTAATCAATGCATTTTTGTTAACGTTTTACTTTTGCAAAATACGTAGCCTGTTTAGATTTGTCTCTCTATCAATCCGAAATATTGTAAACTCTATGGCGTTCATCATATGGTAGTGTTTTCATAAATTCTTTTCAACACAAAGATGATTATAAAAACCTCGCCGAGTTTTGTTAATGCATCGGACCTGCCTCATCGATGTTTCAATATTTCTAATCTAACGTCAAATTTATTTTATATACATAAGCAAGTATCTAAAAGTCTATTGTTACCACACTGTAGCAATAAATATTCTTGCAAATAAACGTTGCCGCAGACACGTGGGTTTTTATACAAAACTAGCTGCACACCCTGGCCTCGCGTGTGTGAACTAAAAAAGAAAATGAAACCAAATCTACCCCATTATTACAGTACGGCCATTTAATGAAACTAGTGGGCATCCAGTGGTCGACATTCGACCATAGTTCATTTTTTTTTTAAAGGGATTACATATTATAATAATAGTTGTATGTTATAATATCATTGTTGAATGTAGAATGAAAAAGGGTAATTGGAACGTAAGAGTAAAATAATACATACAGTCGAGCATAGCAACCTCCTTCACAACCTTTTTTGAAGTTCTTTATTGACAAATGTCAAAATGTCTTTTTTATTTACATGTGTGTATATGTTGTGTAAAATTGAAGCAGTAGTGTGAGTAATGCATATTTTAATTAATTTAATGTACTTCTAATGCATTTTATATAAAATAAATAGCTTTCTGCACTTTCTCCTCCATATAAACTTTAACTATGCCAAATTTCACGTTTATCCGTTCGCCCAATTCCGTTAAAAAGGGATACAAAGTTTAGGCTTCACGTATTAATATATAGATAAAATAACAACTGAAACACAATCTGTAAATTCTGTCATTGACTTTGAAGATATCCCTAATCTCAATCTCACTCACTTTATATATATTTTTTTCTCCCAAATTATTAACTTTTGTATATGATTTTTTTTCTCCATTTCTTAGTTTGTTATGAAACACAACATTTCCACATTTGTAAAAAGAAATACACAAGTGCGCCAATTTACAGAACGATCTATCAAAATAATAACGCCATTACAAAGGTCAATACCACGTTGTTTATCGATATACTAAGAAACTTTACTATTAATTATCATTTTATCATTTATCTCAGTTTTGTATGAAACTCTTGAATATATTACGTGTAAGCCCGAGTTCATAGGTATGTTCAGAGTGGATAAAAAAATTGATAAGGATTGTAGTTAATAATTCGGGACCGATCAACTAAATTGGAAACCAAATTTTCACTCAATTGATCGCAGCACCAAACGTCATCACATTATAACATTTAACTGTTTGCCGTTGTAGTTATATATCTCAAACATAACATTATTTTCTGTAAGCTTTTCTCTATATTAACGCTCCAAATATCTCACATCAAACTATGCCAAAGTTCTGTCTGTTACTGCAAGCCCCATGGAATTACTGTCCGACTGACAAGCGTGAGAAAATTTTAGATGAACAGCATTATTTCCACGATTTCTCTGTCTTTCTCTGAAGACCTCTGTCACCTTTCTTTATATGATAACATTCATAATAAATCTATGACAAACTTAATATATAAAATCATATAAACTACGGTATAGATTTTGGCAAACCTTCATAGGTAGACGACTGATATAACAAGTTTGACATGACTTTTTTATGTTTTATAGACTTTAGCATGTGGACTCGTCTGATGTAGAGCGACTATGTGACGTAACTGAGTAGCACGCTAAACCTAAACAGAACTATGTCCCAAATGTAGCTCCCGTATCACGCTTACAGGTGTTTAACAATACATCTTCTAATTGTGGTAGTTACATAGACGGCTATTACAAAAAATTATGATTTCATCCCAACGTTTTCCTACCCTAAAAGTTTAGGCTGATTAGGATGAATCAAATGACATTGTTGTTTGAATTATTGAAATCTCAAGACTAACTCCAAATTCAAATAAAAATAAAAATATCCTTTATTCAATTTAAGCCCTGAGAAGGTGCTTATGAACGTCAAAGCTACCACCGGTTCGGAAAACAACCCAGTCATCGAGGAGAACCGGCAAGAAACTCGATCTGGTTTATCTTTTCATTTTATATATTTTTTGCAAAACATAAATAGTTACATTTGTCACTAGAGGATGCACAGAGAGGGCGCCATTTCCAGACGTCACGATCATTCACAATTGATCCACCCTATAATAGCCTTTAGATATTAAAACCCACTTGACATGGTTCTTGAACTCACCATCCGGTAAATCGGTAATGTGTTTTGGGGCTTTGTTATAAAACCTAACACTATTACCTAAAAAAACTATTTCTGGACTTAGTGAGCCTGAAGCATGGAATGACCAATTTGTTGCTGTTTCTAGTATTTAAATTATGCTGGTCTTTTACTAAATCCAGCATATCTATACATTGAATTATCAAGAATATATTGGGAGGGCAGAGTTAAGATACCGAATTCCTGAAACTTAGTCTTTAAAAGCGCGAATCGATTTTGAAGCGAAGATGGAAACGTGTTCGGACACCCTGTCAATGGATGTAGCTTCGAATCCTAGCAACTGTGTCGAAGCTTTTGGTTAAGGAAAACATGGTGATGTAACCATGATTATAGGGCTTTTTGTTAGTCCGTCTGGCTAGCTACCACCCTTAAATTAAAAATCTCCCACCAAGCACCTATTGGTGTGTTCCAGCAACTGTACTTTTAAAGCCAACCCCCTCTAGGTTTAGTGTGTTTACCATCTTAGACCGCACCGTCATTTAACATTGTGATCAAACGCTAAAAACCTATATAGTATAAAAATAACATTTAATATTAAACTCCGAAATCGATTTATATCACCAGTAGATTTAAACTCTGTTTATGGTAACAGTTTCTATAATTTCATATAGATGGCTTAATTCTTGATCAAGAGGCAGGTACTCCGTTTGTAAATCCATAACTGAACCCAATTACATCTAACAAGAAACTAATCCACGCCCTTCGTGGTTTCAGTGAGATACCCTGGCGGCTATACTTATTTGTAGTTATAGTTTGTACCTATAGTTTGTAGGTGGCAGAGCCACATTGAATTAGATCCCAAATAAAAAATTTTTTTAGGAAAGCTGTATTTAATAACAGACCTGCATGATTTAAATACTAGAAATGTAACAAATTGGTCATCCCATGTTTCAGATTCAATAAGACTAGTAACAGTTTTTTTGGTAGCAGTGTTAGGTTTTACAACAAGGTCGTAAAGCACACTACCGATTTGCCGGATAGTAAATTCAAGCACCCTGTCAAACGGGTTTTGATGTAAGACTCTACTATACTATAGGGTGCATCATTATGTGAACGATAGTGATGTCTGAATTCAACAGCCGTCTATGAACCTCCGCTAAAACGATTGTAACCTTTATGCATAACCTTTAATTTTTGTAGGTGGTAGAGCCACGCTGAAGCTATTACTGGTTTCAGCATGAATGGGTTGGCTCGCCCAGTGTATTGCCATCCTCTCACAAAAACACCGACGTGAAGTAACAGTGCTTGAATTACGTTCGGTCAGTGAGAGCGCTGGATAGCCACCTCCCCCCCCACTTCCCCCTCCTCCAAGCATAGACTGGCAACGAACTTCCGACTCTCTTGGTGTTTGAAGTGCCTATGGACGGTAGTGATCACTTAACATCAGGTAACCCAACTGTTTGCCTCGTATGATTAAAAATGTTTAGCTAATAGAAACAGAGGTGGACTATTATCTATTTGCTGACATTAGAACTCAATTCTTTGGATCACCTGATGTTAAGTGATCACCACCGTCCATAGACACTAGCAACACCAGGGGAGTCGCAATGTCGCAGCCTGTGTATGGGGGAAAGATAGGGAAAGGAGAAAGGGGAAGGGAAAGGGGAAAGGAGGTGGGCCTCCGTCGCTCTCACTGACCGAACGAAAAGCAACAATGCGAGCACAGTTACTTCACGTCAGTGTTCTGTGCAAGTCTGCATATTAAACTTTATACTTAGTATTAAATCAAGAATTTTAGTACTTCGTCGCGTTATTTGACACCAAGAGTAATTAACACGTTGCTCGTTAGACCTAAATGATTCCCTAGAGTGGTCGATTTCAACATAGTGTTGAACATCGTCAGTTAATAAATCACTTGGTTCTACCAACTTACTCCTGAGAGAAACATTGATTAAAATGTATCTGTATTAAAATGTAGATATCCGAACCAAAAATGTTTATAACTTATCATTTCTGTTCGTACCTGTTTTGCTAACGCTGAAACACTGCTATGTGTCGATTTATTAGAACAAAAAAAACGGTATTAACCCTAAATTACGTCTTGTCCAATGCTGAAATTAAATTATCAATAAATATCTATATGGTAAACACGGTAATGGTAACCGCGTAAAAAACAAAATAAAGTCGTGTCAGAGGAGTATTGCTAACATTAAAATAATTTAAAAAAATACGCCATAACATAATAAGGAACCAAACAAATGTGATTGATGCTCTTACTTATTCATTAAAACAGAAATGGCAATTGGCAGGACCAGTTGCTAGAATCAGCGACGATCGATGGACGAAAAAGGTAACAACATGGGCAGGTTCAAAAAGTGCCAGAAAAAGAGGAAGACCTAAAGCAAGGTGGGAAAATGACATAAAACAGGTCGCAGGGAAAAACTGGCTAATGGAAGCGAAAGATATTCGCAAATTAGCAAATTCGCAAAATTATTTTTTAACTCTTTTTATAGTGTATAAACTAAATATGTGGCATGAAATAAAAGGCTTTTTTATTTATTTATTTTAATTTTATTTATGGTAAGGTATATTTTGTATTGAGTATGGTAATATTTAATACAAAATTAATAAAGTTTAATCATTGCAACCTAACAAGCCGTATCAGTTTTATTGAAATTAATTATATGAGTCGTATAAAATCAAATGTAGGTAATATTTTGGCAAAGTAGGAAAGGTTATAGGTAAAGTAAAGAAGTGGTAAAAAGAAGATAAATACACATTTCTACACGGAAACACTGGAATTTTTCATTACTCTCATAGACTTTAATTAGTTTAAATTCACCCAAAAATGATAGTGAGATATTCCCCATGAATTTATGAATACAATTTTCTTTGTACATTGCTAAACACTTAATTCCATTAGTTATTGCTTAACTTGCGTATATAAAATCGTTTAGACGAAGCCAGAACGAATGTGCATAGAATAAAATCAATTATCGGATAAAATGCATGACATCTCCAGGAATCTATGCAATTAACCCGGATGCCTCGATCTATAATAACAGAAACCCCTCCTTGTAATAACGCCAATTACTGAGACGACTGGAACTATTTCTTCATAAATACTGGAGCGTATGATTGATATTCTGCCATTCCTCTTGATGTAATACGAAATATTAATAGAATGATTGATAACTGTGAGCCTCAGACATGGGACTAAAACTATTTAGCCAAAAAAAAAACAAATCTATTGACTCCTTGTAGGGTGTGGTCTTTTTTAATAACTAGGGTTACTTAGTCTCTACTGTTAATATATATATATATATTTTTATATCATAGGATTCAAACGAATAGGTGGGTCACCTGATGTTTAGTGGTTACCACCGTCCATAGACACTTGCAACACCAGGGGAGTCGCAAGTACGTTGCCAGCCTGTGTTAGGAGGAGGGCGAGGGGATGGGACGGAGAAAGGGAGGTTGGACTCCGGCGCTCTCACTTACCGAACGAAACAACAATGCAAGCCTAGTTATTACACGTGGGTGTTTCTGTGACATGGTGGTATTACCCCGGGCGAGCCGACCCATTCATGCTGAAACCAGTAAAAGCTTCAGCGTGGCTCTACTCCCTACGAAATTTTCTTCGTATATATAAAAAACGACACATATCAGCCATTATAAGCCCATCAGACAGAAACTACTGGACAGATTTCTTTTAAAATTTGTTTAACGTCTGAAACACTTAGTTTTAGTCCAAAAAATACGGCAATATCTCCATTCAATACAACGTTATTAAAGTTTTAAGAAACTGTGATTTTTATGTGCATTCCACGTTCAGCGTGTATGTGAAATGGGGCAAGCGGTGTGGTAAGCATACGCAAAAAAGAGTAAGTGAAGGGATAACATAGTTTACAAGGAATTTTTTAACAGAATACTACAATAATATAACTACTTTTAAATAATTTAACTCCAAGAATTTAATAATTTACTACAATACTTTTTTTTTTAACGTGGGGAAATCCCTTATGGATACGCCACCCTCCCGGGGGAGAGGGTGGGTTATGTCCGAGTCGCACGGACTAAAACCCCACGGTGTACGTCTGCCGCTATAGTTGGGGCGGCACGAGATCTCTATAGACTTCATCGGTTGGCCCAGTAGCGAACGCGCCGCCGCCGGGCCCCGTCTTGTTAGGAGACAGCCGGGTACACACCGGCCGTCTCCTCCTTCCGCCGGACCTGTGCAATGGGAAGATGGGTCCCCCGACCCATCCTCCCCGGTCCAGCTACGGTGGGAGGAGGCGATCAAACTGCCGCCTCCTCCTGCCCGTCCTGCGTTGGCGGAGAGGGTCACTTTGAGGATCTTGTTCACGAACCCTCTCCGCCGCCTCCTTCTGCGAGACGACTTCCTCGCAGAAGGCGGCCATTGCGTTCCACACTTCCTCACTGCCGAGCATGGCCGCAACCACGCTCGGCAGTGACAGATCTTGCCCTACCGCCGCAGCCAGAGTGCGACGTTGCTCCTCCCACGCAGCACACTCAGACAGAGTGTGCTGCGCGGTGTCCGGGTCAACGCCGCACTGATGACATACGGCAGTCGGCTCCATGCGTGCTATCCGGTACAGGTACCAACCGAAGCAACCATGTCCAGTCAGGACCTGCACCAGTCGGAACGTCAGGGAGCCCCGATTTACTACAATACTACGCCAATCTTTTCAATTCTCTTCAATAAAGCTGATGCTTTCCTGCCGCGTGAATCACATTCATTACAATGTAAAATAAAGTCGTTTTAATTTAGATTTTTTGTTTCAAATCAATCGAATCAAAAATACTTTATTCAGTTTAGGCCCTAACAAGGCACTTATGAACGTCAAAGCTACCACCTGTATATTTATTGAACTTAATTCATTGAAGTATCTGGGCCTCACCCTGGACGGGCGCTGGCGGTTTGAGCCCCACTTTCAGGGGCTCAGACCGCGAATTGTGGGGGTGGCGGCGGCACTCGGCCGGCTGTTCCCCAACATAGGGGGCCCGAATGCTGGGTGCCACCGACTATATATGGGGGTCGTACGGGCGATGGCCGTCTATGGTGCCCCGGTGTGGGCCGACGCTCTTGGTGCTGCTAATGTGAGAGCGCTGCGCTCTGCGCAGCGCATAGTGGCTTTGAGGGCGATCAGGGGGTATAGCACGGTGGCCTCCGCGGCGGCTTTTGCGCTCGCCGGCTCCCTACCCTGGGAGCTGGAGGCGGGAGTTCTTGCCGCCGTGTACGAATTTACGGCGGCAAGAAAGAGTATCGGGGAGCCTCCGGCTCCCAGGGAGATTGAAGCCAAGAGAAGGGAGGCCCGGGAGGAGGCGAAGGAACGATGGAGGTGGGATCTGGCGGACGAGCGGTATGGACGTTACACTATTGACGCCGTCCGCCCGGTCCTGCCGGATTGGATAGGGAGACGTTGGGGCTCCCTGTCTTTCAGACTGGTGCAGGTACTCACCGGGCATGGTTGCTTCGGGTGGTACTTGCACCAGATCGCTCGTAGGGAGCCAACCACCGCATGCCATGAATGCGGCGCTGCGGAGGATACCGCGCAACACACTCTATCTGAGTGTGCTGCGTGGGAGGGACAGCGCCGCATTCTAACTGCGACGGTAGGGTTGGATTTGTCGCTGCCGAGTGTGGTTTCGGCCATGCTCGGCAGCGAAGAGGCTTGGAATGCGATGGCCTCCTTCTGCGAGGACGTCATCTCGCAGAAGGAGGCGGCGGAGAGGGTACGCGAAGATAACCCTCTGAGTGGCCCTCTCCGACAACGGAGGACCGGAGGGAGGAGGCGACGATGTTCTTAGGTAAAAATGGACACGACTGACTCAGGTGAAAGAGGTACCGTCGGGTGCAGGACTTTGAAGGCTATCTTCTGTGTGAAATGTAACTTTTAGGAGAGACAAGAAAAAATATCTATTCTTAACTTTTAAATGGGTTTTTTTTTCACAACTCTTTTTCATAAACAACGACGAAACCAACGAATACACCTCATGCAAGTTTGCATTTAATAGATTGATGCCAGAAGCGAGTAGGTATCGATAAGTTTTTAAGCAATGTTATGCCTAATAACTACCTTCACACGATACGCTCATTCCCGCAAGAAAACGCTTTCACGGGGGAAAGACTGCGCGTGTAAAGACAAACTATAAAAAATTAGTACGTGTAACCATCACACGCGATTGAAGTAAAACTTCTTTGGCGTTATAAGATATGTCTATATTTTATTTACTTTATAACAAAGAGATGCTAATAATATTTCCTGTGTTATTTAAGTTCCGAATAACTTAGTAACATACGAAAAATAACTTGCGGATTCAAATACGCGCTTTACCGCGTTCAATCCTGTACACTCCAATCGCGAGTGAAAGGACGTGTCATGTAAAAGCAACTTATGGGAATTTTACTATGAACTTATATATTGTAGTAGCAATTTCCCGTTGTTTAGCATGTACTAAAGTAGTTTTGACTTTTTATTTTAACCGACAGACTGACATAAAATTTTTCATCACCTTAGGGGTTGAATTTCCACGAACCCTTCATTGGTGTTCACCCAATCATCATCTTCTAACCCTTATCCCACCTAAGTAGGGTCGGCACAACATGTTTTTCTTTTCCACCCTCGCCTATCAGATGTCATCTCAGTCATCACACCTTTTACACACATCATTTTTCACACAATCCATCCATCCTTTTTTCGGTCTTCCTCTACTCTTATATCCATCGACCGTCATACCCAAAGCTTTTCTAGTTACATGGTCTTCATCTCTCCTCATAACATGCCCATACCATGCTAACCTATTACTCCTTTACTTATCTGTTACTGGTGCTATTTTAAAACTTCCTCTGATATATTCATTCCTAATCTTATCCATTCTACTTACACCACACATCCACCTTAACATTCGCATCTCTGCCACATGTAGTTTTCTCTCGTCCGTCTCTCTCGTCGCCCAGCACTCAGATGCATACAACATTACTGGTGTAGTGTACACTTACATTAGTGTTCACCCAATGTGTAAAAGAAATACGCATATAAATTTTCACGACCCCAGTAGTTTAGACTGTGCGTTGATATGTCAGTTAGTTGTTCTTTTATATAGAAGATTTCTCATTTTTTGTTTACAACTAGCCTCTACCCACGACTTCGTTTGCATGGAATAGTTACTTTGAGCTAACGCTAACACGCAGCGGAAGCTCTCAAGAGGAAAATAAAACCGATTTTGAAACATTCTTTATTGGTGATCCGCTCCTATTGGTCTTAGCATGATGATATATAGCCTATAACCGTCGTCGATAAATGATCTAAAATCAAAAATATAAAAATCATACAATAAAATTAATTATGTAACTATATATATGGGCGTGCGACTGTGCTGCCATTTGGTTTCAATCTAAGTAAGTAACAAATTAAAGCTTCATTATCTGTAGTGCCATCTATCAGCTAAATCGGAACTTAAATAACAAGTTTTACTTAACGTGTGACGGTTACACGCACTAATTTTTTTATAAACAGAATATTCGTATTCTCCTTTTTGTTATTTCAGATAATAAAAACTTTCCTTTTTTTATAATATATATACACACTTTGCCTATTTTTTATTATTATCTCGGTATTTACCCAGATTCGACTTTTGTACCAGATTTTTTCCATTGAATTGAATAGCAATGAAAATATCTCGTTTTTTTTTAGCATCAGTATAGATTTATGAACTTATAGAATAAGAAAAAAATAATAAATCTAATTTAATTTAATCAAAGTTACTCGAAGATATCCTTATAATAGTAAAAACGTTATGCGGTTTTCGAAGAAATGAGTCCGTTCGTGACCGATAATAAAGAACCGTAATTTATAGTCCGCTGAGGCGTTAAAATATTCCAATGAAAACTCTGTAGAAATCTTTTCGATGGACCGTCGAAATTTTTATCAATTTCTTTTTTATTTATTTAATCGTCAATAAATCTTTCGAGAATATCAGTTAAACACGTTTTATTGCCTAAACGAATCTGATGAGATGTTGAACTATATGTCTTGACTAGAGAAATATATTATCAAACACAGATCGATGAAATAATATTTACGTTGCTCATTTACTCTACACAGACTTGGTTAAGACTCTTTTCACGGATTCGTAGAAGAGATTTTCATTTACTTTTAACTGGTAAAAATAGCACTGAGTATTTATTATACCGATATTTTATATTGTAAACGTAAGGGCCTTCAATATATAAAGGCTTTGAAAAGGCTATGAAAATAAACGATTTAATACTAAGGTCGGTTGACAAACAAAGAAGATAAAGATACTTAATAGTTTTATCTTCGTTTATTTATATTTATAATGTAGGCGTAGCTCAGTTGTAACGTACTGGGCTTTATATGTTTCGACGGAACCGACGAAGAAGCCGTGAAGCTGTGAAGACCCTGCCAGGTCAATAGCGTAGTCAGTTCGAGAAAAAAAAAATCGCATTTTTATACTATCAATAGATTACTTATTAGCTATTATCTTCGTTATTGTTCAATATTACAATTCACCGGAAAAACTGTGGCCTTGATAAAAATAATTACCAACTAATTGCTAGTATCAAATATCTGGCTTAATGTAATATCGTATATTCGTCCATCAATATAAAAGAAAGAACACCTGAATAGAACCAAAATCTAATATTACCTTTCTTTAACTATTATAATAAAACAAATGGTTATTATAATAGAAGTTCATGAATATTCGAAATTCCATTAATAATTAGTAGTAATTTTCATATAGTGTAAAGATAACTAGGTTTTACTCGCAGCGTCCATATCATTAATGAAGATTTCACCTATTCATCGGGAGCAGTACTCTTTTCTAGAAAATGTGCCTTATGTATTTTTTTGTATCTCTGACAATATATATGCAAAATATCATGATAGTCGGTTGAGTAGTCAAAGCGTAATAAACAAACACACTTATAATATTAGTAAGAACGCAATAGTTATAAATAATGCCTTAGGAGAAAATTACAAAAGCATTTTATAATAGACCATCGACGAAGTATTAAATAGAAAACATAACCACATAGAGTCATATAATGTTCTTCACGCTTTGTGCTCTTATCAATCTTCACCTTTTCTTACACCTAATAATGATTCCCGATACTAATTTTCGTTTCCTATGATTTAAACAACGCACTAAGAAAAGTTTGACGACTTATAGTACACAATTGCACACGAAATGTATGTAATCTCGGGCTGAAATAAAATTTTATTGATGATAATAATAAGAATAACACATTGACGAAAAATTACGTCTCATAAATGGAAACCGGTAACCCTTTCACATCTCATAAGAAGGCGTGGTGCCCATTACAACGTATTGCCGGCAGCACTAAATCGGAAAACTACGGTTGACACCGGTTTTGTTCCCTCAATCATCATTATGTGTTATTGGAAGTAAACGTTAAGGGAGTTTAGGGTGGGGTCTCTTAAACTAAAAATAGAATTTTTTGGTGGGATTTTAGTCTGTCATGTAGTCACTTTATATTTTTCTTATAATCTTATGTTATTTTAATCCATATTTTGTAACGTTCGTAGCATTTTACGCAATATAGTTCGGTTATTGTGAAATAGAATAGCACAATATTTCTAATAATAGTACAAGTGAAATAGATGGAAAAAATACCAAGGAGGATGAATTCTGAGACTCCATAAAAACTCCCTGGAAAGCTCCAACAAGGGGCCGCCATCTTGTCAAAATGTGAAAATTATCGCAAAACACTACTTTTATCGCAAGACCTACTCGATAATGGCAGTAATAATGTAATAAGGTACCAAAAATAAAGCTAAAAAGAAAACGAAAAGTAGCAGAGTATATTACGATTGCTTCAAAAAATGAACTTAAAACCTCCTTCTATACTTACCAATTTATATCTAGACTTTTATGAGCAATCTAAAATAATTTTACACGCGGGAAACAAACCTTTCAGTATGGAACAATTGAATACAGAATGTTTTCTTATTTATGTTATTAGGATATGTAAAACGTTCTGGATAAAAAATAAGTACTAAGAGTATATAAAGGGAAAAGAAATCCAATTCAATTCTGTAACGTCACAATACGAAATACAGGAATAAAATATTATGATTATCGCAACGCAACTTTCTTTCCATTTGTCGTTTACATCCCTTACGGAATTACGTGTGATCGTGGATAAGGTCGCGCCTGCCGCTCAACAATCTTGATACAAAGTACCTATTATATTAGTCTTGTAATTCAGTATTACAATATAACACAAATACAGTGGATATTGACGCAACAAATGTTAACTAGTTACTCGTAATTAAGGAACTGCTAAACGTATTTATAATATAAGAAATGTATTTATTGCTTAGTTTTTGTCCATGGCGCCACTAGCTTTAATGTATTAAATTGACCCTCGAACATTATACAGTTAAAGCGATAAAACGTAGCGCAGGTCAAAATCAAAATATCCTTTATTCAATTTAGGCCCTGAGAAGGCGCTTATGAACGTCAAAACTATCACCGGTTTGGAAAACAACCCAGTCATCGCGAAGAACCTACAAGAAACTCGGTCTAGTTTATCCTTTCATGTTATATATTTTTACAAAGCATAAATAGTTACATTCATTATTAATTATTTTGGCCGGTCCTAGCTAAACATGTCCAGCAGCTACACATCACTGAGATGAAGATACTACGATGGATGTGTGGTGTTACGCGATTAGATCGCATTCGTAACGAACACATCCGTGGTAGCCTTGGAGTCCGTGACATCGCAGACAAGCTGCAGGAGAGTCGACTTCGCTGGTACGGCCACATAAGTTGCAGGCCTCCAGACTACGTCGGAAATAGATGCCTCAACATAAATGTACAGGGCCCAAGGTCTCGTGGCAGGCCCAAGGAACGCTGGTTGGACGTGGTAAAGGCTGACTTAAAGGAAAATAACCTCACACAGAAAGATGCCGAAGATCGGTCAAATTGGAGGAAGCTTAGTAAGAAAGCGGACCCTGGTACCGCTAAAACGCTAAACCGGAAAACGCTAGGAAGAAGAAGAAGAAGATTATTAGTGGATGCACAGAGAGGGGCGTCATTTCCAGACGTCACAATCGTTCACTTATTGATCCACCCTATAATAAGCCTTTAGAAACCTTTAGAAGCAAACTAACATTCTCATTTATAATATTATTGATAATTCATTGCTGGTATCCATGAATACTTTCTTAGAAGATGGTTGTGATTTATCATCTTATTTTATTTCAGTTAAAATTGTGCTGTTTTTTTTTATTTTGCTTCTAATTTCGTCATTACGAATTAATACAATAGGATATAAAACATTTACAAATGATCAGTTACCTCTTGTAAATTGTAATGGACTTTTAATATTACTGCTAAGTCTTTTGAAAAAATAAATAATAGTTTAAAAATTACAATAAAAATGATAAAAATACTGATATCTGGAGGTAATTATCATTCTTTTGTCACTTTTTACAAAAATATACATTTATTTCTAATTTACACTATTCTTAATCCAAATTTATTAAATTTTATTTTCTGTTGTTTAGTTGGATTTTTTGAAAGCGTGTTTTTTTAGTTTCTTTAAACTATTATTTATTTTTCATTTTTTAGTTACATTTTTTAACTTTTTTTCGGATTAATGCATTGTCATCGACCTTTGACAGGTTTGCAAAGTTTGAATTAAATCTGATCGTTCAAAGTAGGACAAAATCGAGCTCAAAGGGGTCGGTTACACACATACATACATGTGAGGTTAATAAAAGCGTGATAAAAATATAATGATGTGTAAGCGCGGATCACAATATTAAAAGTCCTCTATTGACCAATACAAATCGGTTTAAATGTTTCAAAGCTAAGACAAACCACAAACATTCTATTGATTGATATAGACTCGTAATTTTTGAATTTAAAAATTCCATTGGTAAGTAATGTTTTATTATAAATGTTCTTCTTTTTTAAACTAAACACACGTTTTTCGATGATCATTTTTCGTTAAAATTAGACAGAATAGTTCGCTTTCAGTCGATCGATTTTTATTTTTTTATATCATAGGAGGCAAACATATTGTTGTTCAACGACAGATTTATTCATTCAACAGTCGTTTACCAGCTATCCTACATGCCTCACTGCAGTTTTATGGTGGCTAATATCGAAACGCGAGAGACGAAAAGTACTCCACTATGTGTATGGCAGTCGAACAGTTGGGTCACCTGATGTAGTAGGTGCATACAGTTTTTTTTAATGTAGTAGGTGGCAAACGAACACGTGAGTCACCTGATGTTAAGTGATCACCACCGTCCATGGTCCACCACCGCAACACCAGAAGAGTCGCAAGTGCGTTGCCAGCCTGTGTTTGGGCGCGAGGTGTGGGGAAGGGGGAAGGGGAGTGGAGGTGGGCCTCCAACGCTTTCACTGACCGAACGAAACGCAACAATGCAAGTACTGTTACTTCATGTCGGTTTTCTGTGAGAGGTTGGTACTACTCCGGACGAGCCGACCCATTCATACTGAAACCAGTAATGGCTTCAGCGTGGCTCTAACACTACGAATGCTACAATAAGACTAAGCTTTGGATGGAAGATATCATGATAATACCATAGAAAATACAATTCCCAATATCCTTTTGGTTGGCTTCCACACTCAATTTGAAAATCTATTGACAAGAGCATAAGCGCTTGTATTACGCTTGTATTCATAAGAATATGTCCCGACAGCTGACGTGAAAAACAGTTAGCGATTCATTATTCATTCAGTCAAATCATCATTTACAATCATATCGATTAAACGCTTTACTTAGAAGCATCGAAATAACTTAAAATTCACGTACATCAAATATAAGGAAGTAACTAAGACTTGACCATAAATTACTAAAATTCAATATAAATTCAAAGCTCTGACACAAAGATAGACGATATCTTTGATTGTACTTTACTTGCAAAACTTTTCTGTAAATATAATTATAAAACAATGCCATAGAAATAGTATGTATCATTTTCTCAATACTGTAAATGTCTCAGCCAGAATTTTACATTAAAAATAAATTGAAATAAGACACTCCATTCCGTTCGTTCGAAACAATAAAAAATAAGCAGAAATTTTCCGTCGCTCCCCTGAATTCATTATTCCAAGATGTTGCAAGTATAAAAACTTTTAAGTCAACGGACAGGAAAGAGAGAACTCAATAATACGACACTAATGGTTTCACGTCACAGCGTTGATAAATAAACTGGGAGAATGGTTAAAAAAGAAAGCAATAGGTAGTATTACTAACCCCTGGACTGTACAAAACCATAAGGGCTTAAGTTGTATACAAACAAAAGTAGACCTAATGATGTACTGATCAATAGACTGTTGATAGCGCAACTTTAAATAAATATCGTATTTATAATAACATATAAAAACTATAACAATAACAAATTATATGATGTAAAATTATAATAAAAAAATGGCTAGATATTTAAAAACCTGACCCGCCATTTTGAGATCTAGGTCTTTAAAAATCAGACAAAGGGTTGTTTTATGTAGAAATTTAAATAATGTAGTTTTAAAATAATCGCTTCACCGCTACTGATTATTGTGAGTTTAAATTCCAAAACAATTAGATCATTGTTCTGACTCTGGGTGTACTTTGCGTCCATACATTGTGTGTTTTTAAAGTCCCTAGCAGTATAAATTCTGATATATAATGCTGGTATTGTTTAAGTACAAAATTGAAAATATAAGTACAAAATTATACCACGTACTGACAAACATGCGAACACACAGACAAAAGCGGATATCAACAGTATATTATACAATTTATGAATTAGTAATTTCTCACGACTCTTTACACGTTAATTATACACGATAATGTGTATTGTGTATATAACCAAATATTAAAGGAGGCATTAGAATCAGATTCTTAGCTACACATTCAGAAACAAGACATTAGTTATACAATTTAACACAAAAGGATTTTTTTTATATAGTTTTTTTTTGTATCAACTTGCACTTGGTATATATGCATTAAATTTTTTATTGACTTATTCAATTTATTGAAGTGAAAACTTCTTTATTCGCGTTAAGCGGTAGTTTTGGCAGGACATAAATTTATGATTCTGCGTCATGGCATGCTAGCAAAGCGTGACCGCGTATATTTCGCTTGCGTGGCTTGCGTCAGACTAGCGCCGCATAGTATAGCGGCCTATGTACGTCTAATATTAATGTTTTGTATTGAGATTGTGCGGCCCATTATATGTTTGATGAATTATCAAACTATATATTATAATAATGTTTACATATAATTATTGTTCGGAGTGCAAATAGATATGAAAGCCAGGCTAATGTTAATAATTTAAATATATATTTAAATATGAAATTTTTATAATTCATACTATAATTCCTTTAAAAATCCAAAGGAGGACACAGTTATTCCATTGCTTTGAGTCTTCAATTCAGTCGGCAGTCCTTATGACTGTCGCAACTTTTTTCAATTTGTATACATGCATTTAGTACGCCTAGACTCTTTTCAAAATAGAAATAAAATTATTTGTTGCACGTTTTCTCCTTTCTGCAACCCGAGAAACTCTTACAGATTACTATCGACTATACAGAAAAATTAAATTAAAGTATCTGTTTGTAACGTCAAAATAAAAAAAATGTTTTTGTCTGTCAGCTTATTCCGGTTAATTTCCGAAATGTTTGGACCGATTTTGACGAGATTATCACTAACAGATAATTGATATTATACGAGGTAACTTAGGATAATTTTCTTTTGGAAAAAAAAGGGTTTTACGTATGTATACTAAACTAGCTGACTTGTGCCCACTTCGTTGGGTAGTAATTGGCATAATCAAGCTACAACTTTTTTTCTAGAACTCAATCATATATGTCTCATCGTTAATGCAGCGTTCGTAAGAAACGTTTTCGTTCGACCATTTTTTCTCCGACTCCCCAGATATTACCCCTACAACCTCACAAACTTTACCTCTTTATAATGTTAATATAGATAATAATGATATAATTAATGAATAACTTCTGCCCACGACTTCGTACGCATAGAATAGTAATTTTGGGGTAACACGCAGCGGAAGCTCTCAAAAGGAAAAAAACCCTGATTTTAAAATATACTTCATTGTTGCACCGCTCCTATTGGTCTTAGCGTGACGATATATAGCCTATGACATTCACAAATAACGTGGCTTTCTATTGGTAAAAGAATCGGTTTAGTACTTCCTGAGATTACCCCTTACAACGTCACAAACTCACAAACTTTATAATATTAGTATAGATTAACAGATACGCGGCTCATGCGTAAGTTTACACTGAACAAAAATATTTTTTTTTAATTCCAAACGATTAAATTCGTAGGTAGCAGCAAGTTATATATACATATTTGATCTATTTTAAATAAAGAAATAGCAACGTCGTATAAACATATAAAAAATTATTAAAATAGATAAGGATAATATCGTTAGATAGGTTTACCGTAAAACTTGGCATTTATTTGCATTTTGGTTAAAATCAGTACTGTCACAGGCAATTGAAACTTTATTACATCAATCATGAAATAACTTAATATAAATTTTGAAGCCTGCCGTGGTTTAAGACAACCTTTTGAACGTCTACACAACGTACGGCGGAACGAAACTTATAAAAGGGGCTCGAGAGAAAGTTTCGAAACATCAATTTACGTGCTTCGTTCTGTAGCTGTCTAATCCTCAAAGCGAACAAGCGTTTTTAAAGTTTTCTTATTTGACAAATGGTCTACGATCTCCTACTAGATATAAAAATATATCATATATATCATTGTTATTAAATTTATTAACACCTTAAAATAAGATTAAAATAAATAATATTTTAATGAAATTGTTAAGGCGTACCTAGATTTTTACTGAAAAATCTTGAATACCAACTTGTTTTGAAATACAACAAGAAAACAATATTCTTTTAAAATATTACATACTTATTCTTATTTGCATTATAACCTATAGATGTTTTTCTTTTTATTTAAAGAAATATATATCATCCTATATAACTCATATCTACCTATATAGCTCTTTCCAAATTTTAAATATATACAACATAACTGGTCTATTGAAAGTATTGTGATATAACTAGGTTTTCTGCTGTTTTCTTAACTTAGCCTTAGCTTTAAGCATGATATAATAAAATAAAATCAAAAACCCATATCACTGTAAATAAAACTATCATTAGCTATAATAATATTTTTTAAATTACAAAGTCCACTAACTAATCCTATAATCGATAAATGTACAGAATAGGTTTAACGCGTGCGAGAGAAAATTGAAACAGGACGCAATTTGACGTCAAATTTACCTTCCACCTACCTATCTATAGACACAACGCAGGCACATAAAAAGCTCCAGCAATTCGTTTACGCTGTTTGAAGTTGCCCAGTTTTAAAATAGAAACCTATGAACGTTCAAACTCAGAGAGTTAATGAAGGGCATAATTCTTTATAATCATCGAATAAATTGTCTAATATTTATGATAGGAGAATAGTTTTGACCTTATCAAATTATATAAAATAAATATTCGACGCTATTAACAAAATTTCTGAATCCCAAGGGATCATAATAGATGGCGAATCAATAATATGTAGTACATTATTCAATAGCAAAATAAAAATTAATTTCTCTTAAATTGAAAAATCTCTTTGTTAAACGAATGGAAAAAGTATCGTCGTTTACGACTAAACGGCATCGATTTTTTTTTCTTAATGTTTTTAGGCTAACTAAGGATTTGAACGATACCAAAAAGTCAACTTGGTAAATAACGGACATGTACTGGCTCGCAAGTGCAGTTGGCAAAACACACCAACAGGTGCTTAGCGGGAGTATGCTGTAAAATTGGTGGTTTTTTATGTAATATAGTTTGTTTATTATAAGTGAAGTGCATGGAAAATAATACCACGGACCATAAATTCTGAGATGCGACAAAAACTCCACGGAAAGTTCTAACAAGATATCCACCATCTTGTTAGTTCATTGTAATTATATCAAGAAACTTGTAATATCGATACTCACTTGACAATGGCAGTAATAGTCTACTAGAAGACTGGTTACCAAACATAAAATAGAAGAAGAACTTGTATTACTATTAACTACTCGACAATGGCAGTAGTAATCTAAAAGAGTAGTAGCCAAATGGTGCTTAGCATTCGATTTTTATCTTGAGGTTAGGCAGTTAGACAAGCAGATTTAGGGAAAGCCCTGCCACCATAAAATGGTTTCATGACAATTATTTCCTTCACAGAAATCTCAGACTCAGTCGCAAGAATTTAAATCACAAAAACACACTAATCACTAACGCTTCGCTAACATCGCTTCAAATAATAAAATGATGATGAACGTGATCACACAATTCTCTTTAATCACCATTCAGGTTCTTTATATTTCTATAACTTAATTATTGATAAGGATTAATAAGTTATTTAACATCATGCTAAGACCTTAAAGGAGAGACAAAGACAAAGTGTAGGTCAGAATAGTACGTTTAGCGAGAAGGAATTAATTTGTTTGCTTATGTAATTATGTTAGTGTTCCAAATTGTCAAACTTAAATTCGAGTAAAACCTCACGACGTACGTGGGTTTTACACACATTCACACGGATATATACGATTGACCATTGGGCTTTGCAAAAGCAAGATTCTATAATCATTTTTAATTAAAACACGAAACAGTAATTATACTTATAATTTTGGATATAATTATTATTTTACACTTTAAACGGCTAGCAGTATTTTGGGAGAACGTGGTGGGATAGGATAGAATAGAAACAGTGGTAGCTTAAAAGGAGAGATGCTGACAGGGTAGATTCTGAAATAATGCAGACATAACACTATAGACATTAAGCCATACGCAGCCGTAATTTTAAAAGCGACTTTGTTTTATCGGATTCATAAAATTTCAAAAACAGCCGCACGCAGGTAACAGAGGTGCGTGCTAGACCTAAAACTTACAAATCATGAGAAACAAAAACTAAGTTTAGTGATAAATTTGATATATATCTAATATCCTACTTATAATAAAGTGTAGCTATCTACACTCGTGCTAATGTTAAGCAATATTAATATCTTTAGAACTTTCAAATCTATAAAAAACGTACAAACGTACCAAGTACTTACCAAGAGTAAGCGCAACTGTACTAAATATATATACTTAAATGTACTCTAGATTATTATACACCTTTTGTATCGTAGGAGATTATTAAAAGACATTGAAACTATATTTCAATTTAATTGCAATGATGGAAAAATAAAACTAGCACATGGGATACAAATAAAGCGATACACACAAATAAAGTTTAGGCTTTTAATAAATAAACATTTTTTTATAGTAACACTTCATAGCGATGTCACTGTACCATCAGGTTAGGGATGTTTTGTAAGGTGGTAGAGCCACGCTGAAGCCAGAGTAATATGTTCCAGGATGAATGGGTCGGGTAGTACCACCCTCTCATAGAAAACCGACGTGAAGTAACAGTGCTTGCATTGTTGCGTTTCGTTCGGTCAGTCAAAGCGCCGGAGGTCATCCTACCCTTCCCATACCTCCCTACCCTTCCCCTACCTCCCTGCCTTTCCCTCAAACACTAGCTGGCAACGCACTTTCGACCACCCTGGTGTTTTTAATGTCTATGGACGGTGGTAATCACTGAACATCAGGGGACCTAACTGTTCGTTTGCCTACTATGACATAAAAAAAAAACAACAAAAAAATACACAGCAGTCATCATTATTATATGTGAACCAAAAAGAGGGTCACTTTGACTTTTGACACTTGAATATCACTATGTATATAGTAGCCGCAACCCAATTGGATAAAAATCCCTATCACCCCACTTGAATACACACTGGTAGATCCCGGTACGCGATAGGCCCAAGCGTACTGGGTATTGTTTGCGATAGGCCTAAGAATATTGGCCACCTAGTATATCGTTTGCTATAGGTATATACGTATTGGTCACCTAGTCTATTGTTTGCGATAAGCTTAAATGTATAAGTTACCTACTGTATTGACCTAACACCCAGGAAATATAGCTCTATATAGCCCTATGTTTGTCACTTCCTTTTTGGGACACGCTAATTTTCCAAGTTGTAAGTCTATAATTTTTTGTATCTCAAAAAGTGCAAAAATGTACAGCTTTATATTTAGGGTATTTGCGTCATATAATAGTAAGACATTGTTCTAAAATTTTCAGAACGAAAACCAACTTATGGCAATTTTTCGGTATTTTCGAATTTCCCTTTAAGGACTCTGTGTGGCCCGCGTTTCCACACAAGAAAGGCCTGGCTTTAGGTATTTTTAATAATTACTCAAGCGGTGTTATTATTATAATTAATTTTACTGATCAATCTTTGACATAGATGGTTGATCTTAGCGTCGCGTCGTAGCCGTCGGACACGACATTAGAACACTGAGACAGTATCAAGATATCTATAAGTATCCTATAACGATACTCATATGTTAATAAAATTTATATATTATATTTAAATAAAACAGTAAATTTAATCATCAAAAATGTTATACAAAAGTTTACTCTCACGAATAGCTTCTTTAATTACTTCTTTGAAACTTACAGAATAATTAAAAAATTAAAGGTTTGTTATTTAGCATTAGCAATTAATAATTTAAAAATATATATCTTGTACTTTTCTGAGAAAATAATAGCACAGAAATAAATTAAATATATAACGTACCCATAGAAAAATCCAATGTGAAAAACCACTAAACTCACAAAAAAAACACCTCCGCACTTTCCAAAATATCATTAAAAGTTCAAAGTTCCAATCCTATACGAGATACATTATAGACTTACTCCACTTTTAAAAAAGGTCAAAAGTAAATTCGCCTATTTTATTTTTCTCTCATTAGAACGAATATAAAGTAAACGCCGTCCGTCCGTGGGCGTCCAAACGTTGATAAACCGCGTCGCTCACTGGAACTAGCTCGGAATTAGCGCCGGTCCCTAGCTAGACAAGCACTACACAGATACGTTCAGAATGTAGGTGGATAGCCGACAACTGTTGCTCTACCTAGGGAATTAAAAAAGCTTTGTTCTAGGCTGTAATATATATTCAGGATATACCTTAACGTTTCAGAAGCAAAAGCGGTTACAAATTTACAGTTAAAGACTATTTTCTTTTGATTAAAATATAGGTTTGTTTCCAGTCTCTGTTGTTACAAAGTCATATTAAAAATCTATCGTTCATTCTATTTACAGACCATTTGTATGGTTTCTTTTAATAATTACTTCAAAGAATATTTTATTTGCGTATCTTAGTATCTACAGCAAAATTGTAATAAAATTATTTTGTCATATTTTTTAATTTTCTAAAAGTAACAAATTTATAGAAGCCCAAAAAAATAATATGTATTTTCGATCGTATGTCTATAATACATTAAAAAAACTCAACATAGGTAGTCTACGTAGTAACTTTCGTAATAACTACACATTTATAAAAGTCAAGCGATTGCTTTCGGTTCCACACGCGTTTCTTACGCAGTAATTATTGTATATCATTAATAAGTCTTGTTATTTTATTTTACTAATGCTAATATGTATATATATATAACTATATATATATATATATATATATTTATATGATAAGCTTTCCGAGTGCAAAATTTCCTAAAATTCGATCAAGCTTATTTTAGATAAACCCGGACAAGCAAATAGACAGATAAAAGAACAACATAATATTTACGTTCAGTAGTTTTTATAATTAACACATTAAAAAATTCGAAGAAATATGAAAAGTTCAAACCAAACTACAGATTAATGAATATAGGTATCTCAAGCCATTAATTGCCTAAATATTAACTTACTATATAGGCTCTATATTCTTTAATGGTTGTGAACCGTGTAACTACCAAAAGGAAGAAGAAAAAAGATACCGCGACGAAGGGTTTTAACTCTATTTAACATTAAACAAAATTAGAGGATAAAGCAACAAGGCTCTTTTAACACAGCGATAAAATCACTTACTATTTGAATATATATAATGTTAATAATAATATATATAATGACAGTGAATAATAAAATATTATTGTCGACAATAAAGCAAAATTTAACTTACTTTCCATTATTTGTTTTGAATTTGGCCATTTTGAAATATACATTCGAACTGTTATACCCTGTTATACATTTAAATAAACGTGTCTGCCGCAACCATTTACAGACACATGAAGCACTTTTCAAACTGTTACCTAGACAACATATCATTGTGCTTTTCCGTACCAAGCAGTAAAGTTCATATATGTTTTTCAACTGTAATATTTAACTGAATATTGGTAATGCTAACTAATAATGCGTATTTCGCACAATATATACGCGTTCATATCAAGTTCATATAACATGTTCATTTTTTATAAGATCTCCAGTGTTTATACACTGAAATCGAAGTTCAAATTTTGCCGTTCATAAGGTTGTTAGATTTTTATGATTTTCTATTAAACATGTACAGAATATGAAGATCTTGAAAAATAACGTACAATATTAGAAACGGCTAAAATTAGATTTAATTAGGTAATTTCGAAATGTAACGACTCATTCGCTTGAAACACTGCACTGATTATATAGAAAATATACATATGTTTGTTTTATTACGTGGTAGATGACGATCAGATTAGTAGTCCGGTGAAGCTGTTAAGACCTTGCTTGGTCAATAGCGTAGTCAGTTCGAAAAAAAAAAAAACGAGTGAACCCAATTCAACGTCACCGATTCGAGAGTGATGGATTATATTCGTTCACATTCCTAAAGGAGTTTTCAATTCAAATATATTTTATTTCAAACAGGTAATAATTCATTCACATATCCAACTCATCAAACAGAATAAATTACACATTAAAACCATTTTCAATAGAGCAAAGTCCCGAACTACAGCTAGTAATACTTACATAATAAGTAATAGTAACGGTTGTTTTAATAATATATATATTATACATATGTTTTACATTCTATTAATCTCTTTTATATTGGATAAAAGAAAGTAACCCACTGAGGGCTCTAACAGTTAATACATTTTGTAACGTAGTTTTGAATGCTTACCCGGGACACACGATTCACTTCCTAGTGCGGGAATCTACAGTTATTCTTGTGCCATGTAACATCATTTTGTTAAATAAATACTTTTTTCTTTAAAGCACTATTATATATATAGTGAGCCGTAATTTGAACTACCACAATAGTAAACGATTACTAGCAGCTTTTGTCTTCCTCCTTTGATAAGTATTACACATAAAATATGCAACATATATTTACCTGTATTCTTTTCCGTAGAACCATTAGTTATAAAATCCAATCTCGCTGACCCGTTTTTATGTACGTTAGTGGTGAACTCCGTCAGGTGGGGTTCGAAATCGAAGGATCTTTACGATGCTTTTAAGATTATTGGTGGCTTTACGGTAAATAATAGCTACACAATAAATCAACAGCTCTTGTTAAAACAATACTTTATTCTGCGCTTACGTTTGTTAGTTGCATATGTATATAGTACAACAAAATACGGTAGTAATTCCTATAAATTATAATGGAATTAGATAACTAGTATTATTATAACCTGTATGCGAACTCGTTTTTTGCAGAACAACAGTTTATGAATTTTCTACAATTTTTTTGTCGAACTGACTACGCTATTGACCTATTAAGGTCTTAACAGCTTCACCGGACTACTATTTTTTTCTACCATGGAAACCAAAATAATGGGGTTTTAAAAATAACCCGTCAAAATCTTTGTCTAATCTTTGAAATAATGACGTCAGCTTGCCAGAGTTTTCCACCCTCTTTTATTGAAATGTTTACAAACGCGCCAGATTACGTCAGAGTTTAGTACTTTTCTAAACATGGGAACGAATAGGAAGATATACAAAAGGAAGCAAACTTTTATAAGGTTAGTATAATTATGTGATAATGACTTGATTTATGTCTGTATGAGTACAAGCTACTTTTCTTCTGACGCGAACGTCCTTTAATTTACCTATACAGGCGTAACAATGTGTTGAATCTATTCCGATAAGAGTATTTTAAATAAATAATTAAAATTGAATTAAAACAATAACTGTAATTTATACGGACAATGTCTTTAAAACTTGAAAGCTAAAAAAAGCTTTTAAAAATAGCTGAATGTGTCTAACGATTCCATCTGTTAATTACAAAACCGTACTTAAATAATGAATATTTTAAAACACTTTATATCTGAAACCACTAATCTGATTTGAAAATTTATCTTTGAACTTTAAATCCCGTTTATTACGGAAGATTATAGGCTAACATTTCGCTATGACTATTAAGAGCGGAGCATTTTATAAACGTACACATAGTACGATAAGTAAAGAAATAGTGCGTGCAGTCCCTCCGCGCGGAAGAAGTGCAACTTCGTAATGTGGAAGTGAAAATAGGAAGGGTAGAAAATGATTTTAGTGAAGTCATATTGTTTCTTTAAGACAAATTTTATTAACATTGCTTGCAATTCACAATTGAACGCATCTTTTAATTATCATTTTCGAGTCGAGAAATATCCAAATCTATAACATTTACAATGGGATTATGATAACTAAAGTAAGATACGAAATGTTTATTCCCCCTCCCCGAGAGCGTTGAACGTATAACGCAACAGTGCTTTCATACCCCCTCCATGGTAGCGTTAAACGTTTAACGATGTGATTGTGATGCGATGCGATTCAATGTATCAAGAGCTGACTAACTTATGAGTCAAACTTTATCAGCGATAGTACCATTCCTCGTGGCTCAGTGATATATTCAAATTTGCGATATTACTTGCACGGCGATAGCCAAAACCAAGGTTCGGCTACCTAGGCACTCTTGTTCTAGTTGCCAAGCCCGGTAAAACTGTAAAAGACCTCCGACCCAACAACGTGTAGTCACTTCAAAAGAAAGAAGCACAACTCAAATTCATGGACGTCTCCCTACGCAATCATTGTGTCTGTATACGGAATTAGTTTAAGCTTATTCAATTGCATCCTATAAATGTGAAAGAGTTTGTCTGTTACGCTTTCACACCTTAATTATGGATTCAATCATCGTGAAATTTTGCATACGCGTATCTTTCAACCAAAAACAATTTACTATTCCCAAAGGAGAGGTCATATCCAAATTAACGCAAGCAAAACCCCGAGCAGAAGCTAGTTGATAATAATTTATAATGAATTCAAAAGTGAGTAAAATCACCGATCACAGCTGTAAAATGTATTCTCGGCAACCCAGTTCCATGTATATTAATAGTGTATTAGAATGGTAGGTAACGCAGGTGGGGTGCGGAATCGAGTGCGTCTTTACCAGGCTTACAGTGTGATTGATGATTTTACGCCAGAAAGAATTACTGCCCACTGCCTAATGAATCACGTTTCAACATTTTTTTCCACGTAAAAATACGTTGTTTTTGTTGATCAAAGATTAAGTTAAATACCTCTGGAAGCCTCCACGGGTTTTCAACCAAACTAAGTATAGTTGGTATATTAAATGATTGTTATCTGAATATTTCGCCATTTATTATTTTATTCATATAAATCATATCACTCTGAGAATATAGAAAACTATAACAAAAAATAATTAACGGCTTGTAAAGTACATATATCGAAGTTTCGTTTTCAAGGGAACAAAATGAAAAATTGTTAGGTGAATATGCAAGTTTTTGATTTTATTGTTACATATATTATAAGTTCGTTATATACCTATATAATATGCATTTTCATGCTAATTGTATAAAAAATCATCTTTGTTCCGAATCTACTGCTAATAAAATACACCTTCTGCAATTACACAAATAATGAATGAATTAATGAATTCTTTATTACACTTTTGATTTGTACACTGGCAAGCTTAATGCCATGAGGCATTTGTCTTCCAGCTAACCAGCGGTATTGATGTTAAGCAAAAACTTTTGTAGGTAGTGCCTATATTAAACAAAACAGAAGATATAATGATAAATAATTTATCTAAACATCGATTACTAAAACTATTGCAATAGGTCCATAACGAAAATTCTAATAGATATAATGACATTATTATTATTCCTTTGTCTCTTTTCTTTGAGAAGTAATAAAAATGTAATCTAGCATTTCTATTTCAATTAGTTTCTCAAAATACGAACAAAAGGTCAGTAATTGAATGGTATACTCCCTCATAGAAAACCGACGTGAAGTAACGTCAGTGAGAGCGCCGGAGGCCCACCTCCCATCCTCCCTCCCCGTCCCCTTTCACCTCTCCCCTCAAACACAGGCTGGCAACACACTTGCAACTCTCCTGATGATGGTGATCACTTAACATCAGGTGAAAAGCCTGTTCGTTTGCCTCCTATGATATAAAAAAACTACTACAAATAACTTTCAATTATAGTCATTAATTTGTTTTATTAATGCAATAATAATAGTAACTAAATATACCAACTTCGTTCCCATTACTTGCAATATGAAACACAGTACTAATACCTTATTCAGCAACAATGTATAGACAAATAAATACATAAGGATACAAGTTTACTCAATGCCATTGTTTGCCATCACCTATTGTTAACTATAGTTTTTACTGAACAAAATTACTTATGTCCTTGACAATATGTATGTAAAATTTCGTGATGATCGGTTCAGTAGTTAATATGTGAAAACTTAATAAACAAACAAACTCACATACACTTCTTAAGTAATCATGAAATTTTTCATACACGTTAACATAGAACAGGACTTAGAGATACCTTTCATCCAAATGTATATTCCCGAATGATAGATAAAGCCACAAACATAAGCTAATTTATAATATTAGGCTGTGATATTCTAATACATAAGCAATACATAAGCTATATTTATTAAAATCCGTTCAGTAGTTTTTACGTGAAAGAGTAACAGACATTTCTGCGTCCTGATAAACTTTCTCCTTTATAATATCATCAGGATATAATTCTATATTCTCCATTATTTTGATCAATTATTCATCATTAGCATTATGGCAACCATCTTTAGAACGATCTCCAGTAATTTACTATTGATTGATTATTTATATCATAATATTCTTATTCTGAAAAATAATAGTCAATTTAGGCTCTGAGAAGGCACTTATGAACGTGAAAAATACCTATTATATATATTTTACAATCGGTATCGATGTGAAAATAGCCATATTATCTCCTCGTAAATGCTTCATGTCTACTTTATGACCAGAATATATCAAAAAACACGCATACGTAATCGCAACAAATAACTAGTAGAAAACAAAACAATTCGAAACATTCAATCACATGTTACCGTATTGGTTTAACCCCGAATTCATAGCCATTGATGGATAAAAGATGATAACTAATAATTCACCCAAACTTGTTTAAACCAACAAAGAAAACGTATTCGCGATAAATATTTATCGCAGTGTAGATTCAAACGGATTTTGTTGCCATAAAATATTGATCTCAGAAGTTTGTGTAAACGAAAGGCAAATTAATTGCTGCGAAAGTGAAAATTTCTCAAAGCGTAAGTCAAAAGTTTATCACGGCCTATATTAAATGAAATTAAATTAAAGTTAGTAAATGTACACAAAGTAAAATAGCTCTATCAATGTTCCGTTGTTTTGTTCGTTTGTCAGTTTGACATACCTAGTTTTGAAGTAGTTATTAGTTTACAACTGGTCCAATAAAGTTTCTATACATATAAATAAAATTGTATTGTCTACTGCTCTGTCCGTTTCAATCTCCAAAACGCCTGAGATGATTTTGACTACAATTTTACTGGCAGACAGAAGTTTTCAATAGTTATTAGTCTACACACCGTTACAGTCCTCGTCATTACTTTTCACTCGGCTGAGACTACTTCCTTCCGATATACACATAATATAATATGTACTTAAAACTAAATTTTTGTTTTCCGCATCTATGCTCAGAGTAGTCAAAATTAAACCTAAATTTGTGTTCTTAGCAACTATATTCAGAGCGGTCAAAAAGAAACCTAAATTTGTCTTCTCAGCAACTATATTCAGAGCGGCCAAAAAAAAACCTAAATTTGTGTTCTTCGCAACTGTATTCACAGCGGTTAAGGAGAGAAACCTACATTTCTGTTCTTCGCAAACTATTTATTCAGAGCAGTCAAAAAGAAACCTAAATTTGTCTTCTCAGCAACTATATTCAGAGCGGCCAAAAAGAAACCTAAATTTGTGTTCTTCGCAACTGTATTCACAGCGGTTAAGGAGAGAAACCTAAATTTCTGTTCTTCGCAAACTATATTCAGAGCGGTCAAAAAGAAACCTAAATTTCTGTTCTCAGCAACTATATTCAGAGCGGTCAAAGAGAAACCTAAATTTGTGTTCTTCGCGACAATACTCAGAGCGGTCAAAAACTTTGGCGCAGACTGTACACTTTTTAATATACACTAAGCAGTAATGTAAAATATAAACAGTGATAATTTAAAATCGCCAAAATAAGGTTACATAATAATTATAAAATGACTTTAAAAAGATAGAACATAATGTATTATTATAATAGAACATGAAACAACAAATTCACGGGAACGAAATCGTGGGTATCAGCTAGTGTTTTTATAAGTTTCAAACACAGAAGTTGATTTAATATAGCTCAAAGCGAAAAGAAATAAAGTGTTGTGTTATTTAGAATATTTACGGTGAATGAAAACATCACGAGTAAGGCTTGACGCTCGAGATATATTGGCGTAGACTTATGTGGAAATTAGAAAACTATATATTATTCGATGTTTTGGACTTTGGACATTTCCAATCAATCTCGTGTTGAAAAATGTACACGAATAGTGTATAGTTTTTCCCTGTTTAAAATCATAAGTTATATACGTACTTGTACTTGATTAAAAGCCACATATTACACTTACCCTCACTGTTTGGTTGTAGTTCTAATAATAACCGAAAAACAATCAACAAGTATATTAAAATTAAATTCTATATTGATTCTATATATAACGGCAGAACTTCGCTCTTGACGGATGATACTTTACGGCTTTTTATCAAAAGTGTATTCCTTTAGCATACGTCGCTTTTGTACCATATACATACGTCTCAAATGAATACAAACATATATATAAATATGAAGAACTCTTGTAGCTAAGTGGATTTAAATTGTTTTTAATATAACAAAGGAGAAAGTTAAAAATGTACACTGTTCATATATATTTATGAAACTTGTTGTGTTGAGTAACTCAACTAGGGATAATAGGTAAGTTCAACTTTATAATTAAAAATGTTCACCCAGTTTTTAGAATACGTATACGAATGTCGCTTCTTTGAACACATCAATAATGAAATAAAAATATGGGATATAACAAAAAATAATATACATACCTAGTTTTTGCCGGTCGCTTCGAATGAGTTACTGTGTGTCTTATGTAATACTAGCGGACCCAGAGGATGTTGTCTCGCGCTAATAAGTAAAAAAAACAATGACAAATTATATACCTAAAATTTCCTCATGAATCACTTTATCTACTGGTGAAACACCGGATGAAAATCCGTTCAGTAGTTTTTGAGTCTATCGTGAAAAGGTAGACGTGGCAGAGGATTTTATTTTATAAAATGTAGTGATGAAAAGTACCCTATCTCCTTTTCTGTACACCCGATAACAGAGTAATAAACTCACTTTCGCATTTATAATATATTGATTTACACTTTTCATTTCGCAGTTCATTTGTTTTCCGATAATAGTATTGTGAAGATACAAAAGAGTAAATTATATGGACGCTATATATTCAGTTATATTAGTTTGCAAACTTTTGTCAAAGAACAACAACGTAATTGCATAGCAAATGAAATGAAATCCTGCAGTAGCATGAAATGAAAACGAAATCCATTGAAAGCAGAACAAAAGTAAACAAGACTTCCGACTTTGAGTTCAAAGAACGTTCATCTCGAAAGATATTAGAGACGTATTGATACGTGAACCACATATTGAAGTACGTTTCTCCAAACATCGTAAGTCTAATAAAGTCACCATTAGTTCGTATTTGAACTAAAACCAATTTTGGTTTTAGTTTTTATTTTAATTTAAACAATTTTGAATGAAAATAAAGTAGCATCATAGTTCCTTTCTTCTGGATTGTCGCCTTTTAAGATTAAGAAAGAAGCCGTCAGACCACCAGGTGAGGTTGGCTTGGGTGTCTCAAGTCTTATGATGTTATTCGACACCCCTTACACCCCTAAATTTTACGATTACAATCGTGCCCCGTGACGTTAGCTTTTTTTTCATTGAAATGTTTCCCTGTAATACAAAAGGTTCACTTCTATCGTGTGTCATAACGACACAATCTTTTTTTCGTACAGACATTAATTAAAAACAGTAGGTATTAAGTTAAATACGCTTTTATATAACAGATACCTCCATAGCATCATAATGAAAAAAGGAAAGAATTATAACATTTATTATCAAAGAAACCAACCCGTAGACGAAATATGAACGTCGCATTAGTATATCGCAAATTTTTAAACCGATATAAAATTTCAATATCACTGAATATCGTTCAATTTCTAGCTTCGTGCTCTCGACGGCTGCTTTAACCAGCGTTGCATAAACTTTCAGAAAGGGATTTAGAATTTTTCATGGGTTGTATATGATTTTAAAGGGTTTTTATTTACATCAATTAAAAATCCCTTGCTGCAACCCGCCTCCACCCTTTCGATGTAGACTACCTTTAATCACGGCACTTATATGTTTCTCACCCATTATCATATACCCAATCCATAAATTTCACATATAACAAGCATTATACTCATATGCACACACAAACATACACACATCAAAAAAGTCTAAGCAACATGCGTGATATTACAAATTTTACCATTTACATTAATTAATTTCTAAGTACTTACTCAAACAAAGTGCGTAGGTAAGTAAACTTTTTTGTTATTGAAGACATACTGGCTGGTTGTAAAAAAAAAAAAAATTATGTTTTGTTCTTTCATAAAATTCAAATGACTGCGAATTTGTTTGAATTTAAGTGCGTTTTAATTGCTACGTTTAGTCTTGATTTTATAATTTTACCAACCATTTAAATAAAGTTAGCGACAAAATTGAATTGTTAGATATTCTTTACGTTATGAAGCGACGCCATTTGATGGCAGATGAAATGCAAAGAGCTGTAGCGATGTTGCAAGCGGGAAGTAATCAATCTCAGGTATCTCGACATTTTGGCATTCATAGAAGTGTTATTTGTCGTCTTTGGCAGCGCTACAATAATACAGGAGAACCCGCTGAACAGCATCCAGGCCGTAAAAGGAGTACAACCACTCGGCAAGACCGGTACATACAACTGACTGCAAGACGCCAGCCGATGTTAACCGCTCGAGAGATAAGTTTGAGGCTACAAATTTCAAGTGGTGTTGATGTAAGTCCTCAAACTGTGCGAAATCGACTGCATGAGTACGGCCTACGAGCTCGACGCCCAATCAGGTGCCCACCGATACGTCACGGGAATCGCGCTCGTCGATATGAATGGTGTAGAGAACGCATAACATGGACCCAGGAACAATGGGATAAAATTATGTTTTCCGATGAGTCGCGATTCGGGTTTAAGCCTGATACAAGAAGGGTGCGAGTGTATCGTCGGCCCGGAAATACTGAAAGGCTCAGGTGCGTTCAGGAAGTTCATCCATACAGCGGCTCAACAGTTATGTTATGGGCGGGTATTATGAAGAACAGGCGAACTGAGCTCGTTTTTGTAAATGGAAACATGAATGCTGAAAATTACATTGAGGATATTCTCAGACCTTATGTCTACCCATTTGCACAAACCTTTGGCTCCGATTTTAGGTTAATGCATGACAATGCGCGTTCACATACAGCTCGGCGAACCAGTGAATACTTTGCAACGGAGAACATCCGGGTATTGCCCTGGCCTGCACAATCGCCAGATCTCAACCCCATCGAGCACGCATGGGACATGCTCCAGAGACGTGTTTTGAAGGACTTGGACGGAGCGACAACAACCCAACAGCTGAAGGATTTGCTACAATTCCATTGGGAGCGAATACCGCAAGATGACATAAACAGTCTCATTAATTCAATGAATAATCGTTGCCGACAAGTTCTGAATAGCAGAGGAGACCATACTTTGTATTAAATTGTTCTATTCTTTCACAATAAATACATTTTCTTTAGAAATTTCATTTTGTAAGAAAAAAGTTTAGTTTCTTATGTATCTTAGTTTCTACAGTATATTCTAATATTGTTCATTTCTGTTATTAAAAGAACTTATAAAGACAACAGCTGTTATTTTTACATCATAGAACCCTAAAGAACAGATAAGATTTATGATATTAGTATACTCGTAGGTTACTACTTGTCTCTCGGACTTACCTCGAACCGTCATTCAAATTACAATAACTTTTGATAGAGTGCACCGATTTTAATGAAACAGAGACTAAGACTAATTAATTTCTGTACGAAAAAAAGATTGTGTCGTTTGACACACGATAGAAGTGAAACTTTTGTATTACAGGGAAACATTTTAATGAAAAAAAAACTAACGTCACAGGCCACGATTGTAATCGTAAAATTTAGGGGTGTAAGGGGTGTCGAATAACATCATAAGACTTGAGACACCCAAGTCACCTGCGCGTGGTGCACCCTGCTGAATAACGAACGAGGCAATGGCGAAAGCGGTAAGGTTTTACAGCCTGACTGGGTCGCAACCACCATGTATATGGCGAAAAAGCCCGTCATATTGATTCGCTTCAGCGGATCGCGTTTCGGGATCAGCCTGTGCATATCCAGCTTTTCACAGGCCGGCATGACAGTGGTGACCGACGATGGATAGTGTGCCACTCGGTGATCGCCATTGTTTTTGGATTGTACTGTGGTTATCATCAGGCATCGTGCAGTCATTTTCTCGTGCTACATTAAAAAAAAAACTGTTCTTATGATTTACTCTTATGTCTCTATACACATGTGTTTCAAGTAGTAGCAACATACAGAATACACTGTTAGGGTTTAATATTACGTTTTATACACATACCTCTAAGAATAGTATACAGTGATTCAAAATATTTTCTTGATACGTGCATGTAAATTGCGAACAAACCGCGATCCCGTTTCACAGGGAACTTATGATCGCGTCCTTTTTCCGAACATTCATGAAACTCGGACGACGATTGTTAAATTCAAATAGAGAGCAAAAATAAATTCAGAAATGGATGGAATAGCTTATTATATAACAGGTATGGTAGGTACTCACGTTGTACCTAACATAGGATTTTTTTTATGTCATAGCATGCAATCAAACATGTGGGTCACCTGATGTCAAGTGATCACCACCATCTAATGATACTAACAACACCAGGGGAATCGAAAGTGCGTTGCCAGCCTGTATTTGGAGGAAAGGGAGGGAGCGGGGAGAGGAGGAGAGGCGCTCTCACTGACCGAACGAAACGCAACAATACAAACACTGTTACTTCATGTCGGTTTTCTATGAAAGGGTGGTACTACCCCGGGCGAGCTGACCCATTCATGCTGAAATCAATAGTAACTTCAGCGTGGCTCTACCACCTTATAGTAGCTTTAGCGTGGCTCTACCATCTGAGTAGCTTCAGCGTGACTCTATATTATAACTATTATATAAAATTAAAATATTATATAAAATGCTAGTATGCCCACGACTTCGTTTGTATTAATTATGAAATTTAATAACCTATATAATAATCTTATAATCACGGGACTGAATGTGTCATGGTATCTTTGAAATAAGTTTTAATGATGAAAAAAATAGTTCTAGAGATTACTTCCTGCAATGCAGGTGCTATGGGAATACACATTGGTCCTGAACCATTTTGTGGAATACCCAAAAGCCTAGCTCTTTTGACACTTAGAAACCATTACAATCAGGAAGCCAAAAGATTCTGGCATAACTTGCCAGGACAAAACCATTCCAAAGAACTCATCAGGGCATTTAATCAGCGATATGCTGGCAAGGCCCTGGCACTCGGTAGGAATCAATTACGGGTTTTAGTGAGAGCACTCACTGGACACTGCTGCCTTAAAAACCACTTGTACAACATCGGTGTCCAGAGCACAAGAGAGTGCAGATTTTGTGATGGTGCGGATGAGACACCCAAACACCTCTTGTGTGAGTGTGTTCCACTGAAGCCTACACGCAACCGGATTCTGGGAAAGCATGTATTGCCTCCGGATGAGGTACAGATGCTCTCAGCCAAAAAGGTCCTGCAGTTTTTAAATACTATAGGACTAGGCGGAGAGCTTTAGTAATATGGGGCGATCACAATAGATCAACACTGGTCGCAGTGATACAGGATTAAAGACCTGCATAGCCCCTTTTCCAGAATTAAAAAAAAAACTTCCCGCAAACATAGTCATAAATATTATATCTTTATGCATGTTATTATGTAATAAAAAAAATGTTTACCTCGAATTCTTGCAATAAGTAGGAGCTTTCGGTAAATGACGCCGTCGCCATCGTACCTTGACGTTCTGATAATTAAATGATATTTTCAATATTCTCCCGCTAGTTACCACTGTCACGTTGAAAGTCTCTTGCCTAGTACCTATAGGTTCCTAACCGAGTCACTATTTGAACCACATCATTATTTATAATTGGATAAGATTGTGATCGACCTCTGAAACCTAAGAAATATGAAAAAGTTGTAAAATATAAATTTACTAGCGGGCCCGGCAGACGTTGTCCCGCCCTGATTAGAAAAAAATCCGGGACAAATTATATGCCAAAACGTTCCTCGTGAATCACTTTATCCACTGGTGAAAACCGCATAAAGATCCGTTCAGTAGTTTTTGAGTTTATCGCAAACAGACAGACAGACAGACGCGGTGGGGGACTTTGTTTTATACTATGTAATGATAAAGTGACGGAGTGGTGATCAAAAGTAGATACGACAAGAATAAAAAATAGGATTTGTCATAAAGACACGACAGAATTGAAACTTTTGGATTACGGGAAAACATTTTAATTTATAGAATACAACAGATACCCAACGTCACGTGCTGTTCCCAGGCGTTCGCCCATCCAAGTACTGACCGCGCCCGACATTGCTTAACTTCGGTGATCGGATAAGAACCAATATTCTCAACACTCTATCAGACACAGTGTTTACCCCCACCATTTTTTGTAAAACACAAAATTACAAAAGCTAACACTAATTATTAATTCACTTGATAAAGTTAATACACAGTGGATAGACTTAATAACGCCACGGATACACTGTTGTGATTTCATTTGAAAGTTTAACCAGAGTGCACACTATTCGCAATATGAGGACAAAGTACTCTCCAGTGCCCGGATGCGAAACGCTCGCTACGGATTCGATATAAAAGGGCTTTTAAAGTATTTTAAAATAGAGCGCACAGGAAAGGTTTACTATTCGAATTACGATAAAAGCTAAGAGTCATTCGTGAAAAGCCAACGGAAACATGAGAATGTGTATACGGCGTTCTATTTCTTAATGTTCATTTACAGTCGTTTATTTAACTTCTTTTAAAGAGAATAATTAATAACGAAGTTTTAATTACAGATTCGTATACAACAACAAAAACAAATAAGTTTTACAATCTCACTAACACATTAGCGAAATATAGCTATGTGGTCAGATTATACGTTGTACAATTGAAAGCGAGGGATATGCTATATAAATCCCTTTATAACTTACAAAAAGATCCAGACTTCCCAAGACCAAACATAAGTTTCCTTTTGGAAAGGTTACATAAAACAGCCATAGTAGATGCTTACCAAATATGTCAAGACAGGGGAAATAGTTCTAGCAGTAGAAATGAGTGTTAATCCGCATTATTAGGGGAATTTTCCTTTACTTAGGTACTTTGGTTTATGTATTTTAATTTAAGTACTGCCCGGGACCTTGTAACACTATGGACCTGGTACCGTTACGGTGAATCCAGGTAGTGGTTGGATATTAATCTCTCTGAAATATAGAATTAAACTCAATTTACTTTTTAGTGGAAATAAAATTTTTGTATGCTACCCGTTTATAACCAACCAATAACCAATGCCCTCGAAAGGTATAGAATCGGTATTAATATTATTTTGTTCTATAGTATATTTCGATATATACGTACGTAGGTATTACGCTTATGCTATCATCTTACATTGTTATAGATGCATCATCGAATGCAATGAGCTGTTGGATTACATTTAAACTTATCAGAGGAAATTTCGTTTAAAATTAGTAAAGCATTAATACTAGATTTTTTTTTCCATTTTTACTACAGATTAAAGTAACCTAATAATTTATTCATTCATAAAAATAGTCATTGATACAGTTTATTATTCATGAAACTATCAGAATAATTCGCAGTCAAATTGAATCAAATACGCGAGATCACTATAGGTAGTATTGTGGGCGACAAATGATATCTGCGGTTGGAAACAATTTTTCCAGAATTAAAAATAAATACATTGTTGAGGAAGTTTTTTCGTTTATTATTTTTTGTTTAAAACAAATGACCTATTTAGTAATAGTACAGAATTAACTTTAAGTATATTTCGAAGCATAAAACATCAAGCCATTATGTCATTTAGACTTATAAATACAAATAGTGAATATTTAAGTTACAGTGTCAAGTAGATAAATAAAGTTTCGAAATATATCTCAGATCTAACGAAGAATACGTTCAAGGACATTACATCCGAATGTGACAGTTATATTTGAAATTGATTTATATTTTATCGAACCATTTATATATTAGCATTTAACTACAACTTAACTTAAACAACTACGCGGTCGAAGAGAGAAATATAGAGATTTGTTTGTAATTTTCTTACACTACTTTGTTTTTCGATATTTCTATTAAGTTCCTTAGACAAACATCAGACTATATTCTATTATCCGGTTATCATTTCAGTTTTCTTTGCCCAAAATTCAATCTCATTATAGATGCAAAAAATTTCCGACTCCGTTACCATTAAGCTATTTATTTCTTCACACAAGGGGTGTAAGGAGTGTCGAATAACATCATAAGACTTGTGACACCCAAGTCAACCTCACCTGCACGTGGTGCACTCTGCTGAATAACGAACGAGGCAATGGCGAAACGGGGTGGTAGGGTTTTACAGCCTAACTGGGTCGCAACCACCATGTAAAAAACCCGTCATAGTGATTCGCTTCTGCGGGTCGTGTTTCGGGATCAACCTGTGCATATCCAGCTTATCGCAGGCCGGCATGACAGTGGCGACCGGTGATGGATAGCGTGTCACTCGGTGGTCGCCATTGTTTTTGGATTGTACTGTGCTTACCATCAGGCATAGTGCAGTCATTTATATACATAGCATATATACCTCATTAACACTTATATGTATTTCGTGTCGAATAATTTTCTTTTTGTCTGAACTAATTCAGTTCGATAAGGGAAATAATAAAACCCTTCCACTTTCATGTGTAAGCATGTGTGCGTGCACGTGTGTGGAGGTGATATGTGTAATGTTGTTGCAGTGATGAAAGACTTTGTGTCACTGTATTCGCGCGAGCAGTGTACTCAAGGGCTCCACGGCGAGAGAACGGACCTAGACTTGAGCCGTTGCCGAGAAGGACCTAGTCTGGTACGGTTTTACGGAGGAAGGTTTAGCTATATTATTTGTTAAGATTTTTTGTAAATTGACTGAAATATAACAATAATAATAGGAAGTGTTTAAAAAAAATTAAGCCGCCTGAGAACTTAAATCGAATACGCTGCATAACACCTTTGAGATATAACAAAACAACCTGAAATAGAAATATTTATTACCATTCCTTACTTGAGCGTTATGTTTTTGTAGAAACTAGTATTGAGATTATTTGGAAATGACGAAAAAAACCTACAAATACTCTCATTCCACAAATTATAACGATCCATTACCAATGTTTTCTATGATTTAATAACACGATGTCAAAACCGCAACACGTATTATCATCAGTTATAATTATTGAGTAATTTCAGTTACATAATAGAGCCAGCTACAAGAAGACAGTTTGACACGTAGTTTGACGGGTAAGATTGATTAAGCAACCCCATGTTATTATGTGATCTTGTTAATATTCTAATTAGATAAACGAAGACTACAAAGGTAAAATTATTAGTTCTAAAGTTTAGATATATATATATATATAAACTAGCGGTCCGGGCGGACGTTGTCCTGCCTTGGTAATTAAAAAAATCTAACATTCCGCAACCGCAGCGCCACCTACCGGGTCCAGTTGTGAATCTAAACCATTCTCGGATCAACTGGAACACGCACACAAAATTTCATCAAAATCGGTCCAGCCGTTTAGAAGAAGATCAGTGACATACACACGTACAGAAGAAATTTATGTATAAAGATAGGCGAAGATAAAATAATTCAGTACGTTTTGGGTACTTAGTTTGGGGGCCATTCAAGTATTAGGTAAGCAGATTTTTTTTAAATTTGATCACCCTTTCCCCCTTCAGCAAAAGTAACCCTCCCCCCCCCTAATTACGTAAACATCTATATAAGTATATTCAGATTTGTTCTAATTCAGTAAATAAATATTGCTAACGTAATCACCACCCAGACCCCCCAACCCCTAGATCATCAAAAATAAGCAAATCAAGGACCCCCTCCCCCAACTAGTGCTTAAGTAATATTTGAATGACCCCTTATCAACTGATTTTCTTGAAAACTCAAAACAATTAAATAAATGTGTTTTCTTTTGAATTTTGAAATGAATTATAGTATACATTATTTAAATTTCATAATTTGTATAATAATAATATTCTGTTTATTTATTATTAACATTAACCTGGCATCCACATCTATAGACACTCCAAACAATAATTATATAATTTTTATACAGTTTTTGAAGTTATACTTCTGTTGGCGCGTTAGGAAAAAATGATGAGAGCAAATTTTTACGATGCGCGCACACACCGTCACGAAAAACCGGCACCCTGAAGTTAGCTATAGTCAACATTTTGTTTCTTTGTATTTGTTGTTTGTATTTCTTTGTATTAAAACTTTCAATGTATTAAATACCTTTTTTCTATTGTTAGTGTCGTTTTTCTACAAACGTAGAATAAGGCGAAAGGTAAAATTTTTGAAAAGATTTTTATCTCTTTACGCCAAAGAAGTATAACTTCTAACGCGTGTACATAAGTGTGTAAGTACACACACACTTTTTTTTAATAATCATATTTATGATGGCTGCACAGTCTTAATACGAAACACCACTCCGAACAATAATTATATGTAAATATAATTATATAGTTTAATAATTAATCAAACATATAATGGGCCGCACAATCTCAATACAAAACATTAATATACGACGTACACAGGCCGTTATACTATGCGGCGCTAGTCTGACGCAAGCCACGCAAGCGTAAGAAACTCGGTCACGCTTTACTAGCATGTCATGATGCGAAATCATAACTTTGTCTCCTGCCAAAAATACGGTTCAACGCGCCTAAAGAAATTTTCACATATAAAAAAAGAAATCTTATATATTAATAAACTTTGTACCTTTTGTGTTGGTAAAGTTATATTTACTTAAGATTTGAGAGTTTTACCACCTTATGTAACCGTCTGTTTTTTGTTTCAAATTTATAATTATTATTTCACTTAGACATAGATTTTTTCAAGTTTATATAATTAAAAAAAAGTGGAAAATAACTGAGTAGCCATGATGAAAACCTTTGATTATAGAAGTACCCTTTGACAAAAGAACCCTAATAAAGTTCAAACTTTAAAAAATCAATTAACTATGGTCGAATGTCAACCACTGGGCGCCCACTAGTACAAATAATTGTGTCTATATTTCCACTTCAAGGAAAATATACCACTCTTTATGGTAGAACTTCTGCCACTAGACGACCCTAGTGATATAAAATAATAGATATATAAAGTATGTTAGTGTATCTGCGATCTGTTATACCCGAACCATATACCCTAAAATGCTACCTTTCTCTAACACCACAGAACTATATCCCTTCCCAACTAGCACCTTTCCCAGTACCTAACGTCAGCACTTTCCGAGTCCTCTCACGGTCCTCTATACCACCCGGCAGTTCATTCCCAGACTAGGTCCATAACACTCTTAATCCTCATAATTATTCAGTGTTAAATAATAAGTATATTAAGAGAACAAATCTTTGTCAAATTATAAATGTACCGTTCATTATGGTAGAACTTCTGCCACTAGACGACCACTAGATAGATATATAAAAGTATGTTAGTGTATCTGCGATCGATAAACTACAATACCTTTTCACTGACTAGTATGAAAAATAGCACGTCTAAGTGTTTCTCCATGGCGGTTTTAATGATATCCATTTTACTATAACTTACCGCTAGGTAGCGCTAGTCTACGTTTACTTATTAACTTTTATATTGTAACTAGCAACTGACGCCCGGTTTTGCATGAATGCAATGTACTATGTGACGTCATAAGAGTCTAAACGGTTTAGGGCTGTTTTTTGGCACTTTAAAATTTACAGGTAAGCAAAGTCAAAGAAGCTTCATAAACCTCGTAACCGTAACATTTTTTTTGTTACGCATCATTTTAAAACTGTAATATCTTCTACCAAAATAGCCTTCTTCCTCCAAATGATCTCTTTGCGAAAACAACATGTTTGGAATAAAAATATATCTTCTACCCATTACGAACTTTTGTGATGGAATTTTTACAATGTACAACTCTATAGTACATTATCTTTTATACGTCTCTTAAGAGTACTAATTTAAGCGCCCGAATATATCTTTTTATGACTTCTTTAGAATACATCGACCTTTCTCTAATTTAAATAAATATAATATACATAGATTATACACCACCACAAAAGTATCGATAAGATAGTCAAACCATATCAAAGTTACCTACTTTAGATTAACTAAGGAAACACGCAGACAGACATGTTTTAATAAACATCGTCACTGACGGTCAGAATTAATCACAATCAAAACTCGTCACTTTCTATTCACATCTGTGACGCTATGTATATTGTGATACAAAAGTTACACAGTGAAGATAAAAAATGTGTGTAGAGATATATCAAAGCCCAATTCGATAAAGAAGATGTATCAGATCAGTCGTACTTACACGCGATGGTTGCCAACGATATTTAAAAACATATTATAATTATCCTTGTAAACTTTTAAATCTTTGGTACACTCCACTTGATACCATGAATATATATTAATTAAATATGCATAAGCTTACATCCATAATTGACTATTGAATATGTGTCATAATAAAATAACACAGAATGTTATCAGTCTTAATCCAAAAACATTTTTATCCATTATCTCGCTTAAACGAATAAGCAGTATCAAATAATTTCCCTTAGCTCTATAAAGATTTAAAGCCCCTATACATATTTCTAAAGACTTTCTTTAACATTTGTGATTATGAGCTTTTGATAGCTATAAAAAATGAGCGCGTGTAACCGTCACACGCGATTGAAGTAAAACTTCTTTGGCGTTATAAGATAGTAATCTGTTCGTAGTTTTCAATATTTTATTTACTTTATAACAAAGAGTTGCTAATAACATTTCCTGTTTTATTGAAGTTCCGAATTAGCTGATAGATGGCACTACAGATAATGGATCTTTAATTTAATTTGTTACTTACTTACATTGAAACCAGACGGCAGCACGGTCGTGCACCTATATATACATAATTAATTATATTGTGTGATTTTTATTATTATTCAATTTAATTTTTTTATTATTATTTTTTATCAAAAATGTTTATTGATTTGTTTATAAACTATTTATTGACAAAATCAAAAATATTTAAAAACCGGATGGTACAGAAAGGTGTCGCCATATTGCCATAACGGGCTTCCGTTGTACTTCAAAAATATTTGTGACATTTAAAACGAAAATCGTGGAGCGCAATCGTTACGTCAATGTGTCGTCTCATAGTGGCCGGTGTTCAAAATTTCAAATTGAAATATTCACTTCAGTTATTTAGTTAATAATCAAACACAACATTCTATCTGAGCAGATATATAAGAAGGGAAGTTAGCAAAAAGATAACTATTTCATACATATATCGTATAAAGAACGAAAAGATTTAGGTTTACAATTCTTTGCTATATAGAGGATTAGATTAGAAATTCCTTGTAATGTTTATATAATTAAACTAGGATTTGAAAAAATATTCCATTTATACATACATCATAAATTATTAATTTTAGGATACTTCTACACAGAAATGGTAAAGTATCAACCCTAAGGACAACATGATCGTGCTTACGGAAGTAAAACCACATATTATCCTCTCCTTCAGAAGTCTTAAAATATTGGATCGCATCAACGTGGACGCAATCTAACCATATTTATATCGGCAAGTCTTAATACATTTTTGATACATAGATAGAGATATGCATCATACATTGACAGAGACAAGAAATGAGCAATCGTTGTCTATACCATTATAAAGAGAAAATATTTGATCTTTTTGTTTGTAATGGATAAAATCAAAGGATACTTAAAAATTATTTCACCTATAGAAAGCTACATTATTACCCAGTATCATTGGTTGTATTTTATTTTCAAAATCTACATTAACGCAAGCGAATCCGCGATCATAAGCTAGTTATGCATAAAAATTATATGAAAAATGCATAGATCTATATTTTGAATTGAATGAATATATACTAAAATACATTTTTTCGTATTTCTAATAACTATCACCTATTTGTTGAAATTTCAATGATATAATTTACGAGTGTATACTCTAATTCTATCCTGCGATTCATCCTCGCAAATAAAACCAATCAATAAACAACATAGCGTAATAGTGGTATGCCTTATTTTTGAGCCGAGAGAACGCGGGCTTGATTCTCGCACATATCACTTCTATGTGATAAGCATAATTTACAGCTTTGTTTGTGTGTTAGATATGTATATACCTATTTACGTATATCTACTGTACTGTTACAATGATACAAACTATACTTAAATTGTGACTATATGATAAAAAGTATTAAAATCACTTGTACAAAATAAAATTCATATATTAGATGAACTTAAAGAATACGACACAATCGTTCCTGCGGAAATGGAACAGCGTATTACGTATTGCGCACACAATATTGGGTCAGATCCTGTTGGACGCCAACTGACCGTATTTTATTGGAACATTCCTCGCTGTTTCTACTATCACAAAGACAATAGCAGGTGACAATTGCAATTATTGTTGGTGTTTGCGTAACATAAACTTTTTATATTGGACCTAAATAAGCAATTTAATTGAATACTCCCCTGTTTCCTCTCACAACGCACTTTTTGATTAGTGAAAAATCAGTTCATAGTATTCGTGTCCTATAAATCTGTTTGTTCTTGTATGGCTATATCAGTGGTTACTGATTTCGCACTTTATTTATGGTGTTTTAGAAAGAACAGGGCGAATAATTGTACCAAGACGATACAGTAGATTTAGACGATACTGTAGATGTTTAGACAAATAAGTATTTAAGTATCTAAGACTGTTTTCTTTCTTATGGCAAGAAGAAGACCTTTCGCAAAGAATTTTTTGTCATACTAGGAGTATGTTGCGAGTGGACAGCTGCTTTACTTTGCTTTGACCTCATCTCACGTTACATGGGTTATACCACTAGTGAACTACAACAAAAATAATGCTTAAATAAATGTGAACCAAATAATGTAGAGCTTCAAACAGATATTTGCAAATTGCATTAGTTATTTGACCTCATATGGATTGTGGTCCAGGGTAGTAATGTATATACGACGGTACTGATACCTAAGATCCTTACTTATCGACAATTATATGAACTGTACGTACGAAACAATCTCGGAGACATTATTTTGTATAAATAAGTAGAGTGTGTTAGGACAAAAAAAACACGTACAAATTTGCAAATACAATGCGATATAGTGAAAGAGTTGCCAGAAGCTTTGATGCTTACTGTAGTCCGGTGAAGCTGTTAAGACCTTGCTGGGTCAATAGCGTAGTCAGTTCGAGAAAAAAAAATGATGCTTACTGAAGCTTCTATATGAAACTGCGATAAAGAATATTGTCAGAGCCCTTCATAGTTTGTACAATATAGTCAATATATGACTTTTGTATTCCTTCAGGCGGAAAATTTCAATATTCATGTCATGTTGCCGTCTCTGTAATAGAATATACCCAGTCGTATGATATATACACATACTTAAATCAAATGTACATGTAAATAACGTTTATATCTTTTAGCCCGTTTACACTTTTGACATTCCAATCTGAGATTTCAATCTTCTCTCTTCCTATAGACAGTATATGATATTTGAATATATTGATATATTTATACTTCCATCCAATGGGTTTTTATGAGACCCTAGTCCTGTGACGCTGTTAAGGCAGCAAACACCCTACAGCAGTGTTTTTCAAAGTGTGGGCCACAAGCCCCCCACGGGGTCACAGAGACTCTATAAAAGGTGGTCGCGAAGCCTTGGTAATGATGAAAGAAAAACAAAAGATTCCTAAAATATTGTATTGTGAAAATGTAATTAAATCATATCAATAAAAATATCCATCACATCCACATTTCAAGTAATTTAATCATGTATCATATTTAACCTTCACCTAATGAAGCTAGAATTTTTGTACGGATTTGATACTTGTAAGGTAAGATAATACAGGTTAGAAATACCGAAGGGTAGGGGATCGCCAAATATTTTTACATACGAAAGGGGTTGTGTCACGAAAAAGGTTGAAAAACACTGCCTTACTATGTACTATATCATGTTTAGCCCTAACTAATATTATAAATGTAGATGCGAATTTGTTTGTTACGCTTTCACGCCTTATCTTAACCGATCATTATGAAATTTTGCAAAACACGTTCTCTGTGCTACAGAAAAGGACCTAGGGTGATATTCCACCAGAGAAAATACAGTTCTCAAGCGATAGGTGAAATTTACATTAACGCGTGCGAAACCGCGGGTGACAGCTAGTATATTATAATCAAAAGTGTATAAGCAGATGCAGACATGACCCGTGGTTCACCACATATTTATTACACAGTAATCTATACTAATATTATAAAGAGGTAAAGTTTGTGAGGTTGTAGGGGTTGTTTTGGCTGTTGATCTTGCTATTGCGCTTGAGGGGTTGCTGTAGCTATTATTGGTTTCAGCATGAATGGGTCGGCTCACCAGGGTAGTACTACCCTCTCACAGAAAACCGACGTGAAGTAACAGTGCTTCCATTGTTGCGTTTCGTTTGGTCAGTGAGAGCACCGGTGGCCCACCTTCCCTCCCCTCTCCCCCTCTCCTTTCCTCCCCTCTTCCTCATTCCCCCGAACACAGGCTGGCAACGCACTAGCGACTCCACTGGGGTTGCTAGTGTCTTTGGACGTTGGTGATCACTTAACATCGGGTGACCCGCAATCTCAGGAACTGCTGGTCCGATTTGAAAGAATTCTTTCAGTGTTAGATAGCTCATTTATCAAGGAAGGCTATATGCTATATATCATCACGCTAAGACCAATAGAGGCGGAGCACCAATGAAGAATGTAACAAAATCGGGTATTTTTTTCCTTTTAAGAACTTCCGCGGCGTGTTATCTCAAAGTAACTATTCCCCGCGGGCGAAGTCGCGGGCAGAAGCTAGTTATTCATAAACTTGAAAATAACTTAAACTTTACTCACACTACTTACATTTGTTATCATAAATAATTTATTTCGTTAACACAGGATAAAACTAAGGAGGTTTATTTAGTCATTTTTGAGACATAAAAGTAGTAAATATTGAATAAAGTTAAACATGTGTATTATATTGTAAAATTAACTATAAATTGCAAAACAACATTTATTATCTTTTTATACGGTTAAAATAAATAACGCCTTTTTTATTTAAGCCTCCAGACATAAAAACATTTGGAATGTCAAATTACCCAATATAGGTTTTATTAATGTAAATAGTATACATAAAAACAATTAATCTTCTAAGCGGATAATGTACCTTTCATTAGGCTTAAAAGAAATACGTTCCCGTAGAAAAAACATTACAGCCCCGATGCGAAATTACAGAGATATCGTACAGCCTCGAGCTACTTGAAATCGATCAAGGTCCTAAACAAACTCCACCGAGGATTTCATCCCTTACCTGCGTGAACTAACAAACACACTGATACTTCTAATATTTGTCACGTTGGGTGTAATTTATCTGATACATGTCCAATTTTATCGAAAGTTGTTTTTGTAACAAAAAAAAAAAAATCAAACGGCATTACTACCTTCAAACCGCTATATGCCCTCTAAATATGAGGTGTTTATGGTAATCAAATATTTTTAGCGAATATAGAAATATAACATTTTCTGTACAATACATATAATAAGAATGTAAATATAATGTGCCAGTACTTTTTAAATTTTTTGAAAAAAAAAGTTGTTGCCGATATCTATCGGTACATATAATAAAAATGAAGTGTCTGTATGTAATATTAAAATAACACTTTTTTACTGATTGGGTGTGAAAGCATACACGCAATTGATAACAAAAATGCAATTTTTTAAATGTATTTCGGTCTGTATGTCTGTTTGTTCCGAGTAATCTCCGAAACGGTTGGGCCGATTTTGACGGGAATTTCACACGCAGGTAGCTGAAATTACAGCGGGTTACTTAGGCTACTTTAAATTAGACTAGCTATTAACCACGGCTTCGTCCTCCAAAACGGTTGGATCGATTTCCACGAAACTTTCACCAGCAGATAGCGGACATCATAGCAAGCAATTTAGTCTATTTAAATTTAAACTAGCTGTTAACTTTGGCTTCGCCCGCAGTAGTATCTCCAAAACGGTTCGACCAATCTTCACGAACCTTTTACTGGTTAATAGTTGACCTTATAAAAAGTAATTCAAACAATTTTAATTTATACTAGCTGTTAACTGTGGCTTCATCCGCAGTTCTCTCTCCAAAACGGTTAGCCCAGTTTTCATTCGACTTTCACTGGTAGATAGCTAACTTTACAAAAAGTAATTTAAGCTATTTTAGTTTATACTAGCTGTTAACCGTGGCTTCGCCCACAGTGCTTTCTCCAAAACGATTAGACCGATTTTCACGAGACTTTCACTGGCAGATAGCGAACCTTATAAAAAGTAATTGAGGTTATTCTATTTTAGACTAGCTGTCACCCGCGTCTTTGTCTGCATGAAATTTAGCAAGACTTCAACTCATTCCTTATTTTTAATAAGAGAAATAATTATTAGCTTATTCGACATTATAATTATTAATAACATTAATGATATAGAGTATTACGTAAAGAGTTCCATAATACAATTTCTTGCGGAACAGACAAGCGTTTAATTTTTGTATAGTCACAAAATCTTTTTTAAGTTATTGTTTCATTAGTTCCTTATACAGTGTAAGTTAGCACTGAGGTAGTAATATGGTGGGTTAAGGTTCCAAATATGTTGCTGATGACAAACCTTATTTGGTACGCTGTTAGTATTTATATATCTAATGTAAGTAATAACTTTAATGGTATAGAGGTCTTCCTAATAGGATCTTTGATTATAAACGTATTACGTAAAGAGTTCCATATTTCAATTTCTTGCGGAACAGACAAGCGTTTATTTTTTGTATAGTCACAAAATTTTAATTGTAATGACAATGTATATTAAATGTAAATCTTTATAATAGTATTTTAAGTTATTGTTACATTAGTTCCTTACACAGTGTAAGTGAGAACTGAGGTAAGTAATATTGTGGGTTAAGGTCCCAAATATGTTGCTGGTGACAAACCTCATTTGACACGCTGTTATTATTTATATATCTAATGTATACGTTACAAGTTACTGTAAGTAACGTGCGTGTCGTACTTACAATTGCTTTTAAAGAGGATTTCTATAATTGTACATAATCTCACAATTCTATAACTTTTTAATACGATTACAAAAACTCGTGCGGAGCTGCGGATACAGCTAGTAAAATATATTTCAATCATTTTTAGAAATTTCTGTGTCTGTATATCTGTTTGTTTGTTTGTTTGAACACACATCACTGCTAAAGTACTGCGTTCGTGTCAAAACCTTTAAAAAAATAAAGCATATCTTCGAGTAACATTTAATCTTTATTTCATTAAAATTGGTTCGGTTTATTAGAAGTTATTGTTTATTTTTAATGGCGATGCGATTTAAGTATGAGAGGAATATAGACAGTAATCAGACTTAATACATTAAAATGACTTTAATAGTCACTGTTTTGAACATCAGATTCCGCTCTATCGAAGACGCAGGCAGGGCTAGTTCATTAATAAATTTTGAAATATAGGTATTTGTCATAAATATAAATAAGCTTTAGTCTCAAGCATTTTGCTGGAGCATTATACCTATTACAGAGTAAATTATAGTATATCAACCTGCCCACAGACCCGTAGCTCCGCAACAGGTGGTTACTACTGTAGCTATTATTAATTGCAACTACTATTCTTGTAGTAAACAGTCGGGTTATAACAAAATGTTTATTATATAAATATTCTTCGTACGAAAATATGTAACATAAGAGATTTTCACTGCGATTGTTTCAACTGTATGGAACTTAGTACGCTGCAGTGTCATCTAGTCACAAGTTAGAGCCAAATGGATGACATAAACACGATCTCCATGGAAAATAATGTTGCCTAATTCTCGTTGTGTTCGGTCAAACGGCGTGCGTGTTTACCAATGTAAATAAATAGCTTTTAAGTACATTAAATATATAAGAAAATATCTCTATACAGTAAATGTAACAATATATTAGTGACAATTTCGTATAATTTTACACCTATTTCTTAACTTTGTCGACATGGTATTAGAGCAAGAACCCGCGACGGCCAGACCTTCGTTATTGTATAACATATGAAGTAACAGTGCTTGCATTGTTGCGTTTCATTCGGTCAGTGAGAGCGCCGGAGACCCAGTTCTCCTGTCTCCCCTCTCCTCTCCCCCCCCCCACCCTTTCCCCCAAACAAAGGATGGCAACGCACTTTCGACTCCGCTGATGTTGTTAATGTATATGAATTGTGGTGGTGTGGTGGTGGTTGTGTTTGACTGTTATGACAAAAAAAAACACCAATTTTCAACTTTCTATCTCTATCTTTCTTCTATCGTCTTACGGGTTTCCAGTCATTCGCAGTCAACGAACCATATAACCGCACAAACCGCTTCGCATCGCCATTGTTGTGTATTTCTCCTAAAGTATACATATATAATATAACGAACTTCGAAAGAAGAGTGAATAAGTTTTTAGTGAGCGAACGCGTTACATTCTAGACCTCGTTCTCACTTTCCATCAGATATGACGGAGGTCAAGCGTCGCACTGTATACTAATAAAAAACCATTAATATAGACCACCGTAATTCTATTTTTAAAATCATTATTCAATATTATATATTACATGAATAATAAAACTAAATTATCTTTTCTGTTTAAATTATCCTTCTTTTAAATTGCCTCGTGTTTCAAAACGGATACTCACCAAGGCGATAATATTCCCATGATAATCCTGCTGACCTATATTTCTGCTCAAGTAATAATACAAGATATTGTCTTTATTAATCAAGCTCCCATAGCGGTAGCGAGTTTGTTATTATTATCTTAAAATAGGTTAAACGAGACTCGGAATTATTTTTATAAATTGCGAGCACAACCAGTTTTTAAAGCGTATAAATAACAAATACAATCCATAATAGATTTTTCTTAGTATATATAGTACCTGCGTTTTCTACAGGACAAGGAAAAGTTACAATTTGTAAAATAGCTTTGTCTGTGAATTTACATCACACACACGTGTCATTTGACTGACGCTTTCTATGCATTCTATCAACAGCGCTAATTATGTAATCTAAAATGACAATATGCCTAGTTGTGAAAGTATAGAATTTGAAAAAATAATAAATATTACAGTTTAGGGTCAACGGAGGTGATGTAAGAATCGTAACGTAAAATAATACGCGTGAATTTGTATCACGGTCATGCGATATTTCACTAGCGCATTCGATGCATATAATTAACCATACCTGTGATGTGATTCAAAAGGTTAATATTTTAAATATAGAAATATTTGAATTTGAAAAGAATAGATATTAAATTCTAGGGTCTTGGTCATGATAGGATGTGTACCTCGAACCGCGTGAATTTATATCACGCTCATGCGATATTTCACAACCGCATTCGATGCATATAATTAACCATATTTGTGATGTCATCGAAAAGGATACTATTGTAGATATGGAAATATTTGAATTTGAAAAAGAATATATATGAAATTGTAGGGTCCTCGTCAAGGTACGAACGGTGACGTAGCGTGAACCGCGTGAATTTGTATCACGCTCATGCGATATTTCACTACCGCATTCGATGGATATAATTAACCATACTTGTTATATGATTCAAAAGGATATTTTTGTTCTGGAAATTAATAATTTGAAAAAGAATAAATATCAAAGTGTAGGGTCTTCCTCAAGATACGAATAGTGATGTAGCCTGACCCGCGTCAATTTATATCACACTCATGCGATATTTTACGAGCACTTTCAATACATTAACTGACTGCTAATAACGTAACCCAAAATGAAAATGTTCTGTAAATATAGACTTTTGAAGAATTATAATTCTCTTTCTTATAAATCTTACCTTTAAATAAATGATAACTTATAATATTATAAATTGTTTGGTAATATTGTCTTTTGAAGACATTGGCCATTTGATAGTCAATCGATATAAGAACCTGAAATGTTATTGTAAGAGGTTTATAAAGCTAAAGACACATGAAATTTCCAAAAATACCAGATATTTTGCTCAAAAGACTTTTATTTTCTTAATTATTTATGCAATCAATAACTTATCAATACTAGAATTAAGACTTATATTAATCACTTATTTAGTTGAAATATACATTACATTATAAAAGGTTTGTAATAAGAGACCGTTTATAACTAGTAAAGTTTTAATCGCGTCCAACAAATTATTCTTAAGCAAAATTCTTAAACTCAAATCTTAATAAACATAATGGCTGAACATTTCATGAGCACACAATTGCATGTCAGATATACAAAAATATTTATATCAATAATAACAACCAAAAATGCACACCTGCCGACTGATTACTAAAGAGAAATAATATAACCTAACTCATACTCTCAGTTTGTATATCCAAAATGTATACCAAAAGCAGTATCTTATTTATAAAGGTATTCACATGCTTGTGGGCGTCTCGAGGTACAACTGAAGGCCGCTTAACAGATTATGTCTGTCTGAAGACTCACTGAAACAAACCATACCATAAAATTGTAGATTTTTTTTTATCATAGCACGGCAAAGTGACTTTAATGTGCCTGATGGTGAGCACAGTATAATCTAAAAACAATGGCGACTACCGAGAGACACGCTATCCCTCACCGGTCGCCGCTGTCATGCCGGCCTGCATAAATGTCTCTTCGCGTTATGCTTGAAGGACCCCATATTATAGGAAGAAGGGAACACACTGGCCGGGAGATTGTTCCACAGCTTCACGGTACGGCAGAGATAAGAAGTTGCGAACTTTTTAGTTTGTGCCCAGATAGGATTTACCGTAAAACTATGGCTCCGAAGCCCAGCGCGCGTGATTCGGGTATGAAAAGGAGAGGAAGGGATTAAATTAAATAGCTTTTCAGAACACTCGCCATGATACAGACGGTAGAACACGCTCAGTGAAGCAATGTCTCTGCGCAACTGAAGCGGCTCTATAAATTGTGTAATGTCTGAATCATTAACAATGCGGACAGCACATATCTGCAACCTGTCCAGGGCATCTAGTACGTATTTGGCATTTGGTATTTATTATTTGTCAGAGCTAATTTCCGCAACGACAGAAGTAATTTCGACGAAAATTGTATTTGTAGACTTTTCAAAGTATTATCTATTACGCTTTACCATAGCAGCTAAATATCATTAACAAAAAAATTATTAAAAACGAAGTCGCAAGTATCAAATAGTATAATAATAAATGACATAAAAGTAGCCAAGTGTTTTTTTTTCTCGTCACGAATCGTAAGCACAAAGCAAGTAATTGAAAACTACTAGGCGTGAAACAATATCAACTTTAGAACGTCATCATTTTTTACCACGTTATATTACAGATGATGATATTTCACACCAATTATATTTTACATATAACCGATTAACATACAGAATTAACAGCGAAAATAAATAGATTATAAGTAACATCATCTTAAACAAAGATCTTTTTGGGAAACAGAAGTTTCAAGTATGTAAAGGCAAAACCTACAATTTTATCAATAACCTTAAATATAATTCAAACAGTGTATCATGTCTAGCTAATGGCACATGTCACTAAACTGTTATCGCTTAACTATCCTACTAGCAAATTAACGTATGCTATATTTATCGCTAACTATTATGTAGCTTCGCCTGCGTGATTTATATCACTCACGCGCGATTTTTCAATATTTTGTTAATTAATGTAGCACGTGATATATTCTAATCTCTAGTTATATAGTTACTAGTGAGACGTGAAATACTCAACATTAACAAGTTTGCAACGCAACATTTAAGTAGATCAAGCAAATTAAAAGTGTTATTGATCCCGAGTATATCTTCAAAATTCATTTAATCTTGATTTAATGAGACATACGAAAACAGCTATTAATTTACATTCATTAAGCTTCAACAGTAAGACTTACTGAAGTTATAAATTGCAAAAAAAGTTATTATTGCTAAAATCGTGGACCACTACAACTTCATACGTTGCTCATGGTAGCAACCATGTGAAAAATGGCCACCAAACGATGGCTTCTTAGCATTTCCTATGAACAGACGGAAAATTTACTTTACGAGAGCAGACACGTACACTCAACACTCATCATAACTACACACAACCTCTTTCACACTTGTAACATTTATTTAGTTATTATATGATCTTTGTTTCTTCTTTGACTTAACTTTAATTCTTAAAATGTAATTTAAATTCCTCTAAATATTATAAGCCAGTAGGCGCCACCATCTATTAAAGGCAATTTGTAATCAGGCATTAGGCTTCCATGAGACGGGCATTGCCTAGTTTGGGACCATAGTTAAGGCTTTAAGTAAAATGTTTTAGTAAATAAAGATATTTGTATCTGTTGTATAAATGATTCTAGGTCATTATAGCTAAATTTCTGACATAATAATTTTTATTATTATGTTATTATTTATATTTTTATTATGGAATATCTATCTAAGCAAAATCACAATGAGATTGATGAAGAAGATATTAAAAAAAAAAAAATTATAGACTACTATAAAAATCCTAAGCATTCAGTTACTCACCCAAACTAAATTTTAAGTATCACTCTTCCAAAGTTTAATAGTTTTGTCGTTTTCAAGTGCAGCCGAGGCGATAATGTTTTCGGTGGGATGACAGGCTGTGCATAGAACTGTATCAGTGTGTCCTGATAGTCTTTGTACGATCTCTTTTGATTGTAGATTCCATATGTATACCAAATTATCTTCCGAGCCTGATACTATCCACTGTAAAAAAAGAGAAATAATTATTACGTCAACAATTTTGTTAATTTTCAGTTAAATTGTGTAAAAAATGCCAATCTGTAATGGTAAATTAATAAATCTTTTGAATGAATCTTTGCAAATATAGATTTCTCCATCTGGTATATTTAAGGATTTAGTAAAAGTGATTAAAAACACGACAGGACTTTACATTGTATATATACATTGAAAGATTGCAAACTGTAATTAAATTTGTTTAACATATGTGCAACATATGCATATCTTAGTATGGTATAGGAGTATGTCACACTTAACAAGACAAGAAAACCAGAATATATTGAAGTGTTTAAACCTTATCATGTGCAAAGAACCAGAGTTGTAGTTTTTTTTTTCGAACTGATTATGCTATTGACCTGGTAAGGTCTTTACAGCTTCACCAGACTACCCCTTAACTTCACCGGACTACCGAGTTGCACAGGTGAACTCTGATAAAACCTTTACAAGTGCATAGAAAACTTTTCCGAATATTATATAAGCATTACGGTATGCATATAAGTCTAAGCACTAGTGATAAAATTTTACATTAGTAAATTTAAAGTATTACATAGATATAAGAAATGCAAAATTACAATAAAAAAAATAATCCATCAATAATCACTACATATTATGAAACAAAGTCCTCTGCCTCGTATGTCTGTCTGTCTGTTCGTGATAAACACAAAAAATACTAAACGGATAAAGTGATTCATGAAGGTTTAGGTATATAATTAGTCAAGGTTTTAGTATCTTTATATATTTAGTATCAAGGCGGAATAGTGTCCACCTGGCACACTAGTTAAATATAAAATACAATCCACAAAACAAGAAAACTATTTTGATATAGTCGACGCATTATCAACTGAGGCTTCGAGTCGTAAATCATATTTATCTGTCTGTGTCGCTCGCACTTATAGGTCTTATGGAGAGGTGTAGTGATATGCGTAAGAATTGTAGAGGTGCATATCAATAACGGGATAGGTACAATCGATATGCTAAATTATGTTTATATATTATATAAAATATGTCCATTGTGCGTATAGCGTAAGGAAGCGTAATTAATATAATGAGGGTCATAACAAAAATCCTTATATTTATAGAAAAACCATAACCCTTACTCGTAACGACCAATCAGGAGTCAGAGTGCTAATGAAGGTCACGATGACGCATCGATCCCGCGTGCGCAGGTAGCTATGTATCGATAACGGGTTGCATTGCGTGCACATTCCTACTGTCAGTGACATTTATTGCCCGACGACTCAGTTTAAAATGCGTCGACTATAAAAACACCACACACACAACACACAAGCGCCAGCTAGTAGAATATAAAATAAGACCAACTTACCTTTCCACCTGTTACACTAAAGTTAGCAAAAATACAATATTTCTCGTTTTTATGTCCCGTGTATGTTTTAAGACATTTGCCTCTACTGTAATCCCACAGTTTGAGAGTGTTGTCCAGTGTCGCAGCCAGGATATATTTACCGTTGGGTGAAAACTTGACAAACGATACTGGAGGATTGTCATCGTCTATTAGTGTTTTTAGACATTGTCCTGATGCTGTATCCCAAATTCGACTAAAAAGAATAATCAAAAGTGTATAGTAAATAAGCCGGAAATTATAATACTAATATCTGTAAGCAACAAAAATAGCAATGTACAAGAAATAAAGTTACATTAATGCTATTTTAAATAGGTAAAAATTACCATAATCCATCATAACTTGAAGAAACAATAAGGCTGCCATCTCTGTTGAAGTGAACTGCGGAAACTGGGTCTGAATGTGCCGGTAATGTTTTTAAACATTTTCCTGTACAAAATTTTAAATAACTTAATACTCATAGCAATAGAAAATAATTTGAATTTTCTTTTGCATTACATTTTGGAAAAGAAAATGATTACTAACTACAATATAAAACCAAAAAACAATAAAATATTGCCTATATCAACCTCAATATAGCTTTGTAAACATTAAATAAATTTGCGAATTGTATCAATAGTTTCACTAACTAAAACTAAAATACAACTGTCTAACCACAGATATGCTGTCATTAAATAAGCTTGGAGATAGTAATCTTCAAAAATTAAAACTAATAAGAAAAAACATAGCACAGAAATGTAAATGCATATTTAGCAAAAAAAAAAAAATTAAAAAATCTAACTATTCTATGCCATACTTATTTATATACATTGGATATATCAAATATATTGTTGAAAAATTTACCTGTTCTGACATCCCATATTCGCACACTTTCATCAAAACTTCCAGAAACAATAAGATTACTTTGTGGATTAAAATTACAACAAAACACGTAGTTGCTGTGTCCCTTCAGAGTTTTCAAACATTTACCGGAGCTTAATTCCCATACCTACAAAAAGAAATTTGGTCTGTGCAAATTACAATACATAATTTTTTTTTTCTCGAACTGACTACGCTGTTGACCAAGCAAGGTCTTAACAGCTTCACCGGACTACTAAGGCGAGCGCTTAAGGCACTCGGCCGATTTTACTTTGACAACTAGCTCAAGAGTGCGCGGCACACCTCGGCTTTGGCTGTTGCCTGATACATGCAATTCGCGACCTATCTGAGCTAACCTAAGCTAAGCTAAATATTCATACATATTTGAGTTGTTGAAACATATATGTGTACCAAGCATACATACCTCAACAACTCATACATAAATTTAAATTTAATTTCTATGTATGAACAAATTCTATTGAATTTTTTTGGACAAAACTGTCACAAAGTATGCCTTTTTTATCACATCAACCAAGTATGAGACTCAGTACATATTGTTATCTTTAAAATTTGATAAAGAGTTCAGTAACCGTGGGAAAAATTACAAGTATACACTGAAATGTATAAGTATAACACTGGCATTGTATGTTATATAGGATTAGAATTCAGTATAGTTAATATTGGTCAAAATACTATATAGTATGTAGTATTTTGACCAAATATTTTGACGTAATATATATCATATATAAACTAGTGGATAAATCAGCTACTAAAGATGACATCTACATGCGAGGAGAACCTTAATAAGCCCCATCGTCTAATAGCCTTAACAGAAATTTAGTTTTATATTTTCCCCACATACAGTGGTACTAAGAAAAAGTTTTATCTAAAAGTTTTCAACTTTCCTCACAATGTATTTCTCCACCTTCATCTAACAGTGACACCACACCAGATTAATAAATGTTCAATTTTTTTCTAAAAATTTGTTAGTTTTTACTGGGTCTAAAAACTGTGAACATAGATTCAATATTATGGCCTAATCATTTGACCATGATTTCACATATTTAACTATTTACTGCAGCAAAATTCAAAAGAAGTATTTTTAAACCAGTTAATATGATAAATAAAAATTCTTGTTTGTATAATATATATACATGTATGTACTATAGTATCCCCATGTTGAATAAAATAAAATGTTCCTAATATCCATGATATATTAACAATATTTGACTAACCATGATCTTAATTTATGAACACATTTTTCTAATAAGTTCATAAATACTGGTACTGTACCTTTAAAGTTTTGTCATCACTAGCACTAACAATAAGCCTGCTGTCAGAGGACCATGCTACATCACTGATGCCCATTTTATGTCCAGATATTGTCTTCTCAAATTTGCCATCATAAGCGCCCCACACCTTAATAAGTTTGTCAGCAGCTGTAAATTAAAGCAATAAAAAATATAGTGTAGGTAAAACATAAAAAGCACTTAAAGACTACTAAAATCTAAGTATGATATGCAAATTAATCATTTTTTGTTTAATTTCATAATGGTAATAACAATTACAGATAGTTTCATTTTAGCATAATTTTGCTTTGTTAGATCTCCACAACAAATTCATGCTTCCTATATTATAAAGGCAACAACAAATGTATTCAATACTAAACTTTATTCCCATTCAGTAAAGAACAATATGTAAAATTCTAAAAACTTACAACATTGCTTACACAATATAGTATATTAATAGCATTATTTATATTAACACATATACATTTTTACTATTTTAATAAGCCCTTGATATTACGGTATTAAAAATGTGCTACTATTCATATTATTACATCATATCCTAGAGTATTACAATCAATATAAAACTTAACAGAAGAATATATTAAACACAAAAAAAATATATTTGAATCTTAGATTAAATCAAAATGAGCTAAATCCAATTTTAGCCATTCCTTATATTTTACATTATTTTAAGATCTTAAAATTGTGTACGTGTAAAGTCTAAAAATAAAAAAAACTAGACCATATATGGGTAGCAAATTCTGAACTTCGTTCTCAGTATATAAAAACTGAATATCTTTTTTTGCAATGTAACAACTCATTTATTAATACTATGCACATACATTTACAGTGCAACTTACTACAGTAGCACCTTGTTAAATCCTTGGTAACCCTTACAACTAAAAAACCTTTATTTCCTTCTCTTAAGCCTCATTGTCTAGGTCTAAACAAGATGAAATAGTATTTCCCCACAAGTTATTTTGGTAAAATTTTCCCTCTATAATTTGAAATACCTGTGTCTCTTCAATATTTATGATGTTCTACTAATACTATTTACAAGAAATTTTCAATAAAGATGATTCAAGGGATTTCTAAAAAAAATCAATCAGACGTGATCCAGATATTAGCACCAATAACTAAAGTAAATAAATATTACTTAGATAAGAAGTCTTTGCAGTATATTTAATTGACAGTGTACGTAAATTAGTATGTAAGTTATATTAAGACTAGTGGGTAATTAAAATAAGACAAGTATATATGCTATAAGTTCAGTTTAGAAGAAACCTTTTTTGTTGAATATAATACCAACCGCTAATAATTATGTATAACAGTTTCGACTTAAGATAAAATACTGTCTACAATTCAATCACAACTACTTGTACTGTATTCAAATTATTGTCAAATTTATGCAACAAACAATTGTTAAAAGAAATATTTAATGGGTACAGAATTCATTGTTTCGTATTTACACGAACAAATACCAATATAGATGTTAAATGGTCTGTTATTATTGCAATTAGATACTATACACACTATAAAGAATTTAAGTTATCCAACATATTTCTATATAAAAACAATTCTAACCATACAATGTTACTATGATTAGTAACAAATGTGTTATAGACAAAATTGTTATGCTAATAATATTATATTAAGCACTTTACAGTGTGTTAAAATGAAACAGTCAAACTTGTTATCATGTCGTTGTAATGAACAAGTTTCAAGTAAATAACAAAGTTACAAATGCAATTATCAAAAATTATTCACAAACTATATTAAAACAAATTTTAAAATAACAATTGTATTTTGGTTATGACTATCCAAACTTGCCTAGCTCCCAATTGTTTCTTTGCACTAATAATTCTTATATGCTATAATAATTCTTATATGCTTACTAGTTTACTAAGGTATTATAATTATTTTTATTGAACTATTTCAACACAATTGCAATACACACACAGTTACTATGACCTTTGTAAACCACTCTTCTCTTCTACTATAGTAGGTGTATACACCATATTCTAATTTGTAAACAAAAAGCAAGAGACAATATAAATATTTATAATTACAGTATAAATTTCCATTTCTTGCTTACTCAGTATTACGAATTCTACATTAATAGACACCAGAACTATAACAGCATAGTTATATCTATTTACTTATATCCACGAAAAATATTGTTTGAAAGTAAAGTTAGCTATGTCAATATATTAGTGTTAATTATAATTGTCAATATGGAATACTTACAGGAGCTAGCCAGCCATTCTCCATTTGGGCTGAATTTTACGGACGACACAGCCTTCGTGTGTCCCGCGAGGGTGAATTTAAGCGTATAATTCGGCTTCTGTAAACCGATAACAAAATTAGCGCCAAATCGCACGTGTTCAGACAACTTGAAGTTACATAAACATGTGCCGCCCGCCAGACTGACGCAAAGTAATGAAATACTAACGGTCGTGGCGCACATACTTACCGCCACTGAAGACTTGTTTGATTGTGGAGTTGTTTGTGATAACGAATTTGGTCCGGAAATATTAGTGGAAGGACCACCGTGGGTTTGATGTGCAGCAGGATGGCCTGGTCCGGGACCTAGCGGCACCATGTTTCGACTTTCAACGCACTACGAATAACTTTGTTTGTCACCCAACGCAGTCACTAATACACACGGAACGACAATGTAAAATTAACTTTGGTAAATAAAAATCACGTAACTCGTAGTTCACTCGCGTTTTTTCATTTATTTCAGAGTAGATATTCAAAGAACATTCTAAATCCGGGCGTCTCAATGCGTGCATATTTCGCGAAGAGCAAGCAGTGGTACCAACACTACCAACATAACTATATGAAAATTCCCTCCTACGTGATATAATTTGTCTATAGTAAATAAATCCTCTTTTATGATATTAATTATTATTAAAAATGTAATTAGTTTGTATACTGAAAAAATATCTAAATTAATGTTTCACGCTATTTTACAAATTTGAATACTTGTCCCATTATATTGTTTTTATTGCTAACTTATTTCACAAACCTAAATCGCAGTCGTATTTTTTAGTTCTCGCAAGAATGTTTGACCTTTTTGTCACTTTCAAGGTAATTATCGGTTTTCTGACATTCGTTGAGTAGGTACCTAGTTGAAAAAATCCTATTCCATAATATATTAAATTTTGCCTAAAGTACCTCTAAAAATGGCTCTAAATAAACTTAGCATTGACGCTTTAGAGCTGTCTGGCAAGCGAGTGCTAATGCGGTAAGAATAAATTACATACTTCCCTATATAGATAGATTTTATTACTGTTCCAGTTTTTCTTATGCTTCGCGATTACAGGGTTGACTTCAACGTTCCTCTGAAAGAAGGAGTTATTACCAATAACCAGCGCATAGTTGCTGCTCTAGACTCGGTAAAATATGCTTTGCAAAAAGGTGTTAAGTCTATTGTACTGATGTCTCACTTGGGCAGACCAGATGGACAAGCAAATTTAAAGTACACCTTGAAGCCGGTAGCTGAAGAACTAAAAAAACTATTAAACAGGTAATTTTTTTTTTTTTATTAATAATTAACAAATTGTCTTATATGCTGTTTATTGTAAAATTGGTGTGTATAAATAACTCTATATTTATAAATTATATATATTTTTTGTGTACTAAAAAAAATATCCTGTATTATAAACATGAAGAGATATTATAATATGCACTATATTATGTCTGTTATGGTGTTACATCGATTTTATAATGTAACATTGATCTAAATATGATTCCGTTATGTGAAAATGTTATAATTTCTAAATATGAAGTTACACAACTTTTACAATGAATTGAATATATTATGTACACAAAAAATGTCATAGTACTAAGGGTACAATCTACAGCTAGTCTATACATATCACATCTATCAATTGACACTTGGTCAGTAGTTTTGAGTTTCTACTTTATATTACAAATAACAACTACAGTTTCTATAAAATATGCTTCTGGAGGTGGGTGACAGCAACAAAAACATAGTTTCCAATTAAGCCCTTGTTAACAATCACAGTATTAATTTTCATAAATTATATCACTGATCATACAAATAAATAAGTACATTTGATAAAAGAATGTAATTCACTGTTAATCTCCTTTATATATATATATATATTTTTATAGTAACTCGGCTAAATGACTGCACCATGCCTGATGGTAAGCACAGTATAGTCCAAAAACAAAGACGACCACCAATGTAGTAGTCCGGTGAACCTGTTAAGACTTTGTTAAAAGTGTAGTCAGTTCGAAAAAAAAAAAGGCGGCCACTGAGTGACACACTATCCATCGCTGGTCGCCACTGTCATACCAACCTGCAAAAAGCTGAATATGCACTGGCTGATCCCGAAAAGCGACCCGCAGAAGCGAATCACTATGACGGGCTTTTTCGCCGTATACATGGTGGTTGCGACCCAGCAAAGCTGTTAATACCTATCACCCCGCTTTCGCCATTGCCTCGTTTGTTATTCAGCAGGGTGCACCACATGCAGGTGAGGTTGGCTCCAGTGTCTCAAGTCTTATGATGTTATTGGACACCCTTTACACCCCCTAATTAATTTTTGTATCCCATTTTTCAGAGATGTTACATTTCTCCAAGATTGTGTTGGTGCGGAAGTAGAAGCTGCTTGTGCTGACCCTTCTGAAGGCTCTATTATTCTACTTGAAAACTTAAGATTTCACATAGAAGAAGAAGGAAAAGGTGTTGACGAGAAAGGTGCCAAAGTGAAGGCTGATCCTGAAAAGGTCAAAGCATTTAGGGCAAGTTTGAGGAAATTGGGTGATGTTTACATCAATGATGCCTTTGGTGAGTTTAAATATAGTCAAAAATGTAAATGAAAATGGTTGTTAGCCCAACAAAATTATATGGTAATTTTTATTTTTTTAGGCACAGCACACAGAGCACACAGCTCTATGATGGGTGAAGGGTTTGAGCAGAGAGCCAGCGGCTTTTTGCTTAAGAAAGAACTACAATATTTTGCTAAGGCTTTACATGAGCCAGAAAGGTAGAAATCTCTGTATATATAGGATAGATATTATAGTTCAATGTCGGTCCAAATAATTATGTGGTATTATAATTTGTAGTTAATGAAACTTGCATGTTTGTTATAATTTCAATTCTTTTTTTTTATTAGTGTGTTGTTTGTTTATATTATTTAATTACTCTGCCATTGAGTCCCTTGTATTGTGTGGCCAGAATATATCAATATATACAGGCTGATCATAAATGCTGCTACAATAGATCTTCTCAAGTAGGTTGTATAATTTTGTAATAATTTTGTTGATTTTATAATTTTAAGGCCATTCCTTGCTATCCTGGGTGGAGCTAAAGTAGCTGATAAAATTTTGCTGATTGAAAATTTGCTTGATAAAGTGAATGAAATGATTATTGGTGGAGGTATGGCATATACTTTCCTCAAGGAAACTAAGGGCATGCCTGTGAGTATATAATTTTATTACTAAAAATAGTTTAAATTTTATTAAAAAAATTTGTAAATAATTTATAGAGAGTGTTGGGTAATTCATATTTTTGAAATAATATGTGAAGTTATTATCTTGTGACCCTATAAGCAGACTTCGTTAAATGTTTGCATTATCGACCACACCAAATGTAGCCAACATTCTATGTCATTCACAAAACATTACAGAGTTTGATGGATCCCAGAGTTGTTGACTTGTTCCTCAAGGAAGAAAAGTTTTTTGTTTTCTTTTTTTTATTCCATTTCAATTTATAGCATTAATATTTTAATAAGAATTAATGATAATCCAACAAATTGTAGGTGGTAATATTATTAGATATACTTTTTGTCAAACTTAGCTTTGTTAAACAAGAGATAAATAAATAAATTATTGAACTCAACCAGTTTTATAGAATCTAAAAGAACCATATCACAAGAACTGTTAATATTTTTTTAAATAATTAAGAAGATACTATTAAAAGTAAGGTGACCATGCTCATTCCCTCATCTATGTTCATTTACGAATGGTGAATTACTGGATGATGAAAATGCTAAAGTTTGTATAAATATTTAGCTACAGCATTCATTATATTATACTGAGTTGAATTCTGGCAACAAACTTTTATAGCGACATTACCGGACACTTGTATTCGCCTGATAATGTGATGGTAGTGGTATACCTTTGATATGTTTTAATTTTTAATGTTATTTTTTATTATATCACCAATCCACATAGATATATAAAAATGTGAATTTATTTTTAGATTGGCAACTCTCTTTATGATGCGGATGGTGCGAAAATTGTAGAGAAACTTTTGCAAAAGGCTGCAAACAATAATGTCAAGGTGCACCTGCCTGTTGACTTTGTAACTGCTGATAAATTTGATGAAAATGCTGAGGTATGTTTTTTTATAAAAATACTATATATTTTTATTTATGTATCTCGCCTCTGTGGAAAATACCACAATTCCACCAGTGTCAAGTGTATTGAGAATAACTCCAACGATAATACAACAACAAAAGATTTGAAGTTGATTTTAACCACCACCATTTATGTCTAACATAGACCCTAAGAACAAAAATAGTATACTGTAGTAAGTTATATAGGTCTGAATATTGGCAGACGCCATAGCCTTGCCATTTGCGTTTCATCAAGGAGATTTAAGTAAAACTCAAACAGATTTATAATGTTTTATTTCATCATTGTCATTCACTATTTTATTTCATTGGGTTTTATATAACTGTTTTCTTTTAAATATACTCAATATTACAATATAGCATAGTGAGAAATATTTTTTTTCTAATCAAGACTTTCGTTTCAATGTAAATCAAGCTGGCTGACGAAAATATCATATTTATTCTTCAAATAAGGTTGTTGGGTAAACATTAATGAATTATTTATTGAAAGATAATTATAAATATACCCATTTATTTCATTAATTATGTTGGGGTTTACATATATAATGTGTTATATGAGTGCAAATGTAAAGCTCAGTCATAGGCGATCATATATATTGGTTTTTAAACAGATATGTTCACCCAGACTCAAGGTTATATTTCTCTCATATAAAGAGGTGCTTAAAAGAATTTAAATATAAATTTATTTGGTAAGATAGTAATATAAAATGGATTTGTAAATGCAAATTAACTTCCACTAAGGGGTTTCTGTGGCGAAATATTTCAGGTTGGATCTGCTGATGTGAATAATGGTATTCCTGATGGTTGGATGGGACTTGATGTTGGACCGAAATCTAGAGAACTCTTTGCTGAGCCAATCGCCAGAGCTAAAGTCATTGTATGGAACGGGTTAGTACTTGTAATACCACTGTATTAATGTAGTATTGAATATATAACAATAAAGTATTAAAATAATATATATTATAAAAGCAAACAATAACTAGTATTAAAAGTTTTCTAAAAAATCTTGTCCTTTGTGGGATATAAAACTTAAAAGCCTATTATTATTTAGGTTATAATGTCACTTTAGATAAGATTACAAAATGTTGCCATTTAAAAAAAGAAGAAGACTATTTCATGTTAACATATTTGTTTTCACAAATTAGACCTGCCGGTGTATTTGAGTTTGAGAAATTTGCTGGCGGCACCAGAGCTCTGATGGATGGTGTAGTGCAGGCGACGGCGAATGGCGCTGTAACAATTATTGGTAAGCCATTAATTTTATAAAACAAGTTTGTTAATAAAACATACCACCATACATTCTGCAGGCTGTACAAAAAATACAAGCAAAAAGTATTGAGTTACACTGCTTATAATAATCATACTACAGATCACAACTCCATACATTATGACTAGCCAGTTGCGTATATAAATCTGATGGATAGCTTCAGTTGCTTGATAGTAGGGAGTCGTACCCAACTGGGTTTGAACTACCAAACACGAAGTGATAAACTGGTTACAGGGTGTCTTTCATAGATTGACACGTTTTGGTATTAGCCAGTGATAAAATGATAATTTTAAACGGTGATAGTGCTACGCTGAAGTTATTAATGGTTTCAGCTTTAAGGGGTTGGCTCGACTACGGTAGTACCACTACCTCACAGAAAACCGACGTGAAGTAACAGTACTTGCATTGTTGCGTTTTGTTCAAGTGAGAGTCCCGGAAAGAGCAGGTTCGGTAACCTCTGGTTTGCCTACCTACTTAGTGGGTAGGCAAGTCTAGGGGATAGGAGGGCGTAGGGCTTGAGACAAGTAGGGTAGAGTTAGGATCAAGGGATGGGGAGGAGGACGTTTAGATTAGCGTGGGCCGGAGGTGACGTCGGGGTGGCTGAGCCGGAGGAGGAGTAAAAATCATTGGCGGGGCGACAGCGGAGGGGTTTACCTCTCTTCTGCCGGCCGAACCCAGGGGAGAAGGGGCGGGGCCCTGACCTCCCATTGCACGGGTTTGGCGGGCTGGGAGGCAGTCTCGCAACCAGACTGCCTCAGCCGGGTGCGGCGTGGGAAACGCCTGTTGCCGGGAGTGTAGCGGAGCATGTTCGCGCTGTCCCGCGACACTCCCTCAGTGCGGCGTAGGTTGTCGTGGAGTTTTAGTCGGTTAAAGTCGCCGAAAGGCACCGGCAGCTGCGTCCCAGCACGCAGTTGTCGGTCGACTCAGCTCCGGCCCTCCCCCGGGGGCCTGACAGTCCATGATGGATTTTCTCAAGTGCAAGGACAATGGCGTAGTGTAGCGATGATGGTTTAGTGCAGTGATGATAGTTTCGTGAAGCAATGAGGGCTTAGTGAAATAATAATGATGACTTAATGACATGAATACATAGGATCAAGTCACATATGTGTCATTTCAATTAACATGAATAAAATATTGGTAAAGTATTTCAAACTGTCATCGTCGAATCTTGGTATTGACGGGGTCGTGACTTTGTGGTGTGGTTTCATTGTCTCGAAAACCAAAATATAGTACAATATTTGAGTTAAATATGATTAACGAGGACTTAATTGATTAAATTTGTGACCAGGCGGTGGTGATACAGCGACTTGTTGCGCGCAGTGGGGTACAGAGGACAAAGTATCGCACGTTTCTACCGGTGGTGGCGCATCTCTAGAACTTCTTGAGGGTATGACCGGTTAATTCTGTATTTTGAAAATTTGTTGCCAAGGAACTATAAGTGTATTCAACTGCATTTGACAGCCAGTATCCCTCTCAGTTTAGCGTGTTTACAGTCTTAGACCATATCGGCATTTAACATCTGATGCCATGATCATACTATAAGGTACCCGTGACTTCGTTCACTAAATGTTTTTGTTGTTTCATCGGACTGTTTTATTTTGATTTATCGTGGGTTGTGATTTTTTTTTAGAGGTCTCACTAAATTAGTTTATATTAAATAGTTACAAATAGATACCCAAATACAATACGAACGTATTGCTAATAATAATAACTAATTTTTAAACTTATCATAGGACTGGCGATATGATATCGATTATTCGATTAATCGATATTTTAGTCGATATTAAACATCGAATCGATACAGAGAATCGATCTTTAACACTATAAAATTGTAATCAGATTTTTTCTATATAAAAAAGTTAGAGAAAAGACAGTAGAGTCATCTTCAAAAATATTCATAGATAGATTCCGTTGCGATTTTTTGGCGGGAACTTGGAATAACATGTAGTTGATTTTGTATCTTATTCATAAACTTGTGCAATTTGATTCTATATTTTGAGATTATTATATATTATTTTATATTATTTTTTTCTATATTCTATATTGTGATATTTTAAGTAATACAGTTTGGTTATTGTGCACAAATGGATGGGAAATAATACCACAGAGCATGGATTTCGATTTGCCATAAAAGCTCTCTGGAATGTTCTAACAAGACAGCCGTCATCTTGTTAGAACATTGAAATGATCACAAGAAAGTCACAAGTCTCATTTTCTACTTTAGTATATCTATGCGAACCCAGGGCGTGCAACTAGTTGTAAATATTTTTTTAAATCACTAGAATTCAAATACGCGCTAGTGCGTACTGAATAAGCGATATGAAGAATTTCGATGTAGTACCAACATACATATTTTTTTATAAATGTGATTATTTACAGGTAAAGTACTGCCCGGTGTTGCCGCTCTCTCCGATCCATGAATGTACAAACGTCTGTAATTGTATCGCTTTAAATAATAAAAAAAACAAGATTAATTTTATGTTTAAGTGAATTGTATGTTGTTTATCGAACTAGTTCTGTAGATAATATGAAAAACTTGTTGAACAAAAAATAAAAATTATTCCTTTGTAATAAATAAAGGTTTTTTTAAGTTATATACTTTTTATTAAATTATTTTCTATGATTTTCGTCTAAGAGTTATTACGTGATTGAATTATTCAAGGTCTAATTTGAATATTTATATTATTTATATAAACAAAATGACATTTATAAAAAACTATTTCTTCATTCAGTATGAAGTTTAAAGAAACTATTAATTTTTATAAGCATTGCGCGTTGTTTTTTTCTTGCCGTGGAGAAGTGGGGCAAGCGGTGCGGTGCCCATGAGCAGAAATTGTTCACAAATAAAATTTGTAATAAAGTATATTTTTGTTAATATTGTTTAGAAAATAAACGACGCAGACGAATTCGTAAGTATCAGCCTACTATATGAATAACGAGACTAGAAGAAACGCCACATAATAATTGTATGGTCATATAATGAGATTATGGTCGACGTGGAAACTTGTACAGTAAAAAAATATGTTTTTTTTGTTATTGTAGCACGGCAAAATGACTGCGCTGTGCCTGATGGTAAGCCCAGTACAATCCAAAAACAATGGCGACAACCGTATGACACACTATCTATCGCCGGTCGCCACTGTCATGCCGGCCTGCGAAAAACTGGATATGCACAGGCTGATCCCGAAACGCGACCCGCAAGAGCGAATCACTATGACGGGCTTTTTCGCCATATACATGGTGGTTGCGACCCAGTCAGTATGTAAAATCCTACCACCCCACTTTCGCTATTGCCTCGTCCGTTATTCAGCAGGGTGCACCACGTGCAGGTGAGGTTGGCTTGGATGCCTCAAGTCTTAGATGTTATTCGACACCCCCAAAAACAATAAACGTACAGTGGCGAATGCCGTAATATATCGAAGAATTTGTAACCGATGATGTGGATATGAATTCCTTATCGTAAACTTTGCGAATGAAGCAGATGAACTGTCGGTGAAAGAAAACATATCACATGCATCTTTATAACAAATTTCAAGGGATCGAGCAATTTTTTTCGTTATTCGGAGAGAACAGAACACATAAATGGTATTGTGGTAAATCAACCAAATTGAACTAATTCCTACGTTATAGAAAATTCTTTAATATATCGGACGACGTTATAAAGTGTTTACACTATATATCCATACTGTGTCTAGTCCGGTGAAGCTGTGAAGACCCTGCCGGGTCAATAGCGTAGTCAGTTCGAGAAAAAAAAAAAAATCCAATTTGTGGCGGTAGGCCTTTTTCTAAGTACCCAAGCTAGCTATCACCTCAAGTTGAAGATCTGTCGCCGATCACATGTACGTAGGTTTTGATAACTGAACTTGAGAACCAGTTCTAGCTTTATAGTGTTTACCGTCTCAGAAAATATCGTCATGTAACATAAAGTTAGCGACTATAGTAAACGTAAAAACCATATATATTATAAAAAATACATGTAAATTAGTAGGAGATTAAATAGGGTTAAAGGCGGCCGGCTAAAATTCATCGAATATTTGAATTTAAGTTAATACAAAATAGCCAGCATTCGGAAATAACGGCGAGCAATACTCATGGGAATATGGATTTATATGACACACGGATGAGTCGATGGGATATTGCAGCTGAGGATTTTCTTTGAAAACCAATTTAAATTTATGTTAAGTAGGTTTGATATTATTTTTTTATAGTTTAAAAAATAAAAGCATTTTATAAAGGGATCGTCTATTAATTACGTGAGGTTTTTTTGAGGATTTTGACACCCTACACCTAATCTCACTTGAGACCTATCAAAAACTGTATCTTGAGTATAAAGGGGTTGGATTTATTTAAGAAAAAACGCAATTTGCTTTTTAATTACGTGAGGTGTTTTTGAGGATTTTGACACCCTACCCCTAATCTCACTTGAGACAGGTATCAAAAACTGTATCTTGAGTATAAATGGGTTGGATTTATTTAAGACAAAACGCAATTTGCTTTATTTTTTAACCGACTTCAAAAAAGGAGGAGGTTATCAATTCGTCTGTATTTTTTTTTTAATGTTTGTTACCTCATAACTTTGGACTGGGTGAACCGATTTTGATTATTCTTTTTTTATTTGAAAGCTGGTGCTTCCCATGTGGTCCCATTTCCATGTCCAGTTCCGACAACGGCATCCGGTACAAAACCGTATAAGTTTTAAATTTGCATTAAGTATGTATACGACAAATAGACGAATAACTCAATATCACGCTAACCGATTTCGATGATTCATTTTTTATTGGAAAGGATGTACTTCAAGGGTAGTTTGATGAGAGTTTGGTTAGGTTCTGATTATGGGATCCGTGACAAAGTAAGAAAACTTTCAAGAAACGAGCCTACTCCTTTCTTAAGGGCCGGCAACGCATCTGTGTTTCCTCTCGTGTCGCAATTGTCCATGGGCGGCCGTGATCACTTACCATCAGGTGACCCGTATGTTCGTTTGCCACCAATATTATAAAAAAAACTCTTCAATTCTTAGGAGCCTATTGTGCTTATTTTCGTTGCATGTATGTTCGTTCATGATGCAAGCATTGTAATTACATTACTTAAGGTGTATAATGTGTGAAGCGATGGTAGCCGAGTTGGTGGTAGAAACTATCGCGGATTATTGATAAGGTTGCGTTCGTACCAAACATTACTTATTGTACAACCAATTGAAACCATATCGCATACCATACCGATAGATACCATACCGCAAAAATGCGCATATTTTAATATACTTAAGGCGGAACGGAGTTCGCGGGCACTGCTAGTAAAGTATATTTATGTACACTAAAAATGGAAAAATAAAGTAAATTTTCAAAAAAAAAGTATTAACCGACTTCAATATCAATCAAAAACCCATAAGGCACTAAAAAGCGGAAAATAAATAGTTTATGAAATTAACCAAATTATATAAAACATATGAATATGTGTGCTACCTAGAGATGTATTGGAAGTCGGTGCCAATCAAACCGAAAATCATATCATCTACATAGGTACAAAGTTTAAGTCCACTCTCGCGTCTCTGTAATACAAACATTTTGGTTGGTACCGACTTCCAGTACATCTCTAAGTAGCACACATATTCATATGTTTTATATAATTTGGTTAATTTGATAAACTATTTATTTTCCGCTTTTTAGTGCCTTATGGGTTTTTGATTGATATTGAAGTCGGTTAATACTTTTTTTTGAAAATTTACTTTATTATTATTTTTACTTTAACTGTTTTACTATTATTACATTTAGTTACAATTATTATGACCTTACATTTCGACATATCTATACTAAATAACTTTACGGCAGATTTTAGTCTAGAAACAAGTTTTACTCTAGGTTAATTTGATGTTCTCACATTTTACACTAGTTTTATTCGGACGAAATGACAACATTTCCCGAAACCCACTCTATCGCAGACATGAAATTTAGTGATATTTAGCATGACCCCCTCTGCATCTAAACTCCGCACGTAATTAATGTACGCTACCCAAACAAAATATGACGAAAATAATTTTAACTTGTTGTTATCTGCCGTGTATACAATCTGGTTTGCTTTCAGATATTTTATCCTATTAATAAAAAGAAACAAAGGATTTTGTACCCTTTATCCATAATTTAAGATTGCTTTGTCCCTAAAACAAACTAAGCTATCCTAAGATCTGTGGACAAAATATAGCGTGCTTATTGATCGGAGGGCAACACGCAAGCGCCCCACGCAGCAACGCGTGTCATTAGTAGGATTTCCACAATTTTTATTACTAAACCTATACTAAACAAACATTATAATGTTATAATTTACAAAGATTTATATCGAAAGTAATCGTTATGAACAATTATTAAGATCACTGTGATATACCGTCCTTTCTCGTCGAATAAACCTGTTACTTCCAGTGAACTGTTAAATGGCGCTCGATCGCGCATGCTCAATAAATTACCTGGACGGTCCAACGCAGATAATAATTTCACTGAAAATTCTTCAGTGATGTAAAGGGTAGCCGACGCAGCCGGTATCCCGGCATGCGTTCACACAAAATGCTATACTCTATTGTATTTTAAAAATCATACAAAAATACACAAACGTATTACGATTAGTTAATATTCACGGTCTATATGTCAATTGTAAATGTGTATACTGATTTTGCTTAGATTAATTCGTTATTTTTTGTGTAAACCTGTTAGAATTTGAACAGGTAAGTGAAAAAGGCGTTATTGCATTACTTATTATGCTTTTTTTACTGTGCTTTTACATTGCTTGTTTATATGTAATTTATATTATTTTTTAAAATAAAATACAATGTAATTTTGTTCTTGGTAGTTACAATATTAATTATATAGTATATACCATATGATTATGAATAATCAATATAATAGTCTCAAAATAATAATATATTTATTAGACTAAGCAATAAACTAATAGCTCAGACAAATTAAACCAAAATACACCAAATTTTGATCAACAAGTAAGTCTGCGTACATAAGCAATTTCAAGTATAAGAAGTATATTATATACAATTAAAAGAATAATATATAAAGAAATATGTGTTATCCTTATGAGCACTGTATAAAAAACACTAATAATGTATTAGTCAGTATTAAAACAATAAAACATAATAATTATTATATTTCATGATTTCAGCAAGTTTATTATTTCATTCAACACATATAAAATCGGATTTTATATTTGTGTCATTTAAAACTACAGTATATTTAATACACAAGGATACAAATTTTAAACTGCTAATAGCAGATAAAGAAAATACAATGACAAATTTGTAGCACACGTCGCTTATACCCGATTCGTTTGCAATCAAAATACAAATGGGTAAAACCTTACTATAGCAAAGCAAAAGACATATATTAATATTTTTAAATCAGTACGTTACTGTATATCGATCCCACAGTAAAAAAATACTTAAATTGTACATTAAGTCTATATAAATAAAATGATAGACGCCTTTGTCCACGCATCACTCAATTACTACTGGATACGTTTTAATATATATTTTTTAATTATATTACATAAATACTTGATCCTTTTCTAAAAAAAAAATACGATAGTTTCATTGAGTGCATAATTTGCGTGTGCGAGTACGTAATTTTTTTTTTAAATACGATTTTATAGCACTACGCTTTTAGCGGTGTATTTTCTTGCCGTGGATAAATGGAACAAGCGGTTTGGTTCTTATGTTTTCTCCTCTCTAAATAAAATATATTGTTAAGATAATAAATAGTGCCGACGAACTCGCGGGTATCAGCTACTTTTATAGCAGACATACAAACACATTATCAACAGATCTCAACAAATAAATACGCAATAAATAAATTATAATCATAACCGTAAATATAATTTGAGTTTATTTTTAGTGATTGAATATATTACTAATACTAATAGAAATAAAAAAGAGTGGATCCAAAAGGAAATTTAATTTCTAATCACTATAACTAACCAACACTAAATATAAAGCGTTCAAGCGAAAAACTGAAGTTCATAACAACTGCATTCACAAAGTGCAAACAACTTTGCCCAGCATAAGGTACTGGCACACGTCACGGTCGATTGCAAGGGGTGACCGAGTTGTTCATATACACCGTGTGTTCGCGACATCTACTATGGCTCGAATTTTTTTTTTTTTTTTTCTTTTTTTCGAACTGACTATGCTATTGACCTGGCAAGGTCTTTACAGCTTCACCGGACCACCTATGGCTCGAATCACTTTACTAAATTCATAGTAAACAATCGCTAATCTTTACCCGCCGTTATTTTAACTGACGACACCTTATCTATACTAATATATAAAGCTGAAGAGCTTGTTTGTTTGTTTGTATGGTTGAACGCGCTAATCTCAGGAACGACTAGTCCGATTTGAAGAATAATTCGGTTTTAGATAACTCATTTATCGAGAAAGGCTTTAGGCTATATATATCGTCACGCTAAGACCAATAGGAGCGGAGCGCCAATAATGAATGTTCCAAAATCGGCCATTTTTTCCTTTTGAGAGCTTTTGCTGCGAGTTAGCGTTAGTATTATATACATTGCCATGGTAACGTGGTAAGTTTCTATGGTATTATTATATTATGCCCGTTTGTTTGTTCAGCGGGTAATCTCCAAAACGGCTGGACTTATTTTAACGAGAATTTTACTGGCAGATAGCCGAAATTATAATAGTTGACATTGTCTATTTCATTTGGCCGCGGCTTCGTCCGCATTGCTATTTCCAAAATGGTTGGACCAATTTTCACGGGTGTTCACTGGTAGCAGAGGTCTGTCTATGTAGTGATCTGTAATGATGAACTGTTACCTGTCAATTCGTCCGTGTAAAATTAATTAATTTATTGTAAACAAGCACGTGAGACGTGCTCTGTACTAGACTCCAAGAATAAATTGAAAGTCATATATTTGAAGGTAATTTGAATTTTATTATCTTTTTGGTCAATTTGACTGCCATTTTGTTTTATTTACTGCGTTTTCATCTACATAACTCAGTGATTATAGCAACATATAAGAATAACACAATTATATCGACAATATATATAGATAATGTATAGCTTAAAATTTTCATTACTTTCTTATATAGTCTACTCACTAAGCCCTGAGGTATATGTGAGGTGGTATAGTAGGTTAAAGTTCCAGGTATGTTGCTGATGATAAACCCCATCCCATTCGATACACTGTTATTCACATATCTAATGTATACGTTACATGTTACAGTAGATGTCGTGTATGTCGTAATTAAAAATGTTTAAAAAAAAAAGCATTTCTTTGATGTACACACTTACTTACGGTTATACATTTCTTTAAAAAAATGAAAAAAAAACTCGTGTGGAGCCGCGGGTAACAGCTAGTTTCAAATAAAGTTCAAAATTCAATGGATTTATTTTGCTGCACTTATACATTGGAAACGGAAACCTATATCCTTCCCGGTACTATTTAGATGATGCTCGAGTTTATCTCAAAGTTTAATTTCATTCGAATTAATTTATATTGTCTATAATCTAACAAGAGGTAGGTTGGTCGAGATGCTTGGCGCTGGATCAACGAATTGTCATAAAATTAAATTCGAATATACTGATAGGATATCCTTTTCAAATGAATTTGTTATGTGCCACAAATAATCTAACTCGTTGTTTGAACCTGAATATACTTTTATAAACGACTAGCAATTTTCCGAGGTTTCACACGCGTTTTCTATGCATTAATTATTGTCGACTCTTTATTTGAGATCGATATATATAAAAGAATAACTGACTGATGGAAAAATACAGATATTTTAGGGATTGTATAATTTATAGGTTAAATTTCCAAAAATGCATCCTTAGTGCTCACCTACAGCGTAAAAGGAACCAACAAAGTTATGTTGGGTTATACATTAAGTCAGTCAGTCAGTGAGGAATTCTTTTATATACTCTTCTTCTTCTTACCCTTATCACACATAAGTATATAGGGTCAGTACAACATGTTTATCTTGTTGTGGTATATGATTTGGCTTTACGATCGGCCGCCTGCCTGACATCAACTCTCCTTGGGATAATTTTGTTGTACCACTGTATTTATGATTAATATTATATAGTTACGAAGTCTTGATGGGATCTTTTAGCCTTACAACTTTTCTGTAGGCTTTAGCTTTGGTATGGTATTTATAGAATTCTTTTATATAGGTACATTTATATATAATAAACTACTTTCTCTTAAAGTTTTTATTTTCTGCTGGATAAATATGTGATATTTACCACAAGGTGATTATCATTTATCTTCTTCTAGTTAATTGCGGTATAGGTCATCATGCCTGACTGGACGTGGCTGCTACTAGCTGCAATGTTCGGTGCGTTGTCAGCGCTTGCCGTGCCTGTAGTGCTAATGTTGTACATCTTAAGGCCGTTTGAAAAGAAGCCGATTGTAGAAGACGACTACTATCTGCCAGTGAAATTACCTCCTGTAAGTTAATAACTATCTTCTTACAGATAAAACTCACATGCACTTGTATAATACTATTCGTTATGTCAACCTCTTTTGAAGTTATACTTCTTTTGGCACGTTAAAGAAAAATGATGAGAGTAAATTTTTACGATGCGCACACCGTTATGAAAAACCGACACCCTGAAGTTAGCTATGGTCAACATTTTGTTTCTTTGTATTTCTTTGTATTAAAACTTTCAATGTATTAAATACCTTTTTTCTATCGTTAGTGTCTCTTTTTCTGCAAATGTAAAATAAGGCGAAAGATAAAAATTTTGAAAAGATTTTTATCTTGTTACGCCAAAGAAGTATAATTTCTAACACGTGTACATAAGTACAGACACATTTTTTTTATTTTTAGACTCTATCGTTTTCGGAATTTGTTTCATATTTTTGTCTTTTTGGAAGTTTGTTTAGACACTGGTTTGTGGAGTTATTTTGTTCTGAAAGTAATCAAAAGACAACGAATAGTGTTTTACTAAATGTCGTTTACAAAATGTGTCCTCAATTAAGACATTAACACGACACTGGATCGATTGTTATAATTATTAATACAGATTTATAAGTTATAGTTATAAGCATTTACATCCGATACATAATCATAAGAAATGTGATATTTATCAGGAATTAATGTTGGCACTAGGAAATTGCTTTTCCACACTCCTACGTTAGACATTTCAATCAATAGAGGTTCTTATTATCTTACACCCTAAGAGAAGCTACCTATAAAATACAGTTACGTTTTATTATAAATATTATAGTGACTGAATACACCATTTGTTATACATTATACTATGTTCAATTTTTGCCGTTTTTACATTGGACTTGTAAACGGCAAAGATATCGAAAGTTGTACAGTCTACTACAATTATGTATTAAACAATTAAATTACTATTATATTATAAAATATAATATAATATTATGACTTTAATTTTGAAATTATGATTACTATATAGTATTATATGTCGCAGTCCTCAATAATCATAAACAGAATTACATATCGTAAAAAGTGATAAGCTTAAAATATATTAATAACATTAGATATATCGCTATTGTTTATTTAAATATATACGCTAGTTAACCTTTAAACTCATATTATTTTGGTAATTTCGTTAATTTCCTATAATATTTTAAATCAGAATCGTCTTATACAATATAACATGCATTTTCTCAAAGAAAAGGTATAAACAAGTTAGATACAAAAACTTTCTTTATATACCATACTTCGTAAGAATATACTGAATATAATTTAAAAAAAGAATTCCTTACATTAAACGAGGTTTTCGATAATAACTGTCCTTGATGCAGACGTATAGAACGCGTACATCTTTTTTTTTTTTTTTTTTATGTCATAGGTGGCAAACGAACAGTTGGGTCATTCATCTTTTTTTTTTTTTTTTTATGTCATAGGTGGCAAACGAACAGTTGGGTCACCAGCTGTTAAGTGAACACCACCGTCCACGGACACTAACAACACCAGAGGAGTCGCAAGTGCGTTGCCATCTTTTGGAGGGAAGGGTTAGGGGAGGGAAAGGGAGAGGAGAGAGGAGAGGGGAGGGGAGGTGGGTCTCCGGCGCTCTCACTGACCGAACGAAACGCAACAATGCAAGCACTGTTACTTCACGTCGGTTTTCTATGAGAGGGTGGTACTACCCCGGGCGAGCCGACCCATTCATACTGAAACCAATAATAGTTTCAGCGTGGCTCTACCACCATTAATTGATTACCAAATGATTACAAGACTCCTCGTACGAATATAATTGAAGTAAAGAGATACGAGATAGATCTACTAGTATATTGAAATGTTTTCCCTTATTATTAACAAGAATTATATTATAAATAATAGGAAATAGGTTAACTAAAATGTGTATAAAATGAATCTTAATTAACATTATGTTTAACATTTAGTTTAAGCATCTGACTACAACCTAACCTAAGGAATAATTTCGAAATTAGAAAAGTCTATAGCTTTGTTTTATGTATTTTAGTACCGAACAGCGATATTAATATTGGTAAAATTAAAAGTATGTTAGAAATTAATTTCAAAAGTGCTCGATCATCACAGGCGTTTATAGGTGTGTAACTACTTTTAAATTGTATGTACTTAATGCCTCCAAATAATGTAGTTCACAGTATTGACTTAAACAGATTAATTAGGACACAGTGTTATATCCGACATCATTATAGCATTTAATTGGGTCAAAGCAAATCATTAGCGTGGACGGACATGCCTCGAATAAAAGCTTTGTCATTACGCTCAACCTAAATTCATTGAGAATTAATATAATTAAAATACGGACCAGTGAACATGTCGGGCTAATGAGGTGTGCCGTAGACAATTTTGTTACTATTAGGTATTCTATTGAGAGAAATGAATATGAAGACAAAATGGTAAACAAGATCCAGTTTGGAGTTTTTGACGGGATCTTGGAATGTCACGTAGTGGATTTTATATCGTATTTATAATCTTGTAAATATTTGGCTCTATATTGGTGTTGTTTTAAATAATATGATTTGGTTATTGTGCACAAGTGAAGTCGATGGGAAATAACACCGCGGAGCATGGATTCCGCCTTGCCACAAAAACTCCCTGGAAAGTTCTAACAAGACCGCCACCATCTTGTTAGTTCATTGAAATGATCTCAAGAAACTTGTAATATCATTTACCTACTCGACAATGGCAGTAATAATCAACTAGAAGATTGGTTGTCAAAAATAAAATAAGACACAGTTTGATATTACTGCTATATGTTTTATAATTTTATAAATAAAGATGCCTTCAACATTGGTAACTTTATCTATTAGAATCTTATAACATTTTGTTTTTCCGTGAATATTGTTTATACTAATGGATCAGGTATTGTATTTTTTCAAGCATATATTTAAGCATAGTTCACACTGTGAAAACTAAACAGCTGATAGATAAGGCACACTAAAAAATTGTAAAATTAGACACAGTAAGAATATTTTAAAACGAATTCCGGCATTTGAAAATGCAACTCTTTGGTAATGAAGTACCATGTAAGTCGAATGTTTATAGCTGATTTGCAGAATTCCAACGCGGTCGTGTTAATCTCAGTGAGGAATTACGTGATGGTCGTCTGTCTACCGCTATAAACAACAACATTGATACTATATTTCGTATGAACGAAACATACAAGAATGTGACCTACTGTGAGTTTAGGGCATCCTTATGGATAGGCATGAATCAGATACAATCAATCCAGTAACAAGATTTGGGTGTGAAGGGATTGTGTTATCGATGGATCCCTCAGAATTTAACTTACGCTCAAAAACCGACCGCGTCCTATGATGCAATGCCATACGTACTAGATTCAACAAAGAGATGTATTTGGTGTGGGGCATAAGTACAGATGACGAAATAAGTTTTTATAGCTACAAACTCAAAACAAAGCAGCAGTCAACTGTTTGCCTTTTTTCCAGTTGAGCAAAACCAACCAACGTGGCTAGTGTGCGGTCTGCCACTAAGCAGATAAATGCTACTTTTTATATAAAACTGGACACGTGACTACAGTCGCTTTGGAAGATCATCGTATATCGAATAACGATTGATACACGACCATTTGTCTTCCGGAACTTATTGACGAACTCCGTAAAACTATCTAAAAACACTGTATCACCTTTGACTATAACATCCTCAACTCTTACACGGCCAGATAGACAAAGGAGAAACGTAGACATTTTTAGTCATTCGGCATACAAACCACCGATTTAAAAAAACTAATAATTAATTACGCGGTCAACAATTTTCAACGCCAGAAGAGATTCTGAAGAGTTAAAAAAAATTGTTTCCGAGGCCGCAACAGAAATAGGCGTTAATGTTTTCAAAACTGTTTATTTGTATGAAAAAGTGTATTGAGACTAAAGGGGAATATTTTAAGAAGAATTAAGTTAATTTTTGACCAATCCTAGTATTTTTTTATGGGTTCCAGAAATGCTCAGTGCGCGCCACATGTCCTTAGACGTTTAACGCCCAGACAGGAAGGAGAAAATTATGAACAACACATAACATTTAGAAACGTGCATTCAATACATGGCCTCATGGTTTATTAGTAGGGCCTGTATCACTGTAAATTTCAGTAATAAAAGACTATATTCTATTAACTTTTAGTGTGTCCCTCAAAAGCCCTTTACCAGATATTTAAAATACCTGTAAAATCTGTATATGAAGTAAACTTTATTTTTCAATTCCGTAGGAAGTTCTCACTGAGTTAACTCGTGGTGCCGGCAGCACGCCAGAAGGAGCTTTGAACGCAATGTTGCAGTTTATCTTCCAACAAAGCACGGCGGATACGCGATGGCTTCGACGTCGAATGGCGAACGAGCTTTCCGAGTTACTCGCTAAATCAACATCTGGCAAGATATTTGAATCTTTAACGGTAAATATTATTTTCGTCTACAAAACGTATCAAGCATAAATTCGACTGTTGATTGTACCTATCATGTTTTACATAGTAAAAATGAACAACTTAAAAACTCGTGTATTTTATTAATATTACACAAATACAATTGTCTTTTTACTTTTACGAGTGATTGTCCATTGATCAAACTTCAACCATAGAAAATACAAAACTTTCAAATTTTCTGATAACACTAAAGTCTGTCGATAGCTAATAAACAAAAAGAAATTGAAGAAAATCGGCAGAGAAACAGAAAAGGGAGATGTTTTTAACCGTTTCCCAACTGTCTATTATCTTATACAGCGTGACTGGTTAGTCGCCAGCAATATTGTTTCAGGATAATCATTAGTCGATTCTTGTTCTAAATCAATTAAAAAAAATAGGTGGTTAATATTTGACCTAGTTATCTCGAGAAACGCAAAACGCAAAAACGAACTGGTGTAATAATAGTCCGGTAAAGCTGTTAAAACCTCGCTAGATCAATAGCATAATCAGTTCAAGAGCCCCTTAAACTTTTGTTTATTGAAGCTAGGTGTAATTTTTTACGTTTAAAAGTATCGTTGCCATATTTTTTATAGTTTTAGAACAAACTTTAACTAAGGTCCTCTTTGTTGTTTATTAGTATTTGTTTTGATATTATTATTTTATATGTTAAATGTGACCATAAACCCTACGATTGAACAGTATTAAACTTTAAACATTCACTCAATCAATAATAGCCTTATTTTCTATATCAAATCTACCTTCTATCTGTTTATATCTCTAAAAGAATAACTATGTGACTGACTGTGGCTTGTGCAGTGACGGATCAACTAAACTGAATCATAGAGGTGTGAAAAGTCATGATGAGGCATGATATAAAAATATTTTTACTTGTAACCAGTGAATATACGGTGCTACTCACAGTGAAACACTGAAAGCTGTAGCAAAATGTCATGTGGATTTCGGTTACCAAAACTTATTTAATATATGTCTTGTATTTTTATTTTCAGCTCCGTTCTTTAGAAGTGGGCACGGAGTTTCCGAGTATTACAAATCTTCGCCTACTGAAAGGAGAATTAGAAGATGATGGTGCGCGACTGAGATCTCTTGATATGACCTTCGATCTAGCGTATGACGGCAGCTTTAGAATAGATGTCGACGCTGTCATGTTGCTTGGCAAAATAGCTAATATTTCTATAACGGGTAACGTATCAGTTCAACACATTATTAATTTTCTTACATAAAATTTAATAAACCTTTAATACAGTTGTAATACTACATACTACAGGTTGTATTCTGATACTGTGAACATAACATACAGTTAGTAATAGAATTGTAACTGCTATGCAGCAAAAGTAAGAAATGAGTTTAGAGCAACAAAAGAAAAAAATGGGTGCCTTTTTTCCTCGAACTGACTACGTTATTGACCTCGCAAGGTCTTCACAGCTTCACTGGACTACTACTAATGGCTTGCATTTTTGGTATTATATTTAAATTGGTTAACAATATATGAATAAAATTTTGAAAAACAAAATATTTAAAAAGAATATGTAAAAAGAAGATGTAAGTTAAGGTCTTCTACGACGATTCAATACAAAATCTGTGCATACTTGATCTACATCTGAATACTAACCAAAAAGTTTCACATAAGTTTGAGGTGCGACTTGACAATCCTTAAGTTTGCTAAATTACAATTACATTACAAACATTTTAGTTTTCAATTCTAACCTTCTTTTTATATTTAGGGGAAGCCGAGTTATAATTTAACTATCTATATTCAAAGCTTATTTCATAGCAATAAACTTATGTGGTTTGTATTATATGCAGATGTAAATTCTTTCAGTTGAAAGCATAAGTGGCAACGTGCGAGTTATGTTTCGACGCACTCCCTACA
>MU158715.1:421824-455803 GCA_015888305.1 Antheraea pernyi
CCCTACACGCACTGGGCGCTAGCATTCGAAGTTCCGCCCAAGCTAGAATTACGTGTCCGAGGCAGGTTTCAGGGTAGGCAGTTGAAGCCACGGCTAGCGTCATTGGTCGCTGCGCATATTAGACGAGCCGTCGCACAGAGGCATACGCTTCCAAACTATAAGATACGGTATGTAATCAGTATTAATTTCAATAGTATTGTTTATTATAATGTGTGACTCCCTTACACGCATTAGAACAATCTATAATGAATTAATATTATAGTTTTAGTACGCTTTTCTGTTCTATACCCCTAAATAATACTGAAGTGCCTGTTGCTTGTCCAGGCTCATTTTCGAAACGAGTGAACCGCCTTTGATAATGTTTTTACAACTAATTAGAGCACTTAATAAAGTATTATCCAAGTTATATGTCATTACGCTTTTAAAAAGTGCTAAACAGTTACACTAAAAAAATCAATTCAGCCCCGAATTAATTCAGATTTATTGTCTTTTTCATAAAAACAAAGATTCTTTAGTGTATCTGTGAGTAACCTCGACTTGTGAACGACTAGAGTGATTGAGGTCATATTCACAAAATATATTTGTTTTGCCGATACCGATGATTCGTTGGTATACTATGATCCGATATGTGACAATATAGTTGATATTAATAACTTTTCTATTGGTATACTAAAATAATTCATATTACATGTTGATTAAGCGAAAAGTATTTAAACAATTTTTTTTAATTTGAACTGAATAGGTAGTGCTGTTGTTGATTTATTAACTACCAGACAGAACTTAAAACATTTGCTAGGATACCTACTTTTTTTTACTAAAAATTAAACCCACTGCGTCTACTTCTATAATTCGACACCGCCAGATAGATGCTTAGTTATCAAACAAAATATTGTAACAAAATGTACACTATATATCCATAACTAAGAATGTAGAGATGAAATCTGTAGATAAGAATTAACGAAATTGCAGATACAAACCATTCTTCCCGAAGTCCGAGCCTGGTGGAGCAGAAGGTGAGGATGGGCCAACTCCACACGGCAGACTGACGGTTCGACTTGTAGAAGTGACGAGATTACAGTGGACGGGTGCCAGTGGAACAGTTCGTGCGACTTTAGCAGTCGACTCTCATGCTTGGGTAATAGGAGAACTCTATATTTAGATAAAATTAAAGAAGATCCTTATTTCCCTTGAAATTAATTTGATACTACTGCCCAAATTAAATACATTATAAATGCGAAACGGAGCTTGTTTTGCACGTTTTCCCGCCGTAACTACTCAACCGATTAACCTGAAATTCTGCAGATACGTTGTCCGGAGTTCACAAAGGGTCAATCGGTACCTTTTATTTAAAATACACTGTTCTCTTAGATTAGGACCAATATACTTTAACGTGAGCGAAGCCGCGGGCAAAAATTAGCAATGTAATAAATACGTGTCGCACACAGACACGAGGAAATTATAAAAATAATCAGCTTGTATTAAGTTAAGTACTAACTGATGGAAAACAATGGGATTCTAATGAATTTTGGTAAAAAGACTCGATTATATCATAGGATAGTATATAAGACATCTCTTCTTTATATATTGCTTAGTGACTTTTAAACCTCGGTTATTAGAAAACCAATATAAGTTGGAAAAAGACATATCATAAGAAATATCATTCATATGATAGTAAATAACTTTGGGGTTTAATATACAAAACCTGTTTTAATAACCTAAACTCATTGTATAGTATTGGTAGTAGGTAGATAGCAACACTATCGGCTGACAGTGAAGAAAAAAATATCGTGAGGAAACCTGAACCTGAGAAATGTTCTTGTAGCATTACTGTACGTGGAAAAAATATAGAACTTTGGATTTCTCAGTGAATTGCTTGTATTGAAATGATATTGTGTTTACATACAATGTGTTAATTTATAACTTTCTTTTTTCTTCTAGGTGTCTCTTCGTCGTGGCGTTCTCGTTTTGGATGTGGTATTACCAGCTGTCTCCGGTCCGCTGGGCTTGGTGTGCTGTCAGGGTGTGGGCGTAGTGTTAGTTGACACAGTCGTGCCCATGTCACCAGCTTATCGAGCTGATTTGCGACGCGACGACGTCGTGCTTGCGATTGACAATAAGCCAATCAACAATGTTGCTCAGGTATCTAATTTTATCTCTCGTGAAAAACATTCTTACCTTCTTATTAATATTATAAATGCGAATGGTAGTATATTGGTTTGTTTCTTACGTTTTCACGTCTTAACCATACAACCGATCATCATGAAATATTTCGTAGGAGTTAACAAAGATACAGAAAAGGATATAAGGGTTTTTTTCCGACTTATTACGTTTTTGACCAGTCAGGCCTTGATAGATTCACCAGACTGCTAAGGCCAGAGATTAAGGCACTTCGACTTTTGGCAACAAGCTCAAGGATGCCAAAGTGACCAAATCTCGGCCTGGGCTGTTGCCTTGGACCCAAACCGTGAATCTCTCTAAGCTAAACTAGCCATTTATTTATATAAGAAATTGTGAGACACATGTATGTATGAGGCATGTGTGCCTCAAGAATTAAAACTTGTATTTTGTATACGAAAGACTCTCGTATGTAGGGACTATTGATCCAGAAAATAGTACCGTTACCTAAGGATAGGTCAAATCTGCATTAACGCCAACGAAGCCGGAAACAAAAGCTTGTTTTCTTTATGATTATGAACAGCAAAATCTCGAACATATTTATATAATTGAAAATACATTTTAATAGTAGACATTATTTATGAACAGTAAGTAGTGTAGCAGGTATGCTTTTCTCGACTGTTTTTCTTCGTGTCCCAGACAGCAGTAGGTACAGTACCCATAGGATTTTCTAACTTGATTTTCTATTATAATAATTAATTTCGTTTAGAGAAATTGTTCAAGCGACAATTATTTGAAAATAAGTCAGGATTAGGATTACTCCTAGATCCACTTTCTCTCACAATAAATATTAAGTTCTGGCCCGTACAATCATACAAATAATGTACACAAAGTAGGCCCAGACTAATCATTTGTTGACCATACAAAGAACTGTGTAGAATTCAAACCTAGAGCATTCATGGCGGTGCCAGCGACGACACGACTGTTTAAAACATTGTCGCATTCTTTAGTCCAATTTACACTAATTTATTCCGAATAGCTTCCGATAATTCCGTTCACTGTTCATATTTTTATTAGAAGGATTATTTTCCATTTTTAACGTTTTTAATTGATATAGAAAATTTGATTTTGCTAGCGAGTTGAAATCTGAAGTGCTTGCTGGAATTTCATAATCGTATTTACATGTGTGACTTAGTGCAAGCTCTACTTACCAAATGCAAAAATAGCAGAAGTTATTCGTCGTGGCAATTTTTATTATATACGTTCGACTTTCATCAGGTTTCACAAGCTTAAAAAATTGCAGTAGAATGCTTACTAAACATGTTTGGATAGTTCAAACTTATTGTGGAAGGCCTAAATATAGGTTGGTAAGCTTCTCCGTTCAGTGGAGCGTCGGGCAGTAACAGTACGTGTACGTCGAGGCGGCGGCTGCTACGCTTCTAGAAGAGAGGAAGGATCAACGGACCTGAAGAGGATGAAGACTAACTTCTCTTTTAGAAGAGTTTCTGAGGTTATGGAAGGTGTTAGACTTCAAGGAATGCGTGCAGCAACACCTAAAGCTAACTCACAGGTTAGTAATCCGATGATTGCTACACTAATCATTTCTTAATTATAAATAGATACCCAACTCGTAAAAATGTATACATTTTGATAAAAAAATTATCCTTTGTTTTTGTTAAATTTATATTAACGTTATTGATTACAATTTATATGATTGTAACATGTATTATATCTCCACATTTTGAATTCCAGGAAACAGAATCTCCTTCTAAATCAAATGAGTTACAAAACGGTTCTGATACCCCATCAAAATCAAAGGTGGACCTTTCACGCCAACCCTCGAAGTCAATAGAACAGCCTTCCCCAAGTAATAATTTCGCGCTTCGTAAACGTCGCTGTTCTGTTGAAAACAAATCGTCCGACAGCTCAGCTGGAAGCACACCACCCGCCTCTGGTGCAAGCACTCCTCTACGACAGTCAACAGCAATTAACAAAACAGTAAAACACCCAGAAATACCTGTAATCAAAACAGACTCATCAGAATGCAAAGTAACTGATAAAGTCGACTCAGGTCTCGAAGATGACGATCCACTATTCGAAACTGGAGGTCCGAGGCAAAGTGAACATGTTGAGATTTGCCAAATGTTTTGGACTAAAAGCATCCAGCTGAAACCGATTATACCCTTTGATGAGGAAACAGAATTTAAATTGAACGAGAATCATCAATATTTGAACATTAATGTATGGGCGACTGTGCCTGGAGAGAAAGATGAAGTTTTACTCGGTTACCTCAATATTCCTTTGACAGCACTTTTAAGTGAGTGTCAAGATTCAACTGTGCCACATCATATGAAGAGATATCAGTTTTTGCCACCAGATGTTGACATTAAATTTAGGTAAGCATAAATTTACTAGTTCTAATATACAAATTAGTTTGCTAATGAAATACACAAAACCTTTATTATGATTATATTATTGAATTCTAAAATACTTTGTGCGAGTTTCGAAAGCATTACACCTATTTCTGCCGTAGACACCTTGTTTACGCTTCTATTTGAAACATGAAGGAAATTTTTCAACCTTAGTCCGGAGGAATTGCAATATATATTACTGATCCTTTTTAAGTACAAAAATAATATGAGACGACATTAGATGTCACTTTGTAAAAAATATTTAATTCGTTTTCTAATACGAATGGATTTCTTGAAATCAACAAGTCGCAACGGAAACTATACTGTTGGTTTTCTATCCAAAATTTTGGAACAGACTTGACTTAGATTAAGACAACATTTAATTGCAATGAATGTTCGAAACTTTAGAGTCGAAATATTAAATCTGTACAGTAAAAGTCACAAGCTGGCGTCTCACGCTGGCTTCGAACCTTGCCTGTGCTTCGGAGATGCGTTAGTATGGTGGGAGTGGGAGGAAGCCGGATCAAGTCGTACGATACCCCGTTCTGTACCCCGCGATGCGGCCCCACCGCGACCACCTAAACCTACAAGAGCAGCGCATGACTTCGTTCGCACCCACTTCCATAGGTCAACGCAATGCGACTTCTGCAACAAGAAGGTAAACATTTAATGCGTACTTAATACAGTACCACATGCCGATTTTAGATCATTCATTCTTTCAACAACAAAGGAAGCACTAACAGATCTTTTTTATTCATCGGAGCATGCGTTAAAATAACACAACCATTGAATATATCGGCTGCTTTATCATTTAGTGATGTTGTAAAGGCTGAAAAGACCATTAGCATATTGTATTACTTCGAAAGATAAAATAATAGATAATCGCTTCATTGTTATTATCGTAACAAACTATAACTAAACTATAGTAATATTAAATTATTTTTATGTTTTCGACGATTAGGTATTAAGACGATATATGTATAGCGGGACTAGCGGACGATGTCCGGTCCTGATAATAAAAAAACCTCGACAAATTACCTTCCTCATGAATCACTGTATCTCCTGGTGAAAACCGTATGAAAATCCGTTCAGTAGTTTTTGAGTTTATCGCGAACAGACAGACAGACGTGGCAGAGAACTTTGTTTTATACTAGGCAGTGATAATTTTTATGTGTAGATATGGCTTAAGGACGCTATGCAGTGTCGCAACTGCGGACTGTGTTGTCACAAGAAGTGTGTCACCAAATGTCAAGAATCATCTCCCTGTATACCAAAACAAAATAGAGGTATGATTATTATATAATCCTGTTTTAAGCCTAAAAATTAATTTTGGTTAAGAGATTATATTGGTGTCCAATATTACAATGTGAGCTACTCACATATTCAATTCCTTACTTCTTTTGTGTCAAAGAAGGCAGATTATAAGCTGGAAGATGGATAGAAAAAAAGTATGCAAACCTTTAACTTTTAACAACTTTTAAGCATTCCAACCCATTATATGTCACTTAAATACATTGTATTTATTATATACTAGCGACTCAGTTTTTTTTTTTTTTTTCGAACTGACTATGCTATTGACCTGGCAAGGTCTTTACAGCTTCACCGGGCTACTAAGGTCGAGCGCTTAGGGCACTCAGCCGATTTTGGTTTTGGGTAACATACACAAGGGTGCACGCACACCTCGGCTTGGGCTGTTACCGAAAAAGACGCGTCTGTCCTAGCTAACTATTCTAAGCTATTCATACATATAAATATTTGTGAACCATACAATCGAAATTGCATGATTCACAAATGAATACGTGTATATCGGATTGAAACGAACTAAAACTATTCGATTCAGTTCGATGAGGGGAAAAAACAAACCCTCCCACCATGTGTATATATGTGCACGTGTGTGAGAGAGATGATCTCATATGTGTGTTCAAGTGATGTAGGTGAGTCACTGTATCGCGAAAATAATATCAAGAGGGCTCCGCGCGGGGACGACCTAGGCTCAAGATATTATTGAGAACCGCGAAGTGTGCGGGAGCTAATAGGGATCGATTACAAAAGCGTGGGCGCAACACGCATTTTATAAGATTGAATTTAAATTTACTAACGGTGACGGCACCGAAGTCTAAAAATAGACATAACAAAAATTATTATTATTGTTTGACGGTTATTTTTAGGGGAAGATAGACGTAAATACGCGATTTACTCTATCTTATTTGAGTTATTTATTTTTTAACAGCTGCGCGCGCGAGCCGTTGTAGTGTAGCCGCGATGGCTGGAAATCTATGGATTGCCGTGACGGCACCTAGTAGCGGATTACGAGAGCACTCTTCGTACGCCGAGATCTCCGAGATCTCGTGGAAAATGAGTAGTTGACCTGCGTAGTCAATACTCGATAGGGAAAAGGAGTATGCGGGGTCATCCTGTGAAGGATTAGCCGCCGGAGGTTTGGGAGTGTGCTGGGACGCGGGTTTAGGAGCCCACGGGGCCTGAGGGGCCCGGTAGGGGCGGGGGGGCGCACTAGTCGCGGGTACGGACGCTGCCGGTGCACGAGACGTGCCCGGCAGGTTCGGGAAGGCCTCTCGAGACATGAGAGGCGGAGGTCGAGGACGGGCGGGGGCAGCGGCCGTCTTAGACGGCGACGCCTGCCTGGGGTATCGAGGGCGCTTTGTGCGCGGGGCGCGGGGACATCCGCGATAATTCGCGGTATGGCCCACGCCGCGGCACAGAACACAGCTCGGAGGGTCGGAGGCGTCTTTCGTGCGAGAACACTCCCTAGTGGAGTGGTCGCCGAGGCACTTAACGCACCTGGGTTTCAGGCGACAGTTTCGTGCGGAGTGTCCGTACACCTGGCAGTTGTGACACTGCGAGGGCACAGACGTTTTGCGCGGCGGCTCGACTATGACGCCGGAGAGGCCGCAAAGGGATGTAAGATTAAAAATCGCTTTCCCCTGAGGGGTGCGATCGAGGACAACGAGAACCATATCATATGGAGCCCTGGTGCGCGGAGAGCGCATACGATGAACCTCGCGAACAGGAATCTTCTGTTCCTTGAGGTCGTCTGAAATGTCGTCAGTCGGGAGTTCTGAGGGGACTCTACGGATCACAACCCGTAGTTTACGCTCCTCTTCGAGAGAGTGCGTGAAATAGCCCCACTGGTTGTCCCGAAGGAAACGAGTGAGGTTGCGATGGGCGGTGGACGTGGCTACCTTCACCTGAATACCTACAGCGGTATTCACGGCGGAGGTGTAAGGGATACCTGCCGTTTCCAGCAGGCTAGAAATCTCAACCCAAGACTCTTTGTCTTGGATCGTAACGGGGGGCGGTGGGCGGGGCTTCTTGCCCGAAACTGCGGAACCCGCAGCCACGGGCGAGTCGGGTCTAGCGACTCAGTCCGGTTTCGCATCAGTACAGTGTACTAATTCTTTATAAGCGTCTAAACGATTTAGACACATTTGTTGGCACTCGTGTATAGTGCATCAAAAATATAGAAACTTTGTTAAAATCTTTACACAAACAACTCTATTACGTATAATTTTAAATATGCGATATCTTCTTAGATATTCATGAAAATCATATGCTACAAGGAGTACTTTTGATCTACATTAAATCCTTAAATTAATTAATGTATTTATTTGGATAAGAAATAATAATATATTTGAACTAAAATAACGTCGCAAATTACCAATTAGCTCTTAATAATTTTTAAAAGATAAACCTTTACGTAGGTTTTTTTTAAATGCACAATATCGTAATACATTATTTTGGTGCATCTCATAAGGTTTAGCCTGTGTGTCTTCCTTGTAAGCACCTTCTTATGACTTCATTATAATACATAGATTTTCTCCTACTTCATATGAATTTAATACACGAGTATTATACATACTTTTCGGATATTTTTTTACAAATGATAGTCCAAACTGTTTCATAATCCATTCAGCAGTTTAAAAGAAAAACCGATTTTGTTTTATAATATTTTTAGATTGGCTTCGGTCTCCGTTTGAGGTTATTATTTATTGTTAGAATTTTTTTCGTAAATTGGGGATTTCTCTGCATTCTTTATGGCTTCTACAGTAAATATCCATATTTGTGAATATGAATATGTATTAATATTCTTCTAAAAGGTAGTTTTATTACTCTTGTCTAAAAAAAACTAAACACGTTAATAATTATTACGCAATCAAACTATACAAAATGACCGGAGAAAGAGGCCGCATGACGTCACATTGTAGAGAGTTGTCCAGTCATCAGTCTTCTCATAATTACAATATTTTTGCCAACGTGTATTAGTCATACAATAAACTTACTGCATTTCCTCAAACAAAATGGATATGTCGTGTGACCTCGCAGCGAAGTCTCGCAATGACCACTTATTACTGATATTCTCTAGGCCATCATAAAATATGTGACACGTTTCCCCAACCGGGAAGTCTTTTAGAATTACATATAGTTTGAGAATATATTCTTTTTTGTTCAACTTAAAAACAATATTTATAAGATAGGATAAGCTGATGGCCATTGTACAAAAGTAGAAAAAACAAACGAAAAAGAAGACGTAGTTTTTAAATTATTGAGGTCATGGCCATAAAAACAAACGATGCATTAGCCCTTTAATATATATACATACTTAAATTAAAGCTTGGCAATAACGAAAATACAATTAAAATGCCCGTCACAAAGAGGAATATTTTTAAAATGCCCCGAATTCAACGCACATTCGTAATACGAATTTAAACTGCGAAAGGGCATTAATACCCGAATTATAGTATCATTCTCGATGTATGCATTTGAAATTGAGCCAAAAATATCATTAGTGAACGACGAATTATGTCAATGACCAATACGGTCAGTAACCCTTGAAGTTTTCAAAATAATTTCTGAGAATTAAAAAAAAACATAAGAATCCATTTTGTCAAGCTTTTGAGACAGATAATTTCTTTAAACTGTATTTTACAATTGTATGCATATGTATTTTGCAATGCTATAAAATGTACAATTTGAATGGAATGTATAATTTTAACTACTGCATTTGCTTATAACCTCATTAATTACGGGATTTCCGAAGGTTAAGTTAGAAATATTGCGGAGTGGTAGGGTTTTACAGTCTGACTGGGTTGCAACCACCATATATATGGCAAAAAAGGCCCGTCATAGTGATTCGCTTCGGGTCGCGTTTCAGGATCAACCTGTGTATATCCAGTTTGTCGCAGGTCGGTATGACAGCGGCGACCGGCGATGGATAGTGTATTACTCGGTAGTCGCCATTGTTTTTGGATTGTACTGTGTTTACCATCAGGCATAGTGCAGTTATTTTGCCGTGCTACAATAAAATAAAAAATATAACAACTGAACCACTATTTTACGTTATTATTAATCGAGAGATCTGCAAAGCTAAATATTGCTGTGATTTACTGACTTCGAAATCCACAACATGACTAGTTGATGCGTTCAGTGAAATATAACAGTCACTGTAATATAATTATTCATTAAACAACGTTAAAAATCTTTCAAACCATTTACTTTGTTCTTAAGAAACATACATTTGCAATCACAATTTGGTGAAATGATAGATAGATGCAGATAGATTATCCAGATTATAATTGCCGAGAACATATGAAATTTATACTACACAATATTATTTTTCTTAAAACAGAATTTACTGGTAATACATCTACAATAGTGACTTAGATTGCTGAGTAGTTGAAATTCGCACATAATTTGTTTTAAATTTCAATATTATTGTTTTTTTTTTTTATAAACGCTGTATCTACTATTATTTTTGGAGTTCTGTAGACATAAGAATCAGGTGTGGCGAATATAGTTATATGTAAAGGCTATGTATGACCCCTCGGTAGTAAGACAAAATAACTGACTGCTTCCATTTTTTTATTGACAACTGCTCAAGACCTACTAAGAAAAATAAAGAAAATAGGTTGATACGCAGAAGACAAATATGTATTAAACTGTTTTTTCTTGTATTTATATGTAGATAAAGAGAGTTATAATATTGTATAGGTTAATTAAAATGTCAAATAAATTTTACTTTTATACATTACTAAAGAAACACAATAATACACAACAATAATAGTTTAAAAACTACGTAATAAAACATGGAAACATTACATATAAGGAGATGTACCATATTGCAAGATACACTTTAGAAGGTTGTTACGCTAGCTAGAGCTATTACTAACCGAGACACGGAAGAATAAAGAATGTTCTACTTCGGCCAGTTAGATACGCTGGCGGCACAGATAAGAGAGAAAGGCTACTACACTTTACGATCTTTAAGTGGCCTTCCTTCTTGCTAGAACTGGCGCTGTGTTAAATAACGTGAACATTTCTTTCGGATGCTATGGTTCCCCAGTAATGAACTATCACTTTGAACATTCGTTTCAAGGACTAAATCTATTCGTGTAAATGATAAAATGATAAGAATTTATTATTATTTCGGGAATAGTTACATAAACTGTCAGAATGTAGCCATCAGAAATAAAAACATTCAATGTAATTGAGAATTATGTAATAATTCACGTTTCTGTTTTCATATACATTCTTTAAATCGATAAAAGGTCACTTTATTTATTCGTTAACTTATAATGTTTTTAAATAATCTTGGATAAACCAAAATAACCACACTAGTATACGAAGGAGAATTACCGGAAATAATTGTAAATAAAGTCTACAATTATGTCCGGTGGGAAAACGGGGACTTAATAAAAAAAATTGCAAATTTGAAATTAACTTCTTAGTTTTACATCTCCAAGACAGTTATAATCGATCGCAATGAAATTAGATATACGAGTATCCTGGGAGTTGGAAAGAATTTTTTTTTAAATTTCTGTAGATTTGCTGTTGCATTGCAATCTCAGCTGATGTTAATTGATCATGGGGCTTAAAATCTTTATACACTTATCGTAGAGAGAATTAATTTTCAAACTGCCGAAAAGATCTCCATAACATATTGTGTTACCTTATGTAAATACGCTTATTTCTTCGACGAAGTAGTGGCAGTTTAAAAAAAAATGCGTAAAGAAGTGGTTAGCGATGTCTATCATTATAGCATCCCGTGTCGCGTCCCATGTGGACTGGACTAGCTGGTTTTTCATATACGCTGTAGGTGCGATACCACTAAACCTTAACTTAATTATGATACAATGTTGATGGCGATGGCCGTAAAAATATCACAGGAAATTGTCTATATCGTTATAATAATCTTAGAATATGTAATACTAATTTGTCGACTAGTGGAGCAACAGGAAGCTAGTATCATAACTCCTGCCTCAAGAGTCTTAGATACTAGATCAGAAATACTTCATTCAGTTTAGGCCCCGAAAAGACACTTGTGAACATTACATCACTGCCGGTTCAGAAAACAACCTATTTATAAGGAAGAATCGTTAAGAAACTGGATCAGTTTTTTTTTAAATGTTTCTTTTCACAGTCTGTATTATTACTTCTAGGGAATATACAGAGAAAGTGTCATTTCCAGATCACTATTAATTACGTAATTATTTTATTTTGAATATAAAATCTACTTGGCATTTCCCTTGAAGTACCAGTACGCTATCCTTGTGTAATGAGTTACTTGATACGGTGTTCGTCCAGGGTTATGACGTGGGGCTCTTCAAAAAAGGACTGAAACACACTCTTCAAGGTCGGCAACAGAACAGTGATGCCCCTGGTGTTGCATTTGTCTATAGGTGACGAGAAACATTTAACATTAGATGGGTCATCTGCCTGCCGGACCTAGGGAAGATAGGTCGGGGGGCCCATCTTCCCAGTGTACAGGTCCGGCGGACGAAGGAGACGGCCGGTGTGTACCCGGCTGTTTCCTTACAGGACGAGGCCCGGCGGCAGCAATATCGCTGCTGGGCCAACCGCTGGGGCGGCACGATGAAGTCTATAGAGATCTCGTGCCGCCCCAACTTAGCGGTAGACGTACACAGTGGGGTTTTAGTTCGTGCGAGACGGACATAACCCACCCTCTCCCCCGAGAGGGTGGTGTGTCCATAAGGGATTTCCCCACGTAAAAAAAAGGGTCGTCTGCCTGTTTGCTGCCCTTTGGCAAAAAAAAACATTCGACAATTTGTTAATGTGCTTTGGGACTCCGTTTCCTAAAAAACATTCATTGAAAATCGGCTAGCTTATCTGAGTTTTTAAGAGCATATATTTATGTATCAAGCATGTATTTGGAGGGCACAGTTAAGATATTATGCTTCCAAGTTCTGAACCGTCGAGAGACGGAGAAATATATATAAGGTGCTTGTGACGTAATCGCCATCATATATTATCCCCAGATACACCAACGATGCTAAATTGTCCTCCTCCAGAATTGATCATGACTGAGGCGGATAACATAGCTGATCCCGATTCCGATGAAGAAACCGAAAGAAAGGACTCGCTTGACGTACACGAGGAAGGTAAGTCTAGTAAAATTATCAAATAGTGTTATATTTTAATCGGTTTCTTTTTCTATTTAAGTTATTAATTATTTAAAATTGATAAACTTCGTATTTACTTATTATTTTCATATTTCCACTTTTTTTTGTACAGACGAATTACTAGTATGCTGACGTTTGGAGATCTATACGCTATATTAGCATATGTGGACTCATCCAGCTTGTTTCTACACGAATAGTTACAGGTTTTAACATATTTATTCATTTCTTTTATTTGTACGTTTGCATACAATTATATATTTGGTCCATTTAAAACTAATAGCCCTTAGCTCCTGTGCCAAGTCGTGATCGTAAATATAATGTGATATGTCATAGTAATTACATATGTGGAATTTGTTAAATATTCATTGGCGATTTTAGCAAACATTGTAGTAGTATTCGATTCAGTAAAATATACTTTTTGAAACTCACCTATATTAAACTATGCGAATAAAAAGATAATTACATACTGAACACACAAAGTTTTATATCGAGAGCTTTCAATGAGATCTTGGTTGATCAATTAATAATTTTGATTTGTAATTCATAAACTGGGGATATTCGGTAATAAGCTATATAGTATTTGTGGTAACGTAGTTTGGTTGTTGTACAGAATTGAAATGGATTACAAATAACTACTCGTATGTAGAGATTTTTTGACGTCGTAAAAACTTCCTGGAATTTTCTTACAAAAGCGCCACCATTTAATTATTACTGGCTATCTCTGAAACATGAAACATTTACCCACTCGATAATGGCGGTCATAAAAGTCAAAGTGGGAAAAGAAGAAGAACTTTAAAAAAACCCACGGCAAATCACCATTTTCTTTAAATGATTACAAAGAAATATGCTCTGCGTATTTTTTAGTTTGTGTGATACTCAATTCCAAATTGCAATCGTTATTTTGTTCTCGAGTTCTATTTTTGGTAATCGCTACAACTCTCTCTTTATAGATATATATTTCTAAAATAATTATAACTAGCAGTGTTGATGTAGAGTGTTTGAACATGCACAAATGGCAACTGAATTTCGTGCCTGAAGAATTTTAACGTGTCTTAACGACCAAGGTTATTGAATCGAAATAGCTAATTAAACACAGGATAAATTACTTTGAAATTAATTAACTCGCAGTTTCAAATTCCAGCGAATTCCTGTTGAATTTAGTTTTATAATAATAAATAATAACACAAAATTACTTTGTTAGAAACGATGCTTCTGTTCATAACTACTGAATTTTAGATTTCTAACTTACGTGTAGCTTCCAACACGAAACGAAACAGAGTTTAAATTCATAAAATTGCTAGCGATGCCATGCGGATTTACCTGAGTTAACATTGAATTATGAGCAACACACATATGCTTTCATGTCCGCCACTGCCCGCTCGGAGCAGCGTTCTAAGTATACTTTCTGAGCTACGATTGGTATGATAATTACTCGGCACCTTATGACGACAGCTTGATTTCATCAATAAACAAGCTATAAAAAGATATATTCTAATATGACTAGTACTTCTGGAGCTTAAATCGTTCAAAAACAAACAAAAACACAATTTCTTGAGATATAATATTAGTATAGATTTGTACCCTGTGCTTGTGACTTCGCTTTTAACATTAAATAAGAAACTTAACGAAGTTTTATGTTTTATTTCCTAGTTTAAATTAACAAACTCTTGTCCTTTAACGCTCTGGTTAGTATTGTTACCAAGGACTGCAAGCGATGCGTAGGCGGTTAGTTCCATTACAAAAGCGATGCAATAATATACCACATCTCATTAAATTTAACTGTAATTTCTTCACTATTAACAACATGTTGCAAAGTAAACGACCTCATTAATCTTGTTTAGAAATGTGAATTTTTATTAGTCATGTCCTTCGTTAACAATTTTTACATTTACTCGAACATTTTTAAGTCCCTAACGGTATAGTGAACGTAAATTGTAATAATATATAACAATTATGCATAAACATATTGTTCAATATTATTGGCCTTTAATAAAGATTTATACGCTTGTGATAGTATATTTATATAAAATTACTACATTATCTAACAATAATCGTAATAATTAGGATATTCTTTGAAATGAATCGTTGATACCCTTTCCTTTTATATGTTTATTTTATATAATATATCATTGATAACTGTAACAAGTGTCTCTTTACAAATTATTTATTGGATATTCAAGAAAATATTACAATGTATTTTATAGGAAATCAGACATTTTCGCATATATTTACAATTTGAAAATGTTCCTTGTAGAAATTTGTACACCATATTTATATTTGTCATACCCACTTTTACCCCCAATATTGTTAGAACAACATTTCCCAAATCGATCTATGTATTTCGTACATTACTAATTTCATGTAAAATTTGAAACCCATTAATAAATATATTGTAATATAAAAAAGTACATATTACTTTAAATTACGATACTTATTATGAAAATGGGGTAGAGTATTATAGTAATATGTTATCAGGTGGAGGAGCTATGAGCGCTTTGGTCGCGGGTTTAAGACGAGCTGGTTCAGCACATTCCCTGTCCGCACCAAGGAGCTGCTCTTCCTCCAGATCTTTACCACCGTCTCCGATACATACACCCAGGTAGAATAAATTTACATTGTTGACTAGGCACATCATCAGATTAGTAGGTATATAGCAGGCAGCTTGTAGGTGGTAGAGCCAAGCTGAAGCTATTACTGGTTTCAGCATGTATGGGTCGGCTCGACCGGGGTAGTACCACCCTCTCAAAGAAAACCGATGTGAAGTAACCTAGTGCTTGCATTGTTGCGTTTCGTTTGATCAGTTAGAGCGCCGGAGACCAACCTACCCTCCCCTACCCCTTCCTTCTTCCCTTCCTCCCCTCCACACCAACACAGGCTGGCAACGCACTTGCGACTCCCCGGGTCTATGGACGGTGGTGATCACTTAACATCAGGTGCCTCATCTTTTCGTTTGCCTCCTATAATATAAAAAAAATATATAGCAATCCAAAACACAAGATGTTTAATGAGAGAAGAGTGTCAGTCAATAAGTAATAAATAGTAAACAGGTGATATTGATTCGACGTACCATCCAGATCATATGCGTCATATACATATAAACATGGGACATGATCTGTGTACGTGAATACTATGACGATGTAGCAAATCTCTGTGACTAGTCTGTCGCCGAAAGTATGGTTGAGACATTTGTATTGGCACTGATAACGCCACCTCAACCTGATGTGTTATTCCAATATTTTTCCACCTGAAACGAATATATATTACTTAATTTTATAAACAACGAAGCAATTTTGAAGCAATGCAATGATGGCTCGGCGATTCAGTGTTGGAGCTTTCGGTTTAGGCAAACATAGCGACGAAACCATAGAACGATGGTATGGCTTTTTCTAAGCCCGCTTGGCTAGTTATCGCCCTCAAATTGACAATCTGTTGCTAAGGTCCTTTACAAGTGGTGGTGTTCCGGCAGCAGCGTTAGAGAACCACTGTCTCGAGGTGTTTAGGGATCATTCAAGTATTACGTAAGCACTAATGGGGTGGAGGGGGACTTGATTTGCATATTTTTGCTGACATAGGGGTTGGGGGGGTCTGGATGGTGATTACGTCAGCAATATTTATTTACTGAATTAGAACAAATTTGATTATTCTTATAAAATTTTTTACGTAATTATGGAGGGGAGGGTTAATAACATTGCTTACTTTTGCTGACCCGGGGGAGGGGCGGCCAGAAATTACATAAATTCTGCTTACGTAATACTTGAATGGCTCCTTACCATCTTGGAACATATCCTCATTTAACATAAAGCGAGTTTGTGGCCAAATGTAAAGTAACCTATAAAGTGTAAAAAAACAACGTTTGCAATTATTTGATGATATGAGGACTACACGTAAAATTGCCTTAAGATGTCTACAATAAAGATTTTAATGAACGAAAACTCGGAGATTGATTGATCTTATTATGTTTGATATTTAGAGACATTGTACTTTTTATAGTTATATAATGTTTCACATCAATGTTCTTTTTACATTTATTATATAGTCACAGATGTTCACGACAATTATTTACACTTTCTATACAACTGTCTGGAACCTGGAACTACAGCTGAGAACGAAATAAAATAATGAAGACTAAATGAAGAGAAAAATATCCAACAAATGTACTTCTAATATCTTCGCAGCGAGGAATCTCAGATATAATATAAGATTAGATCAGTATAATATCAGTAAGATCAGTATAATAGATATTATTATACTTCACTATTAATAACTGTGCACTTCACTATGCTATTAAAAAAATGGCAGAGTCAATCCAAAAAAATAGTAATTTAGAACCAACAAAAAATACATCCGCATAAAATGGTTACAGCCTAATCCTAAAACCGATTCGTGCTGTAGTTTTAATGTGATTGAACCTGAAATGAACTATATTTATATGGGAACTATATATATGTACATATAGAGAAGGGTAGATGACATAATGCGTATTGAGGAGATTTACAACAGTTTTTTCCTGCACTGCATAAACTTGGAGAAATCCATGACTCATTTCACCAAGATACTTTATTCGTTACTGTACTAATATAGGTGTAAGTAGCAGAAACACTTTTCACGATCAGCCTTTGTGACATAAAGGAAGCAGTCTCTGGAACCGACGGGGAGCCCGTTCGCGGCGTGCGCTTCCACGTGGCTAGCTGGGGGAGGAGTGCCAGACCTGCTAGCTCCGGTACTACGCAGCGCTCTGCCTCCGGACGCGCTGTTCGCGGCCGCCAGGGACTCCGCCCCGCAACTCGCAGAGAAACTATCCGCAAAACAGATACATGAGATGGTAAGATACTCCATCTTATGTTCGTTATTTGTTCCCTTTGGAACCAAATATTCCTGTTGGGCCATAATTGCTCAAAAAGTTTCAAAAACTACCTTTACATATTACTAGCTTCCCATCCCGGTTTCGTACGTTTATATCAATAATATATTAATTGAATAATATAAGAATGATATGAATATAAAATGATTAATAATCTATAAATATATACATATATATATAATAAGAATGTATATCAAATGTGTCTGTAGTTTTTAGATTTTTGTGAAAAATAATGTTGTAGGTATCATGGAATAAGTAATAAAATACATACATTTCAATTATTTTTGGAAATGTTTGCCGGTCTTTTTATGTGTATGTCTGTTTGTTTGTTTGAACACTTTTTTTTTCTCGAACTGACTACACTATTGACCTGGCAGGGTCTTCACAGCTTCACCGGACTACTTGTTTGAACACGCATCACTGCTAAAGTATTGTGTTCACGATAAAACCTCATCAAGAAAATCATACAGCATATTCTTGAGTAGGCTTAATTTCATTAAAATCGATTCACTCTATCAAAAATTATTGTAATTTAAATGATAACATGACTTAAGTACAAGAGGAAAGTAGATAATAAGGACGAAATACATTCAGATGATTTTATTAGGCACTGTTTTTTTTTTAAATAGATGCCACGCGGACGAAGCCGCGGGCAAGCTAGTAATTAATATAGTAAGGAAATAAAATGTCAACTAAATATCAGTCTGACAATTATATTTAATATTTTTGATGATCTCCCTTCATTTACTCACTCATTTTTATATGGGCCTTTTTTAACTCAATTCTTTTATTTTTCCTTACCATTTTTCAAACTTTCTCTTTCATACAAACCTTGTCATGATAATTAAAACACAAGAAACAATTAATTTGCTGTTCTAAAGTGATGAACTTAGGTGCATTTGACAACTACATTTGAGAATCTAGAAATAACTCTCCTGTTTTATTAATTTCTTTACAGATTTTAGTGTTTAACCACAATTTTAACTGATATTAAATAACGCTGTGACCTAAAACTGTAACATGCTAATGCTAGAGGGGAACTGGTTCCTAAATTCAGCTGCTGGAACATTTATAAGTGCTTTATTACTACTTGAAGGCGAGTAGCTAGCCAGGTGGGAATCAGAAATGGCCCTACCACCATGTCATGGATTCATCACGGTATTATTCTTTACCGTAATCTCCAGCTTACTACAGGAATCGAACCTACAACAATCAGGACGATGTTATCATATCAAACTCGTCTAGGTACTTACAGTTTAACCAGCTTCGACCAGTTTTTTTTATATCATAGGAGGCAAACGAACTGGTGGGTTACCTGATGCTAAGTTATCACCACCGTCCATAGACACTCGCAACACGAGAAGAGTCGCAAGTACGTTGCCAGCCTGTGTTCAGGGGAGGGGGAGGGGTGGTGTGCCTTCGGCGCTCTCACTGACCGAACGAAACGCAACAATGCTAGCACTGTTACTTCACGTCGGTTTTCTATGAGAGGGTGGTAGTACCCCGGACGAGCCGACCAATTAATACTGAAACCAGTAATAGCTTCAGCGTGGTTCTACCACTATGAAAGATTTTCTTGAGAATATCATGTATGATTGTTATGGATAAATACCTGTACAGCGATTGTTTCTAGTTACTGGCAGTACGTGAGGAGTTGTCAATTGATGACGCGACGTGTGCTGCGGGTGGTGCTGCAGGTGGCGATGCGAGTGGCAGCAGTGAGACTCGCGCGCTCGCTCTCACGGCACTAATGTTACACTGCTGCGCCGCTGCACAAGTCGTTCAGCAACGAGCCCACACGTTTCCCACTTGATAATATTAAATTATTCCTCATCGTACGGTTGCGTTTCATTTCTTTCCCGTCAAATTAATTTTACTAGTGTTCGAATTTCGACTATATTTCATTATTTTGTTAAGATTCATTGGGGTTTTTTATCCAAAGAACGAACAAAAATTGGAGTTAATAGACATAAGGATCGTGAAGTTTGACGAATAGAATATAAATAAAAGCTTTGACTCATCGATGCTCTAGAAAGAATCTGTTTCCAAATTATATTGATAACACTATTATTTCTATAATGTCTTCAATATCTACTAAGCAAAAAAAAAATAAAGAAATTCAGTTGAGAAACAAAAAAAGGAAGACATACAGGAAGAACTGTTCTGTCTCTCATATTTAAAAATTGACTGGTATTATCTAGAATTTCGACAGTAATATAGAGTACAAACTTTTTTCTTCACGTAATACATAGATATTATTTTCAATATCTCTACAAATAAATATTGTAGACTGTAGACGTAAGGAGCGTGATGTATCATTAGACACTTATAAATACAGGCTTCGACTCACCGATGGTATGAAAAGACCTTTTTTTATTTAATTGATAACAGTAAAGCCGGTCAATACAAAGAAATCGTTTGAAAAACAGTCGACAAAAAGGTACTGAACTGTTGCATCATCGCCTATTTATTTTCATATAGATTCCTTTAGATCCGTCTTTTTATAAATTTGAAGTATTGTTTACCTTTATGCAGAAGCTGTAAACAATAATTGTTAATTGGCAGAATGTTCGAAATCGACAAGGTACAATCCCTGTAATGAAACAGAGCTTTCGTTTAAAGAGAATATTGTATGAAATCATAGGCTAGGAGTCAAGTTAAAAATCTATCGCCAAGCGTGTTCCGTTAGCTGCATTAAGTGCTAATCCAACTCTAGGTCTAACATTTTAACGCCTTGGCCTACATCACCATTTAACATCATGTGAGAATGTAGCCAAACGGTATAACGTATTATATATATAATAGCGGACCTGGTGGACATAAATCCCTTATGGATACGCCACCCTCCCGGGGGAGAGGGTGGGTTATGTCCGAGTCGCACGGACTAAAACCCCACGGTGTACGTCTGCCGCTATAGTTGGGGCGGCACGAGATCTCTATAGACTTCATCGTGCCGCCCCAGCGGTTGGCCCAGTAGCGAAAGCGCCGCCGCGGGCCCCGTCTTGTTAGGAGACAGCCGGGTACACACCGGCCGTCTCCTCCTTCCGCCGGAACTGTGCAATGGGAAGATGGGTCCCCCGACCCATCCTCTCCGGTCCAGCTATGGTGGGAGGAGGCGATCAAACTGCCGCCTCCTCCTGCCTGTCCTCCGTTAGCGGAGAGGGTCACTTTGAGGATCTTGCTCACGAACCCTCTCCGCCGCCTCCTTCTGCGAGACGACTTCCTCGCAGAAGGCGGCCATTGCGTTCCACACTTCCTCACTGCCGAGCATGGCCGCAACCACGCTCGGCAGTGACAGATCTTGCCCTACCGCCGCAGCCAGAGTGCGACGTTGCTCCTCCCACGCAGCACACTCAGACAGAGTGTGCTGCGCGGTGTCCGGGTCAACGCCGCACTGATGACATACGGCAACTGATGACATACGGCAAAGTCCTGCCTTGATAATAAAAATAAATCTTAAAAGTCAACCGAAGTGCCACCTACCGGGTCCAATGTAAACCATTCTCCGATCCACTGGAACACGCACACGAAATTTCATCAAAATCGGTCCAACCGTTTAGGAGGAGTTCGGTGACATACACACGCACAGAAGAAATGTATATATAAAGATACTATATATACTCTTTATTTTAAAGAGGATCCAGAGATTACAATTTAATCTTAGCCCATTATCAGTGTTCTTGCTTTACGTAACTAAGCAAAAATAGTGTAATTTAGAGAAGAAGAGAATAAGTAGCGTTTGTTTTCGGAATAAATTCACTAGCGTAAATTTCCTTAATTTACTGTCTTTTCGTATTTCATGCCAAAAAATTATAGGAACGCAACTAACAAAGAAACAAAGATAATGATTATTACTTTTTTTAAACAAAAAGTTTTCAACATTTTTTTGTTATATTTTCGCTCCAACAAAATTTTAAAACTCTTCAGTACAGTGATTTATAAATTTAAATATTAACTCCTTCGTAAGCTTATATACTAAAGTTTAGAGAAAACAGTTTTATCCTAAGATTCTAAAACTATCAACTTTGTAACCTTCTTCATGCTGTTTTCGAAGATCATTAAACTATTGATATAATAAATTGAAGGGCAAGATCCAAATTGCGCGTATAAAAGTAGTTCATTAATAAATCTAATAGTAATGGAGGACGATGAAAATATCCAAAATCAAAACACTACGTCCTATGTCAACACTCCTATTAAATTTGTATGTATAAACAAAGAAAACTAAAGCGTGGAATTGAAAGCAACAGTACGATGAGATATGTATGAAAATTTGAACCTTATTCATACGGTAACTGAGGATGTTTTTACAACGACAACACACTAAATCCAAGAACCAAACGTAACTGCGCCAAATGTCCGTTCAAAGAAACTGGCTCGCATCCAGATTTTCCTAAAATAGCACAAAGGATCGACCTCTAATTTCGAGGTGGAAAAAAGTTCTGCGAAATGTCTGCGGCGTGGAGGAAAATTCGACGCGTCACCAACCGCGTGCGTGGACGCAGATAACCGCGTGTTGTTTACAATTTACAATAAATTTTTGTAGCCGGTTTTGCGCATTTGATTTTTATTTCAATAGTATGAACTATAATAACAAATTAGGCCAACTGGGTATCTAATTAGAGGAAGGAAGACTTTAGACCAACTGAAACATAATTCCTCCAAACTGACTAGATGAAATACGAATGTACGAGCAGGATCAAAAATGGCTCCTTTGATTCGTTTAAATAATTCTTATAATACATGGTGTACTATAATAGTATTTAAATATAGGTATACCACAAATATATGTATACGTCGGTTAATTAAGCAATATAACATTTGAGTTGTAGTCCGTGAAGCTGTTAAGACCTTGCTTGGTCAATAGCGTAGTCAGTTCGAAAAAAAAAAACATTTGAGATGTTACAACGCTACCTTGTGACGAGTTTTATCAACATAAGCAAATCTGAAATCCTTATAGACTTGACATAGACTTGAAACCATCTATAAGGAGTTACTTTATTTACTTTACTATATTTCTCCGATTTTCCGAAAATGTAAATACACTATTTGAATTACATAACTCACATTATAATAAATGGTAGTCCAATAAAATAATAAATATAACGTCTTTACCATAGAGGCCAAACATAAAGATATTTTGTTTAAAAACAATGAGAAACAAAAACAATAATAAGGCATCCTAATATTTTAACGGGTGTTGTTTAAAGAAAACAGAACGTCACCATCCATTTTAGACGGTGAATAAACATTTTCATAAATTAAATTCCCTTTGTTCCTTTGTGAATCAGGGAATCTGTAGGAACATGTGATTCGTTGTGAAGAACGCATGAATGTTTCAAATTCTCAAGACCATCTTCTAATATTAATCAGAAGCGAACTGCGAAATTTCCTTAGTATTTAGAAGCTATAATTGCAATAAATTAGTTAATACACAAATGTTTACAAAAATAGGTCATGCTGTGAGAGAAATCATTGCAAACGCGAGGTCGCTGAAACACATTTAACTAACGATTAACTGCAAAATAAAATTTTAAATTTATGAGACTTTTTAAATGAAAACGGCTATTTCGGCGTTCATTTCATAGGTGAAAAGGATCATTCCATGTGAATTATAACGGGAATTGGCTTTTAGATGCAATCGCAGGGAAATATCAGTTGGTGACAAATTTATTGTTGAGGATCGTAGTAAACCAGTTAGCAGAAAATAAATATGTTACAGTAATTGCAAAAAATTAAGATTCCTAATTTAATTTCAGGTCTGAATAAATAAAACTGTCTTTGACAACGTTGTTATTAAAGAATTTATTATGAAAAGGGATAACATACATTGATATATCAGTGTTCTAGAAAACTATTAACATGTGTATATCCAATAGACACATAATAATTGCGTATGAATTCGATTTCGGAGTTCCCGGTTTGTTTTCCCGAAATAAATAGATCTCGCGCTTCTGCGAGAGTTCGCTATATTATATTTTTTGGCACAGGTTCAAGGTTACCGTAAATGGAAATCTACGCCTCTCTTTGGCTAACACCGGACGACATATGTACGTCAATTGACGCAGTTATGTAAAACGTTCTATTATTTACAATACCTATAGTTTCACCTCTTAATAATTATGTACTGAAAAACATTTCGTCATTTATATGCGTAATACATGTACTGTTCACACAAACGGAATCTCTGCGTAAAACATTTAACAGTTTGGGATATACCTATATCACATCACATGTATTAATTTTTTATAATAGATTATTGTATTATGTCCGACAAAAGACTTGCAGAGACAAATTTATACTTGTAGATGCAATAATATCGCAGAAGGTACTTTTTTTGTTACAAGCTTCAATAGCACCATATTCATTTTTATTCTAATTAGTCCAGTGGTCGACATTCGACCATAGTTCATTGATTTTTTAAAGGAATAAATATTATAATAATAGTTGTATGTTATAATATCATTGTTGAATGTAGAATGAAAAAGGGTAATTGGAACGTAAGAGTAAAATGATACATACAGTCGAGCATAGCAACCTCCTTCACAACCTTTTTTGAAGTCCTTTATTGACAGATGTCAAAACGTCTTTTTTATTTACATGTGTATTGCAATTGAAGCAGTAGTGTGAGTAATGCATATTTTAATTAATTTAATGTACTTCTAATGCATTTTATATAAAATAAATAGCTTTCTGCACTTCTCCTCCATATAAACTTTAACTATGCCAAGTTTCACGTTGATCCGTTCGCCCAATTCCGTTAAAAAGGGATACAAGGATTAGGCTTCACGTATTAATATTATTCTAATATTTTCCCAATTAGATATAAACTATAACTGATTATCACTGTAAATAAAAAGAATACAGAACTATGAATAAATAAACGTCCGCTGTTTATATGTGCCGTGGACAGCATATGAACTGAATTGGTTGAAGTAAACTATTTTTTTTTTCAATATATCGAATATGTGTATGTTTTAGAAATGAAGTCCAGTTTAGAATTTCTTATAAACTCTACGAGTAAATGGTCGTGTACTGCAATAAATATTTACAATTACGTGATTTCCAGTAATATTTCCAGTTTCTGATTTATTTGGAATAGTTTTACTGGAAGCATGAAATAAAAAGTTAATTACAAAAATATAAACAAAAGAAAGTATTACAGGAAAACTGAAAGTCCATCAATTAAAAACATGTATCACATGCAACTCGCAAACAAACTACGATGTCACACGATTAATTAGGCCGGAAAATCGCTTTCAAATGTGTACCAGACCGAGCCTTTCACATTCAGCTGACACCGACAAAACATATATTCAATCGCGCGGACTATTGAGTCGCGAACAAAGGCGATCGGATAAAGTGCACGATTAACGTCTTTACAATATAACCTCATTGGAAACGCAACAAAGCTGAACTGTATAACTAAGAAGGATTGTACGAACGAGCCATTAATTCCTTTGTGACAGGACCCGTGACGGATCCGTCTCAGCCATAATATTTTCCGCGTGTTTCCGCTTGCAGCCAACTTGCGTCAACTGCGCAGACTGTGCGAGCGAGCGAGACGGGCGTTTGTTGTTGTTGCCGGCTCCCTCTTTCACCACGCTTCTTTGTTTTGCCAATGATATAAAGGCAGGCGGAGGACGCCGCGCTCGAATTTTACCAGAGAGCTGCCGTGAACCCAGGCGCTTTGCGTTTCGGTGCGGCCGTAATAATTAAAAGTGATTCATAAACGTGACCGATTTCACAACGGTGGATAAGGACTGTGCAGTGAATTGTTGACAAACAAGTGCGGTGATGAGGCCCCCTACGGAATATGATGGCGGTGCTCCGTTGCCAGCCGAGGCTGAAGAGGTGGATCCGAGGGCTCGGGCGATGATGATATGCACCAGATTGGCGGGTAGAGCAATCATCAGAGTCGTGGGACGTTGCGAAGATGCACAGGAAAATAGTCAACTCGGTGCGTAAACCTAATTATCGGCTTAATAAAATTGCTATCGTTAAAATGCTAACCTACTTTTATGAAATGATATGAAAGCAATAAATGTAACGAATATATAAAAATTATAAACAAAGAAGTATTGACGTAATACACAGAACAATTCTTAATCTCTATCCTCCTAAGACTGCTACTTTTGTTAATATAAAAAAAACGTAATATATAAATATTTACTAACAAAGACATATCAAATGTAGCAAAAGTATTCAAGTTAGTTACGATTACAATAAAATTAATGAACACAAAAACAACAATACTGTCAATTATCATTATATAGATATGAATCAACTGTGAAAAACAATCAGCAATCCAAAACAAATGCGTGTACTTACATGACCTCTACAATATTTAAAAAGAAAATGAAAAGATTTTTAGAGACAATTTCTTATAAATTCTTAAATATGGTTTGAACTTTAAGCAGGGCTCGTGACGTCGCAGTCGCAGGTTCCAATCCAGTACACCATTGAGTACAGCTCAATGATTATAATTATTTATTATATAGTATAATATAAAAAAAATATTAATGTAGTTACGTTTAGGTAAAATCGCTAATAGCTATAACTGCTTAGTTTATAAATTCTAAAAGATTATCCTTATAATATTATTGTTCAGAAATCCACAACACATCCTCATAATTTTTTCTTTTCTTTTTTATTCCTCGTGACTAAGATATAGACACGGATATGAAAACTGGAAATAATGAATGTAAATACTGTTTCAATAAAAACATTAACGAATATTAGGTATATAATTATCTTATCGGAGAAATTGCGTTGTAACGATAAAGCGCTGAGACAATAAACGATCCTTAGATCTAAGTAGAACAATCTATTATTAATTTTGTACTCATATATCATTCGGTCTCGTAACTACGGCTATATTGTGGAGTTTAAGCATGTTTGAAATTTAGTGATTTGTATTTTAACAAACGAAAAAATCTAAAGTTTCAAGGATGCATGTCATAATGTGTTTTAAAGTATTCTTATACTCTCGAATTAAAGTCTGATCAGAACTATATTGTGTATTTTTTTTTGTAAAATTCATGTAATATATTGCTATCATCAACTTTAAATAGAAAATAAATAGTTGTAAGAAAAAAACGAATAAAATTATAAAGAAAAACGTTATTTTGGTTTAATATCATAAAACGCAAAATAATTTATTTACAGGAGATGATCTCCGGAACTAATGATCTAATTTCGAAAACCCTTTCCCTAATAGGAAGCTACATTATACTATGTGTTAGATAGTATAGTGGGTTTAGCAGTAGTCTCATGAATCTCATTACGCTAAATGTCGTACGTTCGAATCTCATACAGGAAAAGTATTTGGGTGATTCATAAACGACTTTTACGTAAGTCTTGGATGTACTGTGTTCGTGAATTATTTATTTCAAAAGTTCTCCGTTACACAGTGAACGCTTACATTTAAATACACATTGATTAAACCTATTAAACGAAGCTCAAAGATTGTTGTTACACTCGACGACAATTTACAATGTTTGTAACTCTATTTAATATTTTTCTGTAAACAATCACTAATACTCGCAGTCGAAATTTGAAAGACTTATCTGTGGTAGTACGGTATTTCTCAATGAGCTTATTAGTCATGGCCTTGACAATTGTTTTAATATTAAGTAACACTGACCTACAGATGAATGATATTTAATTATGTTAAAGACAATCTACTATCTTTTTATATAAGAACCTTGGTGGATTATTAATTATTTCATTTATGAATGATAGGAAATAGGAAATTAGTTGCTTAATAGTTAAAACAATTCATTAGTGGATTAAAATAACGTACATTTATTTAACTGATTCTACTTTACCCAGTGGTGATAAGTTCTATTAACAAACCGAGGTCACGTATGTCTTCGCATGTGACTGACTTTTCTGTGATGAATATAATTTTAAGTTCTATATTATAGTTTTTTTTAGTTTTAGGTTAATTATGAGTAAATCAATATGAGTACATAATTGCGTGTGACTTTGAAAAACTACATACATACACAACAAACAATTTTGCTCATCACATAAAAATCACCCTTGTGCGGGAACTCGCTACCTCTCGGCCTTTTTTTATCGAGGAAAAAATCCTACTGCCAGGAGACTGTGTGAGGGTTATGTCGGACTCCTACCGACTAAAAACCCTTCGGCCGCTTAGGGCGAAAGTGGATCAGGGTGCGAGGTGACGACTAGCAAAGTCCACTGCCCTTGTCACGCGCTTGGGTCACCCGTGGATGGGCGACCTCTCGGCCAGTCATGATTCTATATTATTATTTTTGTAACTGTAAACACTCAACGAATAATGAGGTTTTATTTTGCAAACAATCTTCTAAATTATTACTGCCATTAGCAATAAAAATATTACAAGTGTCTTGTGTTAATTTCAATGAACTAATAAGATGATAGCTCCCTTGTTAGAACCTTCATGGAGTTTTTGTAGCATCTCAGAATTAATGCTCTGTTGTATAATTTCCCATCCACTTTATTTGTGCACACTAACCAAACTACATTACGAAAAACACCATCAATATTATAAAATGTACAGTCAAATAGCTCAAGATTATGAATAAAATATAAAATCCACTACATTCCAGATTAAAATCCCTCTGAAAACTCACGAAGGTTTTTTTGACATGATTTAATTTACGACTAACCCAGTGGCCAATTTTTGAAATTATTGTTTATGGAATATTGATCGCTATATGCTCATTATGAAACTATTACCATTGTCGACACATAAATATGTAGTAACCAACTTTACGACCAAATGATCCACCGTTAACCTGATCTACATTTAACTTGCAATGCTCGATCTACATTTAGTTAGCCGGCTCAAGCTGTATTAAAATATTTTACTTTATTATTTATCTATCTAAAAAAAGTTAACAATAATTTCCGAAAGGTCATATCATATTCCAAAAATATATAAAGACACTAACTTACTAATTTTATCAGTTAAGATATAATTTACTACGGGAGTTCGTATTTTTGATGTAACCACATACCAACGCTATGATGATCAATCCTAACTAATATCATAAATTCGTAAGGGAGTTTGTTTGTTTATTTGTTACGCTTTTACGTCATAACTATCTAACTAAATTTTGCAAACAGGTTGTCAGTGGCACATAAAAAGACATACGAGCACCATCTTTCATCCAAAAAAAAAGTACTGTTCTCAAAGGAGAACTCAAATCTACATTAAAGGAAGCGAAGCCGTGGGCAAAAGCTAGTCTCTAACAAAGAAATCGTATTCTGAAATTGCATGCTTAAATATTATGTTTAATTTTATTAATGAACATGACATAATTACCATAACACCTAAATACCTATTAACACATATCTTTGTCAACATAATTATAATATAACACGAACATTCTATCTTATATTACAACAGATATTACGTGAACTACTAACACATTGAGTGTAAAGTGTCAAACACATTAAGAGTTAGATAACTACATTATTAATTTATTCTCCTTCGCTTCAGCCTGTTACCATTCAATATTAGTGTAGACATTTTGCCATTTCTTATCCAGCTAGACATCTTTACCAGATTATAGATCCATCTTATCGATAAATCTCCCACGTTTCTACGACATTTCCGCTCCAATACCATTTGACTATACCCAATGTACCATCATTCCTGCAGCATATTATGATGATTATTTATTTTCTTTGTGCTACATACGAACGACCATGCCAATATCAATGTATCTACTTAGTTTATTTCCACGTTTCTATATTTGAATACTGTCCTGAAGAGAAACATACCATCGGCTGCTACACAATTAGGTATCTCTAGAAGTAGGGATGTCGATAACACGTTACATGAGCGTCTCAGCCCCATATCATAGCACTGGCGGAGGTCATAATACCTACATTGTTCGATTATGTTCTTCGCTTCAAGTCTTTACGCTTAATGCGCACTCCCTCTTAATCAAATAAGTTATTGGAATTCTTTATCTTGACCATTCTTCTTAAAATAATCATAATAATAACAATTTAAACTTAAAGAATACCAATATGGAACTGTAGTCGGTAGACTCTAAATTTTTATTAGAATAAAAATTGAAATATAAAGGATTACGGGAACTGTTGACACAAAGCTAATTTACTCTAACTTTTTAAACGGTTTTATAAATGAGAATTCTTATGATAATAACTTAGGTAGGTATAATTTATAACAAACTAGCTTCTGCTCTCGGCTACGCTCGCGTTAAGTTAGATTGGACTTATTCCACGATAACAGTGGGTACTTATTTTCCTGACAATTTGCAAGAAAATTTCATGATGATCGTCTAAGAAATTAAGGAGTGAAAGCGTAACAGACAATTAAACTTACATTCGCATTTACAGTATTACTAAGGATTATTTTTTTAAATATCTATTTCCAAGATGTTTGAAAACTATAATTAATGTCATGGACAAATGGACAACGCTATTACTCTATACCATATTCATAACTATAAATTGAATACGTAATCACTTTCTATTGCAGCGACTTTTTTAATTATTACGCTACAATATTTTTTTAAATAACCTACAATATTCTTTGGGAATTACGACCAGGAACAGCAACAACCGTCAACAATCCATCATTATGCAAATAAACATTGCAAAATTTACTTTATCACAACCGCAGAAGTTACTGAAATAGCGTGTTACCACGAATGAATAATTACGCTGAATATGCCTTTACGTAACAAAGTCGAGTAACTTAAATGAATGCCGGCTGTTGCATTCGAATTTTCGTAAACGAAGATATCGTGTTAAAATTATTGTGAAACGAGGCGAGGCCAGACCGACCTGGAACAGTAAGGCCTTTGTTACGCGGATCAATTTCATATGTTCAGTTAATTCCTTATGTATCATACACAATCGCCTTTTCCCACAGACATATATTTATTAGGTAACAGGTACAATAGAATAATGTTCTCGGAGTTTTTATGCATGTATAATTCTGGTCAAGGAATCATCCTTACCTAATTGCATAATATCTTACATCTCTTACACCATTAGTTATCTAAGTAATACAGAGTCACATACAAGGAGTGTATTTTTTAAATATCTAAGTATTGTGTTATTATTGTTAAGATTTTAGTGAAACGAAAATAATTTTGATCATCATGGAATTCGAATTACTTTAATATTTTGAGTGGTTTACTGTACTAGTAAATTTATATAAGCAATTTCACTAAGCGAGTTTCAAACAAAACGGCTTTAGTCTAAATTCTAACTTCAAAATATATATATTTAAAAAAAAATGACGTACCTACGAAGCTACTTGAAAGTTTACTAAATGACTAAAAACCACACTAAAGCCGAATTTCTGTGCTCAAACACAAATATGCTATTGGTGTGTTAAGGTTACTGTGTTATCTTTCAAGCACATTAAATAATCAGAACTTAAACATTGTAGAATCCCACACCTACGAAATCAGAGTTAAATTAGTTGTGTAAATGATTAACCAACAAAACAAATATAAAATATTTATATACGTAGTTACAAAACAACAAAAAAACTTAAACTTCATCTATGTCAACTCGCGGAAGACGAGAATAACTTCGAATGCGTTAAGACGCGGAAGATATAAACGCACAAGGAATCTATTTCGTGCTTGACGCGCTGCGGACACGTGCGTTCGTCTTTGTTTTATAGTTTAACGCAGACAATACCAATATAACATTTGATCAAAGATTTAGGTAACCTATCAACATTATTATACACAAATATAACACGCATATTAAGTAAAGGCCGTTTTAAAATTCAATTCACCAAAAGCGAAATGTCCTCCAACAACTATGTTAAAACCTAAACTCTTATGATAACGTTAGACAACATTCATGTTTAAACAATGTGTAATTAATTGTAGTCGAAGTTAAAAATCATATCAAAATATTGTTAAAGAGCATGTAAAGATTTTATTTTTCCCTTTTATTATCAACAACACCCACCTGAATACCTGTCAATAAGTCTAAAATAAGGTAAAGTACAAAGTACTTTGAACATTTTTTACCGACTTAAAAAAAACGATGTTTCTCCGCTTCTCTAGTAAATTTGTATGCGGCTTTTACAGAATCTTCACAAACGATTTGAATGATTCTTTTACTGGAATAATAATCAATATAAGTTTAGAAAGTAAATAGTTTTAATACATAAGATATCAAGTTACCGTCTATATTACTGTTCATCTTTATCGAAGCCAATTTTTTTTAATTTTTGTTATTATATATGGTATGTATAGGTGATATAGTTCTTAATTTCGTATGACTTTTATACAAAAATATATTTTTTTATTACACTTCTAAAATATTTGTTAACAATTTATAATCTTACAAATATCATAGGCTCTACGCATAACGCATTTCATTGTTACAAGATTTAATATCTGTATACAATGATTTTACAAATAAAATAACTATTGCAAATGCTGTTGACCTCAGTATCTATATAAACTTATTTCTTAACAAGCATACACGTCAGGAGGTCGCTATTCGCTAAACCGACTTCCTGTTAGGTTACCATGATGATTCATTTTATTGATCTTGAAGATACACATGTATGTAGGTACCTAGAGTCCTAAAAGTATATACTCGACATAATACAAGATGGTAACAAATATTTGTGTTTCCTTTTCACTTTTAATCAATACTTAAATATTCTTATATTTGATTAATTACATTTGGTTTGAATTTCAATCGCTTAATTATATTCAATCGTGTCTGCTGTACTATTTGTTTCAAAAATTCGATAACTTAGAATTAGGCGTGGCAACAGTTGTTGTAAATATATTTTAATTAGTAACAAATAATTAAACACAACTGAAAGCTGCTTAAGACAGGATTTTTGCATATAAAGTATCAATTACTACAATACATTACTAACCAACCACATCACAACAATAGTTGGTAACTTCAAAAAGCTTTATTGTCACCTAGTATCATGAAGTATCTTGTTACAAATTAATTTCCTAATTTTTACAACTGTCCAGTAGATGGCTCCTTTAGAAAAATATAGTAAACAAAAATTTAAAATAAGAAATTCTTTTTCCTTTAATGTACAAATGTTATCATTTTATTTCAGTATTTTTACTTTACAACTTACTTACTTAGATCTTTTTTGATGACAATTAAACCTTTGACCTTGTCTTTGTAGTGAATTATAAGGTTCTATCTACAAATGTTCTACAAACCTGCGGTTCTCAGTGATATCTCGAGCCGAGGTTGCCCCCGGATGGAGCCCCCGAGATATTACTTTCGCGATACAGTGGACTCACCTACATCAGTTGTACTCACACATGAGATCACCTCTTACACACGTGCACATACACATGGTGAAAGGGTTTTCTTTTTTTTCCCCTTATCGAACTGAATCGAATAGTTTAGTTCGTTTCATTCCGATATACCGTACGCATTTGTGAATCACGCAATATCGATTGTATGATTCACAAATGAATATATGTATGAATAGCTTAGAATAGTTTAGCTAGGTCAGACGCGACTTCTCAGGTAACAACCCTAGCCGAGGTGTGCCGTGCACTCTTGTGTATGTTACCTAAAACCAAATCGGTTGAGTAGGTACCCCTGCTGGAAAAATCTTATTGAATATCATAGGAAAAAAAAAATAATCTATAAGATTTTATGATTTACTTATAAACGTATGAGCCAGAGAAAATTTTCTCTTAAATATTTTATGATATTTTATCAGTAATTCACCAACACATATATTCTCATAAAAGTATTACTTCTTTGTCGTTATGAGATTTTGTGAGTAATTCCATTAAATACTAATATCTATTAGATTTTATGAGAACTTCGAGATTAAATTTCAAGTCGCATTTCTATGCGATTTTATGTGGAAGATTGAAAGAAAAGTAGCTCATAAGAAATTATCGACAATTTATAAGAAAATTATGAGCAATTGCAATTGAAATTCTTATGACTATTTATGAGTATTTTCGTGGACAAATACACATCAAAGTGTACTGCAACTTATAATATCCTATACGTTAAAAAGGCCCGTAATTCAAGATAAAATCCCATAAAATTCATTTTCGGATCAATTTACACGATATTCTAATTTTATGAAAAAATTGTTAATCAGTTATATATGTTATAAAAAAACAATAGAATTGAAAATTTTAATT
>MU158715.1:465424-523290 GCA_015888305.1 Antheraea pernyi
ACCTGGGGAGTCGGAGAAAAAATGGTCAACGAAAACGTTTCTTACGACCGCTGCCTAACGATGAGAGATATATGATTGAGTTCTAGAAAAAAGTTGTAGCTTGATAATGCCTATTACCGCCCAACGAAGTGGGCACGGGTCCGCTAGTATTATACACCCATATATATAATATAATCTATACTAATATTATAAAGCTGGAGGGTTTTTTGTTTGGTTGAACACGCTAATCTCAAGAACTATTGGTGCGATTTTGGTGAATATTCTCTCAGTGTTAGATAGCTCATTTTAGCTCATTTATTTATACGAGTATATTATTTCGATAAGACCAATAGGAGCGGAACATTAATAAAGAATATTTCAAAATTGCTTTTTTTAGAGTTTCCGCTGCGTTTTAAACTTAATCCAAATTAACTATTCCACGCAGACGAAGTTGCGAGCAGAAGAATATAATCCTAGATTCTGCTGTAATGTATTATTATCGTTTAATCAATGTGATAGGAAATCAATAAACAACGCAATAGTTAAAATATAAGTATTGTAGTGAAACCGGTTTGGTGTTGTTAGTGAGTGGTACCGGTGCGGTGTCGTCACAGCAGAAGTCGCGGCCGCGACCGATTTTATACCTGTAGTACAAATGTTTGGACAAGGCTCTTCAACCACGCGCAATAACGGGAAAAAGTACTTTATCCATCGCGTATTGATTGTTGAAGGTTGAATTCACACTAAATCTTGTTTATGTTGTCTTTTCATTTGTGATTTATTATAGAGTAATTTATTGCTTTGCTCGTTTTATATCGTAAGTATTAGCTAATATTTTGAACATTTGTGACTTTATTACAAGGTGTCATGGTTGTAATTAGGTTGAACTTAAAACTGTTTTAAAACTTTTTTCTCCCTTTCTTAGTAAACAAATAGCTACACATAAGTATATATTTACGCGGACAGCTTTTAGCTTCGATTTTGTACGTGACCCTTTATCTATTTATTGTTGATCGAAGAGTTTATCATTTGAAATATATATGGTATAAGCTCTTTATAACGAAACTTAATATTTTATCGTAATACAGAGTTTCTAAAAGAGTACCAAAATTTTGTACACACATTGCAATTCAAGGTTTTGTAATTCTTGGCAATTACAATAAATTATAAGTTAAACTAACGATACCGCTAATATGAACACATGTGGATATTAAACATCTAGTCACCGAACAATTTTGCTCATCATACAAAAGCTAGTTTATTGTAGAGATTAGCAAAATGTCCTGTTAATAAACGTACTATCGTCAAACTTTTATGACATGTAATACAATAAACTCTATTCTGGCCACACATAGCACAACGCGATACAATTACCGAACCAAATACAACAATAATTTCAAATTTAATATATATTCGGGCCCGGCGAACGTTATCCTGTCCTGATAATAAAAAAAAACTTTCACAAATTATATACCTTCACCTTCCTCATTCATGGTTTTACCTACTGGTGCTAACCACATGAAAATCCGTTCAGTAGTTTTTGAGTTTATCACGAACAGACAGATGTGACAGAGGACTTTTATAATACGTAGTGATTTCCTATAATACTTATTATACTCTTTGGTAGTGAGATACACACACATATATCTTCTAATATTTAAAAATCTCGTGTCACGGTGTTTGAACTCTACGAAGCGGCTAGACCGATGTTTATGGAATTTTAAATGTATATTTGGTAGGTATGAGAATAGGGCGTAAAGTATATTTTATACCTCTAGGTGATTACTTACAACCCCAAATTTTTACGTTCCTACCATTTTTTATGATTATATATATATACTAGCGGGGCGGGCGAACGTTGTCACAGAATAAAATATTATAACTCCTAGCGGAGAACGTTGTCCTGCCTTGATTATAATTCTTTTATCTAAAATTCAACCGCAACGCCATCTACCAGTTCCAATTGAATCTAAACCATTCTCGGATCCACTGGAACACGCGCACAAAATTTCATTAAAATCGGTCCAACCGTTCAGGAGGAGGAGGAGTTCAGTGACACACGTACAGAAGTAATTTATATACATATATATACAAAAATTAATATAATAAATTGGTATACTTTTTCTGTTGACACGTATGTTAAAGAACTTTTTTAATAATCTCAAATGATCTTTATTATCTTTGATTTTATATGCTTTCATTACAGACATCTAAAGTAACAATGGGACTAGTAGCAACATATTTTGTATATTATAAATTATTCAAATCTAAAAATAAAAAATAAAACTATAGGATGGAAACGAGTGGTAAGCTATATTTCTGCATGTCAGTTACTTCTACATTTCTTTTTAATACCTACTAGAAAGATACAGACATCTAATATATTTTTGTTTTATAAGTACAAAACTATATACAAATGGAGAAGTTTATTTTTATAGACGAGTTCGTCAACACGTATTAATTTAAAGTTAAAATAAAATGGTCGAGTTTTTGGAGGGATCTTGGAATGTCATGAATGGTTTAATATTTTATTTATAATCTTCTGTTATTCGGCACTGTATTTTGTATTATTGGTCATGTTTTACGTAATAGGTCTCCATTGAAAATCAGCGCTGCAGTACCACCCTAGTTGTGCTGCAGCACTTTGCTGAATGGAGGTGCCTTTGTTGGCTATTCTAATAAGCTATGTATATGTTCATCTTGTTGTTTTGATGTTATCCAGCAATAAAGACATTTTCTTTCTTCTTCTTTCTTTCTAATATATATTAGCTTGGTTATTGTGCAAAAGTGAAGTGGATGGTATATAATACCTCGGAGGATGGATTTTCACTTGGCACAAAAACTGCCTAGAAAGTTCTAATACGAGGGCCACCATTTTGTTACAATACAGAAATGATCACAAGAAACTTGTAATATATTAACTACTCATCAATGGCAGTAATATTGTACTAAAAAGTTGGTTACCAAACATAAATGATCACCACAGATTGCCAATGTATTTTTAATAGAAATAGAACATTGACAGCGGCAAATACACCAATCAAGCAAAATCGGCTGATGATAAAGTACTTTACGCCAGTGCAACGTTCCATAACAAAAGTTCATGTTTTGCGCATATTACTACCAATTTTTTATCATGCTGTACTGCAGTAAAATATTATACAACATTTTCATTTTCTGACAGCTCGCAGGTTATTGGAAGTTGGAACACGGTGAATTACATAAGGTTTAAATTATCAGGTTTGTACCCAATAAATCTTATATTTGTGAAATTAAATATTGTATAGTTAAACCATATTATTGGTAATAGGTAACTATTATGAATTCATAAATAACCATAAAATTAATACCTATTTCAGAATGGCTGGAGACTCTTCTGTTGATGAATCCCAACTCAAAGGGCTGTCCAAATACTTCAACAGTCAAACTAACAGGGGCAGGGCTAACGTAAGTTATTACAGTATATATTATCGATTGATCATAATGTATTACTATAGGATAGATATTTACGCATCCAAATTTGGTACAATTAGATTAAAATTACAAGGGTTCACATAGGTTTTCAAGGCTTATTCTTTAACTTAGCAAATATTACTGGGTTAATGTGTTCTAAAACGACCCATTCTATTTGCTATAAACCACTTAAAAATCATGTCAATAATTGATTTTTTTTAATGCTTTTCCAAATCTTTATTAATGTATATGTATATTAATCTCTAATTTTATAGCTATTATGACCAAACATAACCTAAAATGTATTTGTTCCAGACGGCCAAAGCAACCTATGCAGTCTGCGGTGCACTGATTCTATATTTCACCCTTAAGCCCAAAAAGTCCACAAAATAAATTATGTTGTTTTTGTGATAATTTTTAGTGTCATGGTTACTTTAATTTTCCATGTATAAGTTATTGAGTTAACATTAAAATTATGTGAATTAACAATCAGAATTTTATTATTACCCTATCAAAGCACGTAAAACTTAATGGGTATTATTAGTTCTTTATACACCTAAATGTAGGCCTTTTTTGTCAATTCTTATTTGACACATGCTCATTTTTGAAAATTGTAAATATATATTTTTTATGATCTCTACTATGGAGGCAAATGACTGTGCGGCACGGTAATTGTTCAAGAAAGATAGATTAGATTTGGATTACTTTGACCTATGAAAACAAAAAACAATTTTTGTAAAGGTTACCAAGACTGATTTTATTTTTCAATTTTTTAATCGCTGTTATGGCATTGTGTGTCCCCACAAAAAAGCCCTGCCTAGATGGCATTTAAGGAAAACACTTTTATTCAAGACAGTTATAAGTTCTATTTATTGATAGCATCAAACAACAGGCAGTAGTTAGTAATATACATAATTTATATGTACTTCAATTACACTCTGAAAAATAGGTATAAATAAAACATTACACTGCAATAAATATGTGTTTTATTGTAGTATATGCAAAAACAAAATAATAAAAATGAACAGAGATTCAAATTAATTAAAACATACAGATCATAAGATTTTTTTTATCAAAGAATTCTCTTACAATAAATAATTCTTTGGTATTATTAAGATATTTTTCTATGACAATAACATTTAAATTATATAATAATAACTATCATTTATTACATTCAAATAAAATCCTCAAATGCTTTCCGATATAATATGTTTGTATTTGATTGTCAATTTTGATTACCTCCAATATATAATAATCTATGAAACATAATCTACCAACTTAGGACAAAACACTGAGTGAATCATTCACTAAGTAATGAAAATCATCTGGTATTCATTGTCTAAATATGAAAAAGCAGGTCATTATTTGTCATTAAAACATATCTGAGTATTAAAAATATGAATTTTCAAAGGATGCCTTGTACAAATTGTACACACCTTTTTAGTAAAAACTATTTGAATATGTATTTGTTATATATCATAAAATAAATTAAAACACACATTGTGAAAGTAATGACAATAATCATATATTAACAAAAATAATGTAACTGTGCATCTTAATTTCCAGTATAAAATTATATACTAATCATTGAAAGCACCTAGCACCAAATGGCTATATACTAGTAACTCTAGCAAAGCGAGTACGCACTACGGTAAATAAGTTCATATAATGTTATCTGTTATCCTCTAATTCTTATACACTTTGAAAATATACTGATATAATCACTCCACGGCGTTGTTAAATGTACTATTTATAATGTAATAAGAGTATTCTCTATTGGTTCTCAAAATATAATAATGTACTAAATGAGATTTCCCTGATTATGAGTACACTATTTTATAACTATAGCTTAAAATTTGCGATATGTGAATTTTGAACTGATGTATGAATGATTTCCCATACTTGAATCATTTCTCCAAATCGATTGAGTTTTCAGAAGAAGAATGTCCTTTTTACATTTACCGGGTCTTTTTTTCTAAAATTTTGTATGTGTCTAATTACTTGACGCAAAGCTGCAATTATTTTATATTTTAATTTATATACTAATACTAAACTCACAGAACAAAAGCTTTCTAAGACACACCTACTAATTATGTCTTCAGAAATTGTTATTATATTTGAAATGTATAATTAGATTGATTACAATATTTATAAAACCTAATTACACAGATTATTAATGCCATGAGTCGGCTCGAAGGACTATTGTTCTCGAAGTTTCGGTAGTAAGCTAGTTACGTGAATAATAATCATTCGAGGCAAATCTTTTTCGTATTGGCGTTAAACACATATTAAATACGCACACACATAATAATCTCCACATACACACACTGATAGCAACGAGAATGACTAGCTTTCAGCAATACAAAATGCACCATTCATTATAAATATGCCACATAAAAAATCTTCACATTTTCATTTCCAACTACAACTTTACTGACAACGAAATCCAAACATTTCTGATCGTTATTTTCTCTTATTCACATTGTTCCTAAGCAATATTCACTTTCATTCAATGTACATAACATTGTATAAACGTTTTTCTTTATTTCATTAGAAATATAAATCATTCTGATTTTTTCAAATGTAATTTAGAAAATTTATGAACTATAATTTTGGATAATTACAAGTTTTCTGTAAAATTTAAAAAGCATTCATTCTCTTTCAATAAAAATAATGAAGAAATACATTTTAAATTATACTGCTATTTTGTGACGATATATACTGTTCAAAAATTTTCAAGACACGACACAAACACAAACAAACGATAAGACAAAAACAACTATGTTATTGGAATGTGGCAATACAGATTCGTTGTTCCACAGTCTGTAAATACCATTATTCTTTGCAAACACTTTACAATTGAAATGGTATTCGTGAAGCGTTTAGGAGCTATGGATGGAATGCTATAATTGAATACAAACTTTAATATTAACATTAACTTATATTGAATACAATATAAGGAAGTTTCGAAAACTTGAATAGAATATAATAGGACTATAGCAGAATATTACGATCTAATATTTTGGCTATAGACCAGTGGTACTCAACCTTTTTTTTAAACGGGCCACAAATACGTTTCACTCATGGTTTAGCGGGCCGCAAACTACAAATATTTAGGTATTAAATTTAAAAAAAACGTAATTTCAAATTAACAACGTATTAATGTATTGAAAAATGGTTGTCCAATAAAACAAGCTTGGTATAACCCTTATATCATAAGGAACGCATTGCGATCCGATTATCTGGGATCTATTTAATTTACTCAGCGTGCTCATAGTTTTTCTAGTGGGCACGAAATTTAAAATAATCCAAAATAAAGTATAATCGGGTGGGCCAACTACAAAGACCCTGCCGACCACAGGTTGAGTATAGCTGCTATAAACTCTTAAAATAATATTTGCTTAGTGACATCGTGATGACTTCGAATACTTGAATAAACTTAAAAATCACAATAATATAATACCAGAATACATAAAAACTAAATATCATAATTAGTATGAGTATTTTAATAAGTATTTCTATTGTGGATATGTCTTTGAAAATTATACGTGTCTATCAAAAATATAATCATTTAACATGTATAATTAATAATAAGCCCATTTATGGAATATCGATGAAATTTATACATTGCTAGTGATTATTATAACCGGTCTTATTATAAATACAGCATTAAGGGATATTGAATGAAAGCAAAGATATAAGAGACTAAAATATTCTCTTGTATCGATATTTTATAATAAATCCACAAAAATAGACTTCACATGTTTGTGGTAGAAGTATTGTATTGGTTAATGGGTATCGTCTTATAGGGATCGATAAATTATATAGATATATTATGATTAACATATGATTACATTTCCAATAAAGTTTCTAAATAAATATTAATAGTACAACACATGTTTTGTTATTAAAATTTGAATATGATACACTTTAATGCAAATACAAGTGAGTAATTATTTGTATTAGACACAAAAGTATATCATGATGATGTGAATAAAGAAAAAGAATTCTAGTATACTTTTGTTGCCAAACGTCGTTGGAACTACAGTGTACACTCTTAATAACGAAACTTGACAGACCTAACATTTCGTTTGGAAAGATTTCGCATCACTCTCTTTCCATTGTACCTATGAAACAAACTTTCTCTTTAACATGGAATAACGCATTTCTTAGACTAGACATGTTAACAGTTTCAAAGGCGGTTTACCATTGATAAGTGTATTTAGTAATAATAGACCAATGGCACACGTGTTCTTAACAGTTGACAATAACAAAATCCCTGACTCTATTTACGCCCTGTTGCTTTTTCTAAGAATTGTCGGCACTTTATGTGATTTAGTGAGAGCCTTTTGTAAACTGATAACATAAACAATAGTAAATGAGACTTTACTGTCAATTTATAATGACGTCTATATCATGATTGTAATTCTTTGTAATATAGAATGGCTGTTATAAAGTGTATATAAATGTACGGACTTTAAGACAGCGAAATTGTGACGAATCTTTACGTTATAGGGGGTCTGTCACTATATAGAACGACGTTACGACGAGTGTAAACTGTATTTCTATTTGCAGTAAAACATAAGTCTCATAGTTTTACAGCCACGTGGGTGCTCTCGTGATAGAGTAGAGGGGTGGTGGGTGTGAGGAGGGTGGGACGGGAGTAACATCCCCATCCGAGTCCGACTCCTCAGAGGAGACGCGTTCCGCAGCGCTGAGCGCTACGCGAGCGTACTCATCCGTATCTATACTTTTGCAGAAATGTATAGCATACCTAAAATGAATAAGGATTAATGACACAATCCTATTTTATACTTTCTAGATTTTAAATTTGAACACAATTTCACGTTATTTTAAGTGATATTGTATTTATCTGTATATGTAAAAGAAAAACTGACTGTAATATCAACGCACAACATACATTACAGGCGCTAGGGTTGTAAAAATTTCTATTGCTATTAAATTTATATAACTAGCTTCTGCCCGCGACTTCGTCCACGTGTAACAGGTACTTTGGGCTAACGCTAACACGCAGCGGACGCTCTCAAAATGAAAAATACCCCGATTTTGAAACATTCCTCATTGGTGCTCCACTCCTGTTGGTCATACCGTGATGACATATAGCGTAGTCCGTTGAAGCTGTTAAGACCTTGCTTGGTCAATAGCGTGGTCAGTTCGAAAAAAAAAAGAAGCCTATATATAGCCTTACTCGACAAATTAGCTAACACTGAAAGAAATTTTCAAATCGGACCAGTAGTTTCTGAGATTAGTCCGTTCAAGCAAACAAACTCTTCAGCTATATAATATTAAGTATAGATAATATAAGCGATTTTAATATTATTGGATTGTAGTGATTATTTCATTTTTAATAACTGCTATTTCACAGTCCATAACCTGCTATAATTCACATATGACGGTTCTTATATACATGAGTATGGTTATTTGTGTTTCGACTGCTAAATAAATAAGGTCTTACCTCAGTTTCTCCCGTAATACAGACTTACAAGAATATCTTGGCATCTTCAGCAGAAAACACGTGTAACTTTCCGGTAAAAAGTGATCTGGCGGCTGATACTTGTCCAGTACCTATTGAATATAAAAATGAAGCAATATAATTAAAAATAATGTACAAAAACTTAGTCCGGGAGTTTGGGCACAATAACTATACGTTTTAAAATGGACTGATATGACTAGAGGATCACGTATATCGGGTCGTTTCAGTCCCTCTTTGTTCTTTTAAAATCCCGTCTTTGTCCGAGAACTATGATATTTTAGAAGAATTTTTGAAGCGTTACTTATTGCTGAAGCTTAAATGCTTTCGGAGTAGAATTAATACATTTTTTATTTACTTTCTTTCTTTTTTTTTATTTTTTATTTACTATCTTAAAGTAGAAGGTATATTGTGTGCTAAGATGTTGTTTGATATTAATTTAGTACATTTTTGTGTGTTGATATATTTTGTCTTTTTCTTATTGAAGTCTCGGTTCAACAACTACAGCACAACTGGAGCACAATTAGACTTTTATTTTTCACAAGACTAATAAGATTTGCCAAATTCATCACCGCTTTGGTAAATAAGGTGACTAAGGCTAAAATTAAACTAAAATTGATGCTACAAAAAAAATGAAAAGGAATATTGTTACACAAAATCGATACAAATTTACAAAAATAACTCATCGCTCGTGGTATCGAAAATCCCGACGGTTCTTAAAATAACCCGCCTCGAATGTTGTCAAATCGCGTGGATAATGACGTCAGCCTCCCAGAGTTTTCCATCCTACTTCATTCATGCGAACCCCGTTGCATCCGAGCAGGGTTCTATTCTAGTCATCGGAGCGAATAAGATCAGAAACATAATGAGGAAATCTTCAAGGGGACTGCCATTAAAGCATTATAAGGCGTAAGTGTGACTGTAGTATAATTGTGTAATAGCCAAGTCTATTTGTTTTTTATCTAACATAAATTTAATCTGACGTAGACGGTATTTGATATACCCACGATGGTAATAATATTAATAATAACCTGTAAAACAAAATCTCTCTGTCTGGGATCTTGCGGTGCCCGCGGCAAGCGCGTACGTCCCCACACGAAACGCAGGAACAACGCGCGTTCACTGCCCGACAGCTCCTCCATCACCTCCCAGAACCACTGCACTAATGGTGCATTCGGTTCCACGCCTGGGTATTATAGACTTAATAATTATTGCTCAACATTTAGAAAGCGTTCATGTATCACGTAAGCAAAATTTTTGTCATTTTTTACCCCCTCTCCTCTTGTTCTCATAAGTAAGCACAACTTTTAGCCGCCCCCCCCCGGACCTTCCAGGACCCCCTATGCTTGAATTTCTATTAGTATAATTTCTCAAAACTCTTTCACAGGTTTCCTTAAGAGTTAAAAATATATATACAATACAAAACAAAGCAAGCTCTCTTTGGTGCATATTAATACTTGAATGGTCCCTTTAATCTAAGGAGTGCTTGAAATGTAAGACTTATAAGTTACGGACATTTTATGAATTATGACGGAAGTATTATTTGAATATATTTTCTGTATATTATAGCACGACAAAATGTAAGCACTATAGTAGACGGTAAGTACAGTATAACCCAATAATAATAGCAACCACTGCGATAGACAATCCTTTGGCAGTCGCCGTAGTAATGTTGGCTTGCAAGCTTAACCGAAACAAAAATATTAGAAAACCTAAAATAAAAATAAAGGGAGAATAAACAAGAGTGAAGAAGATGAAGAGTATGGTTTTGGGAAGATAAATAAAAAAACTTTTTTCGTTAATGTTTACCTTTATATGTAGCTGATGCCCTTAAAGAGTGTACGGGAATATCCGGCGAACCACAGACTAGAGTTTCGAGTTCCGATGCACTGAACAGTGCCAAGAGTGGTGCGGGGATCACTCGAGATATACCATCGCGGACAGCTCGCACTTGTTCATCGAATTCATGAAGCCTGTCGGTAATATAACATTGTAAAATCAATTGAAACAACACTAGCAGCCAACAAATTTTTCGAGTATGTACGTACATCTTATGCTACTCCTGCGTGTGTCGTAACAAATGCAGGGATGAGAGAAGAAGGTGTGAACTATAGGGCTGCATCACCATAACTGGACTGGCAATTTTTATGCGATAACGGGACCAGCGATTTTACATGATAACTGAACAAGCGATCTTTACGAATTAACTGAACTGGCAATTTTTACAAGTTAACTGAACTGGCAATTTTTACAAGTTAACTGGACTGGCAATTTTTATGCGATAACGGGACCAGCGATTTTACATGATCACTGAACCAGCGATTTTTACAAGTTAACTGAACTGACAATTTTTACGCAATAACTAGACCGGCTATTTTTAAGCGATAAGTATACCGGCGATTTCTACGCGATAACTAAACCGGCTATTTTTATGAGATAATTAGACTGGCGATTTTATTGCGATTATTATATTATATTTTTTGGCGATAACTAGACCCTCTATTTTTATGCAAATCAAAGGAGTTTAACGGGCGCTAATTTTGAGTTATTGGAATGAGATAGGTGCGAGAACGCTTAATCTGACGAAGCTTCGATACGATGATATGGGAATAAAATTACAAGCAGTTTTTTTAAACTATACAGTACTTGGATCTTGTGTAAATGGACGTAATAAATAACAGTATGGATTATGGTTTCCTCTGAGAAAATACACGATAACCGGCAGTTTTTTTTTATATCATAGGAGGCAAACGATCAGGTACGTCACCTAATGTTAAGTGAGCACCACCGTCCATAGACACTAGAAACACCAGGGGAGTCGCAAGTGCGTTGCAAGCCTGTGTTTGGGCCGACCCATTCAGTAATACCAGTAAACCAGTAATAGCTTCAGCGTGGCTCTACCATCTACAATATGATATTTTTTAAATTATTCATTACCTGTAATGCAGTGCTAGTTGTACGTATTCATCCTTGTTATCAGGCGTAACTCTTTTATGTCGAGATGAAAGCTGTACTTCGTGTCCTGCAGCCGATGGTATTGAGAATGGCAGCTCTAGGTTTTGGAGTTCCTGATAACACATTTTTATACAACTTTTAGGCACTTCGTTGTATTAATAGGATTCAGTCAACCAATTAACTTCCATAAAGTATTGATAATATACGACTGAGAATGGTTATAATTATTCTGCAGGAAAGAGGCAAAAAACACAATACGGGCAAAAATTAACAAAAATTTATCCTTATATAACTTCTGAGAATTGATGTATATCATATACATAGTATAAAACAAAGTCCCCCACCGCGTCTGTCTGTATGTTCGCGATAAACTCAAAAACTACTGAACGAATTTTCATACGGTTTTCACCAGTAGATAAAGTAATTCATGAGGAAGGTTTTTTGTATATAATTTGTTGGTTATTTTTTTTATAATCAGGGCGGGACAACGTCTGCCTGGACCGCTAGTTTTTAAATAAAGAAGCCTAGGTGGATCCAATGAATATTTGTACATTTTTCACAATTTATTAATTTTTTTTATCGTAGCACGGCGAAGTGTCTGTACTGTGCCTGATGGTGAGCACAGTATAATCTAAAAACAATGGTGACTACCGAGAGACACGCTATCCCTCACCGGTCGCCGCAGTCATGCCGGCCTGCATAAACGTCTCTTCACGTTACGCTTGAAGGACCCCATATTATAGGAAGAAGGGAACACACTGGCCGGGAGATTGTTCCACAGCTTCACGGTACGGCAGAGATAAGAAGTTGCTTTTTAGTTTTCTCCCTCCCCTCCCATTTGCAGGATAATTTGAAAGTATCTCTATATTTTTCAAAAACATTTGTACAGCATTACATTTTTTTTAAACATTTTATGGGACTATTAAACGGATATGGTGTTCTTACGACTTTAAGTGGTCATTACAACACATGATTATTTATAATCAACTTGAAAAAGGACTGCAATCCTATGTAATGTATGAAAGTATATAATTATCGTAAGGCATTTTCTAAATTCGTCTGACTACTTTCAATCTTCAAATTAAAAATCAATAGCTAAGCACCTGTACACTTAAGACGAACTTACATATGAGAGACAGCTTGTTCTTTGGCTACATCGTCAATATCAGATCAAATTGTGGCTTATATGCAATAGGTTATATTGTGGGTAGATGGAATCATCAGGCATAATCACTACGCCAGCCCACAACGTGTTGGCAATTTCAAACTCTGAGAAATACACAGTTCCATGTTTTCCTACATATAGTAGCACTACAAGAACATTTCTCAGATTCGATTTCCTCACAATGTTTTCGTTCACCGTCAGCCAATACTGTTACCAACTTAAATTAGTAAACATACCCGAACTCAAACGGAATCGCTTGTTTTATTAATCATCGTCATCTTCTTACCCTTATCCCACCTAATTAGGGTCGGCACAACATGTTTTCCTTTTCCACTCTCGTCTATCAGATGGCATCTCAGTATTCACACAGTCCATCCATACCTTTTACGGTATTCGTCTACTCCTATATCCATCCACCATCATATTTTTTAAACTATATACCAAGTTTTTAAACTTTTCTAGTTACATGGTATCCATCTCTCCTCATACCATGCTAAGTTATTACTCCTCAACTTCTCTGCCAGTGGTGCTATTTTGAAACTTCCTCTGATATACACATTCTTAAATGTCATAGGTGGCAAACGAACAGGTGGGTCACCTGCTGTTAAGTGATCACCACCGTCCATGGACACTTACAACACCAGAGGAGTCGCAAGTGCGTTGCCATCTTTTGAAGGGGAGGGAAAGGGAGAGGAGAGAGGAGAGGGGAGGGGAGGTGGGTCTCCGGCGCTCTCACTGACCGAACGAAACGCAACAATGCAAGCACTGTTACTTTACGTCAGTTTTCTATGAGAGGGTGGTACTACCCCGGACGAGCCGACCAATTCATGCTGAAACCAATAATAGTTTCAGCGTGGCTCTACCACCATTGAAAATCTTATCCACTCGGAATTACACCACACATCCTCCTTAACATTCGCATCTCGGGCACATGAAGTTTTCTCTCGTCCATCTCTTTCGTATTCCAACACTCGGATGCATACAGCATGATTATTATTATGATTTATTAATCGTGTTACCTTATTCTGTGGTGTCATGTCGCGTATACAGAGCAGTGCGGGTAAGAAGTCCTTATCGACCTCGGCGAGGTCTTGCGGTCGGAGCGGCTGCCCCGCCAGCTGCCGCCACACGCCCTCCGCCACCGACAGCGCGAGGGGCGATCCCGTACGAATGGCTATCCCCATTAGAACACCTACGAATTTTTTTAATTCATTTTTATTTTTCTACAGTAGCAAAGCCAAGTGACATCGATATACCGAACCATCGACAGATCGGCTATCCGTTGGTAGTCGATGCGGATATGAATTTAGTTTTTTTTTTATGTCATAGCTGGCAAACGAACAGGTGGGTCACCTGATGTTAAGTGATCACCACCGTCCATAGACACTAACAACACCGGGGGAGTTGAAAGTGCGTTGCCAGCCTGTGTTTGGGGGAAGGGGAGGAGGGAGGAGGAGAGGAGAGGGAAGGGAAGGTGGGTCTCCGACGCGCTCACTGACCGAACGATACGCAACAATGCAAGCACCGTTACTTCACGTCGGTTATCTATGAGAGGGTGGTAGTACCCCGAACGAGCCGACCCATTCATGCTGAAACCAATAATAGCTTCAGTGTGGATTTACCACCTTCAAAAAGTTATGATAATATAGAGTTGTGTGTATTTATGACTTCAATAAATATAAATATAACAAAGGAATAAATTGAAAATCTTGACATAACAAAAAGTTTGAATTCAAACTTTATCTTAAAACAATAAAAGTACAAGTTGGTTAAATAATACCACATTACATATGTTCTTATGTCAATCGAAAGTAGTTGAGGTGTAGGGGCATATTGTTTTTGTAATGGTGGTATTGAATTTACCAAGGAATCGGAAGCAGTTGAGGTGTAAGGGCGTGTTGGCGAGGGGGTTGAGCAGGAAGGCGTCGCGCGAGGCGCCAGCGTCGCCGCGACCGTTCGGCGTCGGCATCAGCAGCGGCAGCGACCCGTTCTGCAGCTCCTCGCACATCTCCGCGATGCTCTCGCTGTACCCGCCACCGCAGTCGTCTACGCTTTCACCTAACGTACAGTCACTCATATTTAATACATTTTGTTCAAATATATATTATATAATATACAAACGAAAAGTAAAAACAGATGAAATAAAAAAATAATAACGTAGTTTCACAGTCTAGTAATCACCCTAAAATAAAATTACCTTACAATAAAAAACATAAGTAATCACTAGGAAGTTAAATCATTTTTTTTATATACCATAATAACGCTACAATTGTTGTACAACTTAATATAGACCACATAAAGTGATCGATACCCTTGAAAGTTATAATGACTTTAAATTTCTATTACAAACTGATGTGGGAATACGAAATGTTTGTGTATATAGGATATGATGGGACGGACATGTTCTTTATGAACTTTAAGAATTTAATGTGCGTTATAAAATAACTATATGACAAATGAACAATAAAAGAATGATATAATTGATCATTTCAGGCAACTTTCTATTCTTATTAACTTTTATATAGTAAATAAATCATAAATGGTGCATGCATTATATAGAAACTACAAAACAAAATAGTAATAACAACAAATATAGTTGACGATTTCAACCTTCTTCTTATTAACTTTTATATTGTAAACAGAATATACATAATCACAGGTCATTGTTAGAAATTAGTAGAGAGCTTAGTATGATATGTCATTATAATTGTTTTCAAATGAACTTGGTTCAATTGCATCTATATGTAAGCTAGAGTAGTAAGAAGTGAGTGAACTGACCGACAAATTTGACCTTCCATACTCTGTGCGGTAGAGCGAGCGCGTCCTGTGTAAGCGCGGGCAAACGTGCGACCATCTGCCCGAAGACGGAGCGCATGCCGGCGGGACCCGCGAGCCCCGTGCCCCCGCGCCGCGCCCGCCTCGCCCCCACACGCGACAGCTCCACTATCGGGCCGTGTTGCCTCTCGCGGACCATCGTCGCCATTATCGCCTACACCACATTCACTCGACATTCAAATACACGAGACATGACTAGATGAAGATGATGTCACATTTTCAAGTGAAACTTCTTTAGGCGCATGAGGGTAAAATCTTTACAGATGTAACGTCACGCAGGTATGCAACGGAAGTGACGTCATTTGCAGTAAACGCAGATTTTTCATCAATTTTTCAAGTCTCGGAAATCTAAAGTTTTAGATTTTTATAAATATAAACAAGACTTATAAATTAGTTCGCCAAAGAAGTTTCACTTCTGACATGTGTACTTTGTACGCACGCACTTTTTTTATATCTTTGCGCGGAAAACTCTCGTACTTAAGTCGCGTAGTCATTAAAATTACAATATTTTTTGATAGAGTCAACTAATTTTAATGAAACAAAGATTAAGTTATACTCGAGGATATGCTTAATGATTTTCTTGAGGTTTTATTATGAATCCAATACTTTAGCAGTGATGAGTGTCTATACAAACAGACAGACAGATATTTCTAAAAATAATTTAAATGTATTTTATTACTTATTCCCACATTTTTTTTTCACGAAAATCGAAAAAGTAGATACTGGAAAGATAGGATCTCGATAATCCGACCACTCAAAATCTTCACCCTGTTCTGATTTAAGAGGCAATCGGATTATACGTATTTATATATTTTAAATGGTGTTCATTGAAATTAAACAGCTTTTTATAATTTAATAATTAAATTTAAATAATTGAGATTAAATGCGAACGTTAATCTTTAAGTACTATTACACACTTAAAAGAAAATCTAGACTAGTACTCTGACGAGTGGTGTTTAATGACAAAGAAAATACTTCATCACTCAAATTTCGCAATAATAATTTTTTTTTCTGAAATTAAAGTCTACTGACAATTGATGGTGTCATTGCTTGATAAAAAAATACTTGTGTTACGTCAATGTAGCACGCAAAGCGAATAAACACTGAGTGGAGCTGCGATATTTTAAGAGATTCGGAGTTCGGATTATCGGGGGTTCGGATTATCGAGGCCCGACTGCATTAACCTGCGTCCGTACTATTGACCGGTCATAATGACTAATAGTGTCAAACTAATAGTATTAGCCAATCGTAAGCTTTTTGATTATTAGCCAAATAGATCATTTTAGTTTTATTCTAAGACTTCCACAATTTTCAGCGTCGATTGATAACAGTTACATTATATAATAGCATTCTTTTAGGTATAAAAAACGACGAAATAATTCGTTTCCTGATAAAAAATAAATACCGCAATCAAAGACATTTATGTTTCTTATCCTCATACCTTTCTAAATGCTCCTTCCTTGACACTGTAAAACAGCAGCGTTCTCAGCTGATCCAAAGGACCATCCAGTATGAGTAACGGGAGGTTGGGACATATCAATTCTGAGAACTGATGAAGCAAGACCTGGATAAAATGAAAATATATATTTTAATATTTCATTAAAAATATAATAAAGTGAGTAATGATTGTATTCATTTTATATACTGCCAGTATCTAAAACCGTTTGAAATTTAAAACTAGTATTACATGTTATTTTTATTTACTTATTGAAAACATATTTATATTTTTGATATTCCATTAAAGTTATATATTAAATAATGTAAGTTAAAACTGTCTGAGATTTAGATCTAATATCATATTTCATTTCAATTTAATTGTATATAAAAAAGAAAAACTTTTGCAAGACCTTATGTATTATTACTTTGCTCTTATGAAATTCATAACTAGAGAGTATGTTGCTCGAAACAGTGAAGCATCATTGAGCTTTAATTCTTGCAGTTGATAGTAACGTTTAAATAGAATAAGGAGACTTACCAATCGGTTGCAGATGAGCTGCGGCGTGAGATCTCTCAAGAGATGGCACTCTAGCGGCGGCTGCGGCGGCATGCGCGGAGCTCTCGGCGCCTCCACGCACAACGCTATTGTGTGAGCGCTTCCACAGGCTACTTTCGTCACACGTTTACCCTAAAATTATATATCTAATATATAAAATCTCGTATCACGTGTCAGTTGTGGTTGAACTCCTCCGAAACGACTGGATCGATTTTTATGAAATCTTAAATGTATATTTGATATGTATGAGAATAGGTTGTAAAGTATATTTTATACTTCTCGGTGGTGATTAGAGTGTCCCTATCCAGAATTTTCTTTTTTCAATATTTTTGTCAATTTTTCTTGTAGTTCTTTTTTTATTTGCCCTCAAAAATATCTGTAATCCCAAATTTTCATCTTCCTAACCCCACCCTCACATTTTTTATTCGCGATTTTTGTATAAATAATATCCATATGATTCGACGGTCGTTCGTATTTGAAACAACACAAAATTATTGATGTTGCTGATTGACAGATGGCGCTACATTCGAAGTTTCTTCCACACATGCGTAAGCCATTCATTAAACCAACTATAAGGTCTTATAAGGTTATAGGTCTGTGTTTGAGTGAGTCCCTGAATTGTTCAGTTTCACAATTGGAAACGGTGAGAGACGCTGTTATCGGTTTCAAGGTTTTTTAAGATTTTTAGAGTTTGGAAATACAATAGGAAAACGATAGGTAACCAATTTAACGCAGACGAAGTTCGGGGGTCAGCTAGTTTTTATATTTAATACTATAGGTTTCGCGTGGTGGTATTACGACCACAAAAATAAAAGTTCGTAAATATCAAGTGACTTGATTTATTTATCGATTATTAACAATTGAAAAAGGAAGAGCGATGATCATTGCTCAAAACGTGAGTGCACGGAGTTGTCTGAAGTATATTGCGGGGGTTTTTACTTAGTCAATTGCGTTATATGTTACAGTTATTTATATTTATTAATTTTATAATTTTTTTTCTATGAGGCTGCAGGAGGCGGCCACATTACTAGCCACCCACCTCGGCTTCTTACATGTGTATTGACAAAGGAAATGATACCAAATATTTCATTTACAGCAAGACTACGAATGAAATAAAACGACAGTTATACAACTGAACCTCAATCAGTCGATTCAGTTAATGGATTTTTAATATCTCCGTACTGGTTTCTCTCATTAGCTCATTCACTTTTATATGAAGTTTTTTAACTCCAATTTGTCACTCAACCAAACTAGACAACACATTTTGAAAACAAACTCATGTAAAATTAAATTAGCAACTAGTAAAGATTACTAAAAACAGACGCCCGTCGCGCATCCAATTGTGATATGTATGAATTTTTCCAGTGAAACAATTCAAGTTAAAATTCCAATAAATTATTCTCGAAATTTCCACCCAGTCATTCTAAACGGGTTTAAAAACGAGCAGCAATCAAACCGAATACATTTTCACTTTGGACAACGAAGCGACATAGAAGTAATAAAGACTACGAATCCGACTAGAAAGCCCGTGAAGTGTGACAATAGGATTTTATAATGATTTTGTCTGTAAATAAATGATTTAATCGCTGGTCGAGGGAATAGTGGCTTGAACCGGTAGGTAGTGTGGTCAAATCACTTGTTCTTCACCTCTATTGATTTGCGGGTTTAATATAAGGAGAGATGTGGACTGTATTTTTAGAGGGTAAGAGTATTACGGATACATGCTCAATCGCGGGATTCAAAGGTATATATATAATCGATTGAGTTGGGAAAAACGAAACATACACACTTACTTGGATGAGGTGCGGCCTGGTATCAATGCCGGCGGTGGAAGCACTCTTATTTCATAGCGCCTGATATAAACGGCATAGCGTCCGTTCACAAAATATACATATTTTCACTCGCGGCGTGGTTTGCGTTAGTTCGCGACGCAGAGCGTTCACGTGTCACACGCGGCGCATTTACGAAGACTTAATCATGGCGGCACAGACACAGCGCTCTCCCTCTAGCGGTATGTTTTAAGAAAGGATTCTAGGTGTGGTACGAAGACTTAATCATGGCGGCACAGACGCAGCGCTCTCCCTCTAGCGGTATGTTTTAAGAAAGGATTCTAGGTGTGGCACTAAGACTTAATCATGGCGGCACAGACGCAGCGCTCTCCCTCTAGCGGTATGTTTTAAGAAAGGATTCTAGGTGTGGCACTAAGACTTAATCATGGCGGCACAGACGCAGCGCTCTCCCTCTAGCGGTATATTTTAAGAAAGGATTCTAGGTGTGGTACGAAGACTTAATCATGGCGGCACAGACGCAGCGCTCTCCCTCTAGCGGTATAGTTTAAGAAAGGATTCTAGGTGTGGTACGAAGACTTAATCATGGCGGCACAGACGCAGCGCTCTCCCTCTAGCGGTATGTTTTAAGAAAGGATTCTAGGTATGGGAAGGAACAGTTGTTGCCCTCGCAGATTAAAACAAAACTAACTGCCTACAAAATAACTACGAATCGCTAACATCACACTTTACCTACCGCTGCCTATAAACAATATCAGTTGCGTAGCATATCTGCATGATCTTTCCAAGATGTTGTAATTACACCCCAAAGTGACTTAATAAGTTTTATGTTTAAACAGGTATATTTACTTGTAAAGCCATAAGTAATCTCGGTCTTTGAGCGGCAAGTGTTGTTCCATCGCCCAACTGCCCCTCGTCGTTGTCACCCCAAGTGTACACTTCCCCGGTATCAGTACACGCGACACAATGTAGACTTCCTAAAAACAAGTAAAAATTTAATTAAACATAATTTTTCCCAGGCAATATAGTGTTACTTATTATATGCGCATCACAGCACATCTCAATTAAAATAATATTTATTAAATACTTGGATTGTTAGTCGCGTTCAAGCACTCAGTTAGGTTGCACAACAATATCATTGTAACGTAGAAATGAGATAATTGTGACCTAACGATCAAATTTATTCCTATAAACGGGCCTCGCAAGAATACATGAAAGGCAAGGACTTTCTCCTCACCCTTACATCTTGGTTTTATACGTATACATCAATGATATAATAAGTTAAAAGGTGTAGATACGTTACGTACATGGTATTTTAATAAAACAAATGGCACGATAACGCACATATACGTAAATTTATATTGTAACGCCACACTAAGATAAAATGTGGAAGTAAGACAGCATATTCTTAATATCGGTGGTGAAAAAGAAATAGTTATATGTTGCTTAGATCCGCCCGTCAAAAATAAAGAATAAAACAGATAATACTATCATGATTTGTTTCTTTGAGACATTTCTTGGCGTCATAATTTTTGGTTTCGTAATATTTGAGGAATATTAATTAATTCATGGTAATGATAATATGAATAATATGTGAAAAAACAAACTGTGAGAAGTTTTGCTTGCATATTTTTTGCAATATCTCATAACAAATACAAGATGGTGTTTGCCCTAGTTTTGAGGCATTTTATGAAGCGATCAGTACATGACATGCTTCCATTAACGCTGACACGATACTGAGATCCCGTTTGCTAGTTAGCCGAGTTTTAATGAGGAGCTGTCGAAGCGTTTATGACGTATCCACAGTTTTCTCCTCGTAATATCATTGGTATTAAAAGGGACGGAACCCCCGAATACCCACGACCGGGCCCAGTCACGGGTGCTAGGGGGTAGGAGGGGTAGGAGACTAGGGAGAGGGGAAGGGTAGAGGGTGAAAGGGAAAGGATCCGGGACGCTGGCGGGCAACACCAAACTGCACGTTTCGCCGAAGGGGAATTTATTCGATAGACTTACAACAGTCCTTACAATTACGCGAATCGCGGTTACAGCGTTCACTGTACTCGGGTACAGGTCGCAGGACAGGCAGGCCAGTAGCCACGGATCAGACCGAAAAACGCGGGTTCTTCCTGGCGTAGCGACGGCTTGAATCCGATGACTCACGGCGAGCGATGAATTTTCCACGATGCACGATGAAATTCACGAAGATCTTCTTACGATTGACACTCTGTTGTAGATGGTCTGATTAGCTAAGAACCTGCCACGATTTTACGGGGCCCCCGTCGAGCTTAAGTAGTTCGAGGCTATACCGTAATGAGAGCCGCGGTGGCTCTTACGATTTTTACTTGTTTACATCGTTATTTTTACTATGAATTTGCGATATTTTACCAAATATTTTCTTAATTACAATTATAATAATTATGTGTTATATATCAATATATCAATTCGTCTCGGAAGGCTCGATACAATGCAATAATTAGCTTAATTATACGATAAATACATAAAAAGTTATACACGAAAAACATATGTTTTTACGACAAAATTCCATTTTCCTATTTTTCACTTTGGCCTTTTTTGGCCGTTTTATATACTTTCATTACTTTTTATTACTATTTTATACAATTATACATTATTTAACACATAATTTACTCAAAAAATCCACAAGTTCTAATATTTTACGTAATATGATACAGAATGTTTACTTCTACAATTTTAAAGATTCTACGTTAATTTTTATTGCTATATATGCTTTTTAGCTTTAAACCTATTAATACAATACAATTATTACGCAATTCCTATTAATTACCATGAAAAACACAAATTAACACAAAAAATTGGGTACACTAGAATTGTCCTCACAGTGCCCTATATGGCGTCAGACCGATAATGGTATGTGCGCGCCAACACATTTTTATATTTCGCTAAATTTACGCTGCGTCGCCAACAGTCTCCCCCCCAGTGTACGCTCCGTCGTGCACTCCATCCCGTGGACGCGACGCTGCAGGCACGATGACGATGAGACGCGAAGTAGGGCGCCTCAGGATTCCGCCTCTCGAAGTCCGGACATCCACCACTCTCGTTCTGCCGTCTGGTCCAGGGTGACACGCGATGACCTCTCCTCTAGGCCAGGTGTTGCGGGGTAGAGATGCGTCGGCGATAATCACAATATCGCCTGGCTGCGGCTGACGAGCTTCTTTCCCTTCTATTCTCCTGGGCATGAGAGTTGGCACGTATTCTCTCAGCCACCTTTTCCAAAAATGATCAGCCAAATGCTGAGTGGTCTTCCAATCTGCTTTCCCGATGAGGTTGTACTCGTTGAAGCTTCCCACAATCGCAGAGCCACATGAACGCCCGATTAGGAAGTGATTGGGCGTTAGGCTTTCCTCGTCTTCCGGATTCACGCTCAAGTGGGTGAGTGGGCGTGAATTGACCGTATGCTCGATTTCGGTCAACAATGTGTGCAGGACTTCTTCTGGAGGGCTCCTCTCGTTCAGCACTGCGGATAGTGCGGTCTTCACCGTGCGCACCATCCGTTCCCAGGCACCTCCCATGTTGGGTGCTCCAGGTGGTATGAATTTCCAGCGTATCCCCTCTTGATTCGCTGCGTCGATTAGCTCATTCTTCTTGAGCTTTCCCATTTCTTCTCGAAGCTCGTGGTTGGCGCCGATGAAGTTGGTCCCGTTGTCGCTGTACATCACCCGCGGAGTGCCTCTCCTTGCTGACATGCGCCGCAGTGCCATGATCATGGAGCTGGTACTGAGTGATGGCACCAGCTCGAGATGCACTGCGCGCGTCGTGAGGCACGTGAAGAGCGCTCCCCATCTCTTCTCCTTTCTTCTCCCGATGGTGACGAACATGGGGCCGAAGTAGTCGACGGCCGTGCACGTGAACGGGTGCGATCCGTAGCGCAGTCGTTCCACGGGCAAGTCTCCTGTCGGCGGCATTTGCGGCTTCATCTTCCTGGTGCGGCACCATTGGCATTGGTACAGCACACGTTTCACGGCGTCGCGTAGAGATAAGATCCAATACGTCTGCCTCAACTCGTTAACGACTGTTGCATGGTTTGCGTGACAGAAGCGGCGATGGTAGCGATCGATGAGCAGACGAACCACATGATGGCGGCCGTCTAGGATCGCCAGATTTGTTGCGGAACCGTCCCATTTGAGCTTGGCGGTTCGGGCGTTTAGACGAAGGATTCCCTTGTCGTCGAGTTGAACGTCGATCTTCTTTAGGCGACTGTTTGTTTTCAGTGGTACTTCTTTCTTCATTTTCTCGATGTCCTCTCCGAAAGAGTCTTCTTGGCTGTTTCGGATGATGTGTTGTTCTGCTTTCTTCAACAATTCTTCCGGTATTGGCAACCAGTTTCTTTCTTCAATCTTCTTTTTGCAGATCTTCATTTTCTTTTCTTGTTTCCCCTTTCGATGGGGCTTCCAAGCTTCGTCGTTTTCTTTCACGGCGTTGACGACGTGTTTCCGTCTACAATTTTCTATGAATTGGAAGACTCGTGCAGTAGCTCGCAGGAGTCTTATCCAGCTGGAGAAGCGTTCCGGTTGTGGTAGAACGCTCTCTTCTTTCTTCACGGTTGCCAGGACGGTTTCAACTTTCTTCTCCTCACCGGACGGCTCGACCCGGTGGAAGCTCTTCTGAGGCCAGTCTGCGTCTGGCCGGCGGAGGAAGTCTGGCCCGACGAACCATCGGCTATCCTCGGCGAAGGTTCGCGGCACCTCCCGTGTGGCGATGTCGGCCGGGTTGTCCCTCGTAGGCACCCACCTCCACTCGTGTGGCTTGGAGAGGTCTTCGATCTCGGCGAGGCGATGCGCGACGAAGGGTTTGAACCGACGGGGATCTGCCTTCAGCCACTGGAGAACTGTGCTAGAATCAGACCAGAAGTATCGCTCGGTTATTTCCATGTCTATTTCCTCCGTCAACGTCCTCGCGAGCCTTGCCCCCAGTAGTGCCGCTTGCAGTTCCAGGCGAGGGATCGTCACTGGTTTTGTCGGCGACACCCGCGCCTTCCCTGCGATGAGTGCGACGTGTACGCCATCCGCCTCTGCCCTCCAGTAGCACGCCGCTGCGTACGCTGTCTCACTGGCGTCGACGAACGTGTGCAGCTGTCCCGCTCCCGCTGCTGGTGTCAGACATCGGGGTATCTTCAAGTCTCGTAGCGCGGACAGGCTGCTGATGTATTCGAACCACTGGTGGTGCGCCTCCTCGGTGATGGTTTCGTCCCAATTTGTCCCGGCTCGCCAGATAGCCTGTAACATTCTTTTTCCTTTAATTAGTAACGGTGCGACTAACCCCAATGGGTCAAAGGTCGACATTACAGCGCTCGTTACTTCGCGCTTCGTAGGCACTCGATTGCCTTCCACAATGTCTTGTGGTGCGTTACGCAGGCCACCATTAAAGGCCAATGCGTCTTCTTTTATTAACCACCGTAGCCCGAGCGTTTTCTCCTCATTGCTTCCGATGGCAATCTCGGTCGGTGATGCTTCCCCTTGTTGCAATCCGTCCAGTACTTGTTGTTCGTTGCTAGCCCACTGTCTGAGTTCGAAGCCAGCTTCCCTGTGTATGGAGTCCACTGTCGCCGCGGTGTTGATTGCTTCCGTCGTTGTTGCGAAGCTTTGCAGGTAGTCGTCCATGTAATGGTTTCGTATGATTGCCTCGACTGCTTCGGGATGACTGGCTCGATGTTCCTCGGCGTTGCGGTTCTTCACGAAGATCGCGGTTGCGGGTGAGGAAGCTGCTCCGAAGATGACCGATGTCATCCTGTACTCCTTTGGCTTCGAAGATCGATCTTCACCTCTCCAAAGGAAGCGGAGACTGTCACGATCCTGTTCCCGTATCTTGATGCGGAGGAACATCTCCTTGATGTCGGCGACCACTGCGACTGGCCCCTGGCGGAACCTCAACAGGACCCCGAACAGAGACTGCAGTAGGTCTGGTCCCGGTAGCAGTGCGTCGTTCAAACTCTTCCCTTCGTAACGTGAGGCTGCGTCGAAGACGATGCGTATCTTCTTCTTCATAGGGTGGACCACGGCGAAATGCGGTAGGTAGAACGTTCTTCCTATCGTAGTATTGGACGGTGCCTCCTCAGCATATCCACTGTCTAGAAGATGCTGGATTTGTTTCCCATATTCATTCTTCAATGCGACGTCCCGGTCGAGCTTCTTTTCGATGCCCTTCAATCGGTGGTGAGCCAGGTTGTAGTTGTTGGGTAGCCCCTCGTTGACCGACTTCCACAGTAGCCCCGACTCGAACCTCCCATCGGGTAGTCGCTTGGTGGTGCTCTCTAATATCTTGAGAGCCCTATCATCCGCGTCGTTGCTGGGGCGCCGCTGCTGTATGCCGATTGATTCCAAGTCGAAATGTTGCTTCATAAGCTCCTCCATGTTGGCTTCTTCATTACGATAAATACATAAAAAGTTATACACGAAAAACATATGTTTTTACGACAAAATTCCATTTTCCTATTTTTCACTTTGGCCTTTTTTGGCCGTTTTATATACTTTCATTACTTTTTATTACTATTTTATACAATTATACATTATTTAACACGTAATTTACTCAAAAAATCCACAAGTTCTAATATTTTACGTAATATGATACAGAATGTTTACTTCTACAATTTTAAAGATTCTATGTTAATTTTTATTGCTATATATGCTTTTTAGCTTTAAAACTATTAATACAATACAATTATTACGCAATTCCTATTAATTACCATGAAAAACACAAATTAATACAAAAAATTGGGTACACTAGAATTGTCCTCACAGTGCCCTATATGGCGTCAGACCGATATTGGTATGCGCGCCAACACCTTTTTATATTTCGCTAAATTTACGCTGCGTCGCCAACAGGTATACATAGTACCTTTTGTTCTGGATGAAAGGTACCATACCATACATTTTTCCTGTGCCCCTGACGCTCGCATTTATGTTATTAATTAGGATTAGGATGTACCGATAATGTACATTTTTTTACCTGTAGCAATGGATACAATCATCTTGCCCTGCATGCCCGTAACCCGCATCGGACGTCGTACATGTTCGTAACTGCCGTGTCCGAGCCTATGATAATCACCCTTACCCCTGATAAAACAAAGATTTATAGTCAAAAATCCTTATTTTTTTCATTAATACAATGTATACATCGGTTAACTAAAGCTGGCACATACAATATAAACATATATTAAGTTTATTAAATGTATAAGAATAGACACAGGTCGGCGTCTCGCTGCACACGACACAAAAAATCTTTCAGTCTCTTTCACACATAATTAAGTTTATTAGAATCACAAAAATTTATATTGTTTTGTGATATCAATCAAATGCTTGAAATACAGCGTGCCCTTTGTAATTGTTTAAACCGACCAGCCAGTGAATCAACATGCGTACTGCTAGAACGATTTTAAGCAAAAAGAGAGAAGAGTGTGAGTTCACACCTAATAAAAGTGAAACTTAATGTTTAAGAGAAGGAGATGGGTACACTATGGAGATGGTAAACAATAGTTTTCGGAATTATTTTTATTTTGTAATATTTTGAAACATAATAATAATACACAACACAGAATAATTTCTAAAAGTGCGCGATAGACACTACGATCCAACACAGGATAACTATAGATTTCAACGTTTCTCTCTCTCATTCCCTTCCTTTGTATATATTTCGAGGATAGGGAATCTATATAGATAAATATTCTGTCATTTTCTCTCACCCTAAAACCCACATATACATTTATAGCCATCTCTTTTTCGTTTCATAAAATTGAATCCACAGCGTCCCAAAACCTAAGTTGCACTTCAATAATTTATTTGCAACATACTGTATCCTAAAATTACAACAGTGTGAATACCCTGAACCTGCCAGCGTTAGTTAATCGACCTTTATAGGTACTATATATTCACTTACCAAGTATAAACACTACCGCATTGACATAATGCGACGGAAAATTGAGAACCACACTCGACTTTGATAACACGCAGTCCTTTCAGACAATCTATTCTCATAGGCAGTTTACAGCCCTCGGAACCACCACGTCCTGAAAGATGAAATGATCCAACGTTGATTTGAATTCTCTAAGAAAATCAATAATGTAAATAATTAAAATGATAAAAATTCAGAACAATAATAAAGTATGGTAGAAATGGAACATTCCATTTATTTAGTTATAAATAGTGATAAAATATATCACTTGCCGCATAGACACCAAAGTAGCAGTGCAATATCACGTCCGCGCGATATAAATTCACATGAGCCAAGTAAAGTTTTCATATTTCGAATTTGACGCCAAAACAACAAGCAACGAGGAAATATTAAAAAAAATGTAGCCTCGAATTCCATCAGTTGTAAGTGAGACATCGTTTGGAAAAACGATATCTTATTCTCAATACTATTTAGAGTCCGATTTACTTTTTTTTTTATAATCTTGAAATAACTCGCCACAGTATGAAAAATTATTTCACTTTCAACCTATTTGTCATCTCAGTGCTCCATCAGAATGTTGTCGTTAATTATCACATGTTAAATATAATTAACATTGAAATATCACCATAATATAACTAACAGTGAAATATCACCATAATATAATGCAACAAAAATAAATTCACGACGTTCTGATCATATTAAAGTGTATTCATTCTGTAATTAAGTACATACCATTTTCATATCAAAATATGAAAAAAGAAGCTTACCTAGTTTACCATAGTCGCCATCACCCCAAGACCAAACATTATCATCGTCAGTGATGCATAAAGTTTGAGCATCACCGGAGCCGCAAGCCACATCGATAACACGATACATTGATAAGGCTTCAACCTGGTTAAAACAAGAATATTTACTTTTATTACACTATAGGAAAGTTACACTTCGACGAAATTGTTATTGGATGGTAGTGTCATCAGAAACTTCCATCAGTTGAAATGACAAAGATTTGGATGAAGATGCTACGTGTTTACTCACTAATTTAAAATTACGTTCTTGCGGATGATTTAAGACGAAGTATTAATTAATGACAGAACATCTATCTACAATTGTAACAAATAAATATAATTGTAAATAATTGTAATTGTAAAAGTACTCGATGGACTTACCATTTTAGGTACGAGCTGGTCTTCAGAATCCCCATGTCCGAGTCGACCGTACCTGCCTTTACCCCACGTGTATATAAGGCCGCGAGCGGTCAAGCAGGCAGAGTGCGCGCCTCCGCACGCTATAGCCACCACTTCGAGTCCCGACAACACCGTTATTAGCTTAGGACGATCGTAGCTCCTATGGAAATTAAATCCTAATTATTATAAATGCCTATTCATATCTATTAAGTTCAATTCAATAAAATGAAAATGGCCAAGAATATTTCTGACCACAAAATATTATGGATATAATTTATTTCAAAATTTAATAGTACATAAAACAAAAATTTTGTTGGTATATCCAATATTGATAAAATTAAATACAAAATATGATGAAATTTGATACACTTCTGGTTTTTTCATGGAGAAAGAATTTTGTCATGTATCTTAGTTTAATTCTCTTCTAGATAGCACTATGTGTTAGTTTTTAGTACAATATATATTTATTATTCTATTAAATATATCGTTTTCATAGACTTTTACAATAATATACATTTAAATTTCCATAGAATTGATTGAAAAAGTAATATAATTAAATATTTTTACAGTTTTTTACAAATCTTGTCATTTTCAGTAAATTTATTTTATTAATATACATGAAGAGAAAACTTGACGTAATATATTAAGGAATACTTAAAAATAAATCATGAATACTGTATTTTGTAAATGAATACACAGCTATAATATTCAAGAATTTTAATTAAAAAAATACATACACTCGATTCCCGTGTCCTAGTTTGCCATCTTCCCCTTCTCCCCAACTGTACACGTCGCCGTCAGATGACAACGCTAAACAGTGCTTACCACCCGAGTTACAAGCAACCTATTAAAAAACAAATTTATAATTTAATAATAATTATTTATATTAAAAAAAATTCTAAATTCATTAAAATATTTACTTTACCTTCGTGATGAAAACGTGTTGAATGGAAGCCAGAAGAGTTGGCTGGGATACCGAGTCTATACCACCTATGCCTAACCTACCACCGGCACCGTAACCTGTTGAATTTAAGTAAAATTCACATTGGACAGTACTATAAGTTAGACTGCTACAATGGGAGTATCTGGAAAGTTCGAGAAACGTCCCTCAAGTACAAGCTCTTTTTTCTTTGTTTTATTCATTTATAAATATTTTCGAAGTGGGAATAATGGGCAAGTTAAAAAAGTGTATTGAATCAATGAAATAAAACAAAATATAGGAGTTTATAAAATCACTATTTGACAAACAAATCCAATAACATTCTTAACAAACATTACACATTTACATGGCTATATAAATTTAATGAAGGAGAAAAATAAGCAACAACTGAGAACGATCTCTGAAAAACATAGTATTATCAAATGAGTGTATAGTGCCTTTAAATACTTATTTGTGAAGTATCATCAATATCATCATTAGCCCGGAGATCCACTGCAGGGCCATAGGCCTCTTCCCGAAGGAAGGTATGGGCGTAATCACCACGCCAGCCCACGACGTATTGGTGTTTTCAAACTCTGAGAAATCCACAGTTCTATGTTTTCCCACAAATAGTAGTACTACAAGAACATTTCTCAGGTTCAGGTTTCCTCACGATGTTTTCCTTCACCGTCGGCCGATAGTGTTACCAATTTAAATTAGTAAATGTACACGAATTCCGAAAAATTCGTTGGTACATGTCGGAGTTCGAACCTACGGACATCGAAATCATATTCCAACGGTCAAACCAGTAGACCACCACGACGTATGTAATGTATATAGAGTGTATAGTTTTTTTTTTTTTCGAACTGACTATGCTATTGACCTGGCAAGGTCTTTACAGCTTCACCGGACTAGTAGAGTGTATAGTACTTATTTATTTCTAGATTACAGTAGAGTATAAACTCTAATTTTTTCAAAGTAATTACATAGAGCTTTTTAGTTATCCAAGGTCTTAACGAAATTTATTAATGATTTTATTTGTAATTCAGTTTTTTTTGAGAAAAAGGAAATTAAAAACGACAAATAAATTTAGATAATTTGTAAAATTGTTTAAAATTTGCTGCGTACCCCGGCTATGCATGGTTGTATCGACGAAGAATGTAAGGCAACTAAAAAATTGAACATCAATTTGTCAATTCTGCCAATATATCCTTACTGTTTTTGTCCCGATCACTCACTCACTTATATGGAGATTTTGTAACCTACATTTAACAGTTTCCCAAACAATATTTCAAACATTTTCTTTCATACATACCTTGTCCTGACAATTACACGCTGACATACATTCGGCAATTGATTCTTATTTGTATGGAAATATATATACGTTTCACTCACCGGTAGCATAGACTTTACCATCAGGCGTGACAGCGAACAGAGTCTGCTCGCCGCCGACTAACTGGACCGGATTGAGGGTGGCTAACGTGTGGCACGCCGTCGGAGTGCGAACCCTCGTGCCCTCGACCCCGCCCAGCTGGCCGCGGTGGTTGTGCCCCCAACCGTACACCGCGCAACCCCGCGAGCTCCCGCCCCACCAACCGCACCAATCTTCCGTACGTCTGTTATATTTAAACAAAAACAATTTCAAGGATATCGTCTCAGTTGGTCTTAAGAGGGCCCTATATCACATTTTTTATAGGGAAATGTGTGTTGCACCAATCTTCCGTACGTCTATTATATTTTAAAAAAATCACAATTTTAAGGACATCGTCGCATTTGAGTGTCGTATATCAGATTTTTGGTTGGGATATATGTAACTGCTTACTACTGAATATATCGGGTATTCCACATGGGAGTTAAAGTCATTAGGACATACAAATACTATCTACATATCATGCCTATTTATTTATTCTGAGTATATTATTGAAATGTTGGGAAACATTTAAGAATGTTTAACTCGGGGGGCCTGTATCATTGAAACGGTTCTAGCTACGTCTCTATTCAAGAATGAACCCATAAATGTAATCAAATATGACAAAATTTGCAGTACTTCTATTTTATTGGCAACTAGTCTCCTAGTAGATTGTCATTGTCAAGTGAGTAACGATATTACAAGTTTTTTGGTATAATTTTAATGAACTAACAAGGTACTTAGAGATAAATTTATTAATATATGCATATTTATTAATACAAGCAGTAGTGTGTGTAATGTATATTTTAATTAATGTAATATACTTGTAATGCATTTTACATTAAAAAAATAGCTTTCTGCACTTCTTCATATAAACTTTAACTATGCCAAATTTCACGTTCATCCGTTCGCACAATTCTTTCAAAAAGGGGTACAAAGTTTAGGCTTCACGTATTAATATATATGATGTATTAAGAAAATAATATAAAAATAAGCTCACTTGTTAACCCAATGGAGTAGTTGCTCATCATGCTGCTTAGTGAATTTGATATTATCCTCCCAAGGGTAGTGAGGTTCGCTAGTAGACTCCTCATTGTATATACCGAGGTCGGAGAGTCTCTTCCTGACGTCTGTAAGGAAGGGGGCCGGCATCGGCTGTCGACGTATGAGCGCGTCGGCGGTGCGTACGCACACGCAGTAACGCTTGAACCACGCCCACCGACCTGCGTCCGGACCGTTGCACACGCGTGAATCTATGCGAAGACCGCACGCAAGCCACGCTAATTCCTACAAAGTGTATTTTAAATTCAGATTAAACAGTTCAGTTTCTAATAACTGTTAATTTAATGCTCAAAATGAAATTACAAATATATTGTTCAAATTAGGGCAGAGGTGACCAATCTTTTTCAAAGACACAATAACATCTAAGACTTGAGACAATCAAGCCAACCTCACCTGCGCGTGTTGCACCCTGCTGAATAACGAACGAGGCAATGGCAAAAGCGGGGTGGTAGGGTTTTATAGCCTGACTGGGTCGCAACCACCATGTATATGGCGAAAAAGCCCGTCATAGTGATTCGCTTCTACGGGTCACGTTTCGGGATCAGCCTGTGCATATCCGGATTTTCGCAAGCCAGCATGACAGCGGCGACCGGCGATGGATAGTGTGTCACTCGGTGGTCGCCAATGTTTTTGGATTGTACTGTGCTTACCATCAGGCCCAGCGGAGTGATTTTGCCGTGCTACTATTTAAAAAAAATGTTTACTTTTTTAGGTTGTAATCAAATCTGCATCATACTTTTTAAGAAATGGTAATTTTACATTAGTATTTTGGAAAATTTTGCAGCAGACGCATTATAGAACAACCGTGGGCGCACTTACCGCCCGCGAACGCGGGTTTGTCCCAAGATCATTTCTAGGCCCTAAGAAGGCGCTAATGAACGTCATAGCTACCAATTGTTTGGAATACAACCCAGTCATCGAGAAATATCGGAAAGAAACTAGGTCGAGTTTATTTTTTTAAACTACAATGTTCATAAAAATAGATTTTAGCGGATGCATAGAGAGGAGTGTCAATTCGAGACATTACTATCGTTCGCATTTTTATCCACCTTATAATAGTCTTTCGGTATCAAAATCCGCGTGACATGTTGCTTAAATTTACAATCAGGCAAATCAGTAATATGCTTTGGAACTTTATTATAATATTTGAACCTATTTGTAATGCTTTATTTGCACACTAATTGGTATTCGACCTAGAGAAAAAATTCTACCCTATCATAAAAACTACATTTTTATCTAACTTAATGAGTACTAGCAGTTAATTCTTTCAATTGTAATTTTGTCTTTACTACTCATAACCCAGTCATTGATATTATTTTCTACGAAAAAGCGTAATTATATACAGCCTAAACAGTACTTTGAAAAAACTTCACACTGCCAGTAAAGGTCTGATAAAAATGAACTCTGCCCTCTTTAAGGTTTAGCCCGGACAAACGAGATGCACTTGGATTCTATTTTTACGTAAAGATTTAATACTTTGCTGTACATAAGCGAACAGAATAAAGCAATTTTTTTATCAGTCTTCCAGGAATGCATGACAAAATAAGCCTACAAGTAAAATCCCATATTTGGAGACAAGACAAAGAAACACATAATCACTCCGAATTTAAGTAACACAAACTCTGACTCGGAGTAAAATTACTTTTTTATGATTTATATTTTTACATAGAAAAGTACCTTCAAATAATGAGTATGCAATAAATGTGTTCCAGTTCTGAGCGCGGGTTCTTCGTGGTCGTACTGTGTCTGCAGCAGCTGCGGCATGTGAGAGAGGGCGACCGGCGTGCCCGTACCCGCGCCCGCGTCCCCCTCCCCGCTGCCGCACACGACGCCGCGCAACCGACGCACGCACCACACGCGCGCACGCCACGCTGCGTAACACACAGGACATTAACACATTCATAATTTAAAAAAAAGGATACGCACGAACGTCCCGAGTATTACGAATCCTTACTAATACTATTTTTTATGCCATAAATGGCAAACGAACAGATGGGTCACCTGTTGTTAAGTGATCACCACCGTTCATAGACACTAACAACACCACCAGGGAGAGTCGCAAGTGCGTTGCAAACCTGTGTTTGAGGGAAGGTGGGAGGGGAAATGGGCCTCCGGCGCTCTCATTGACCGAACGAAACGAAACAATGCGAGCACTGTTATTTCACGTCAGTTTTATGTGAGAGGGTGGTAGGACCGATGGCGAGCCGACCCATTCATACTTAAACCAGTAATAGTTTCAGCGTGGCTCTACCACATATAAAATTAATATAAATTTATAAATCAAAATGAGAATTTATTTCTTTGTTACACTTTCATGGCTCAACTACTTAATCAACCAAGCAATCATGAAATATCAACTAGACATTATTAGGTGTTTAGAAAAAAACCATAGGGTATATTTCCTCCAGAAAAAAAATGCTATTCTCAAAATATGGCTTTTTTTAAACTGACTACGCTATTGGCACAGCTTCACCGGACTACTAAGGCGAGCGCTTAAGGCACTTCTCCGCTTCACAATAAACTCAAGGGTGCCAGAGTGGCCGAACCTCGGCTTGCGATGTTGCCTTTGGTGTAACACCGCAAATCTCTCTAAGCTAACTATTCATACATGTAAGAATTCGTGAGACACACATGTGTACCGATATGTGAGCCTTACGAGTTCAAACGTGTATTTCGTGTCTGCTAAGTAGGCTAATCTGAACTAACCCAATTGCTATATAGAAAAGTAAAAACTTACACAATGTAGGCATTTGAGCACATATAGCCAACGCTTGAGCTAAGCGCGGTGCAAGCTGATGGTCATTTGATATAGCTGCCAGAAGTGGTCCGTCCAGTAATCGCCACGCCAGTTCCACGGACGGACACGACAAAACATAACGGTCTGATCCACTCTCCTAAAACAAACCCGCCAACGAAATATAAGTATTTCGTTCAATAAAACTAAAGGAAACTATGTTATTTGTTATATATTTGCGGGGTGGTAGGGTTTTACAGCCCGACTGGGTCGCAACCACCATGTATATAGCGAAAAAGCCCGCCATAGTGATTCGCTTCTGCGGGTTGCGTTTCGGGATCAGTCTGTGCATATCCAGCTCTCCGCTGGCCGTCATGACAGCGGCGACCGGCGATGGATAGTGTGTCACTCGGTGATCGCCATTTTTTTGGATTGTACTGTGCTTAGCATCAGACACAGTGCAGTCATTTAGTCGTGTTACAATAAAAAAAAACAGAATTTAGAAAACTTATTTAAACATATTTATTGAAGTAGATTGTTTCGGGGCTAAGCATTATACGGGTAAATAATTAGCTGGAACTTGGTAACAGTGGGTAAGTTGTGAGGTTTTGAGTCCCCAAGCTATCAAGGATGCGGTAGTTAGTGCCGCTTGTCGTGGTGAGATAACGCTATTCTTTATCCAGATCGTTCGACAAAACATTAGTACGCGTCAGTGGGTTTTCATTACGTCCTACAATGCGCGTAGACACTTAAAATCGGATCTCGTTTTGCAAATAGAAAAACAGCTTCGTCACTGCAAGGACACAGCTGTCTTCGGCCTTCGAGGTGTACTTCATAGTTCCCCTAATTATTTAACTAAGCATTTTTGCGCCTCTCCCATTACAACCATTATAACCACAAAACAATTGCTTTACCAGCCCCTGGTGGCTATTTACATACATCAGCTTCACTTACATACATATTAAAACAGATCAAAAACTAGTCATGCTGGTTAGTAAGTTGAGTAGATACGTAGGAGTTTTTATTGAGATCCTTTCTATCATGTACTGATTTCGTTACTTGACTATTTATTGTATAACCATCGAGACATTCCGAATAATATAGATTGGTTGATATACATAAGTGAAGTATATTAAATATAACAAATTACACTTATTAATGACTTATTTTGACTTACTAATGATTTGGGAACCCACATACAGTCGTTACACCACGCTAAACAATAAAGGCATCTAGAGAATATACCAGGTGAAATAGACACGGAATGTCATTTCCAATTCTGTATTCTCGATGTACTCCAGAAAGGTGACAAATAGGAATGATGCTACTTTTTATGATACTATATTTAAATACTCACTGAAACAGACTGGGATTGCATCACAGGATGAGCGATAAATCTCCAGCCCCAGCCGTTTACTGAACCATCACTGGTGAAACGCCAACGCAATTCATCGCCTGTTTTTATATACGCATTACGTCAGAGTGTTATTATTATTAGAAGAAAAAAACAATGGATTTCTGGCTAATGTAAAACATCGAAATTAATTGTTTTTAAAACATTGTGAAATGGAAAGTACAATAAGGAATTTGTGTGTTATTAAAATATTAAACATTTAAGAAATGGAGAGCTAACAATGTAGTACGGAGGATAAGCGATAGATGGCGTTAAAATAACTCTATCGGTTACCGTAATAATGCGACGTTGTGACGGCATGTACCATTTTTTACCCTTGACAGCTTCACAGCTAGACGTTGAAACATACTGCATTTTAAGTCAAAGTATAAGACTACATAATTCGACAGGTTATGAGTCGAGAATATACGAGAACGTGGACAATGAAATAAAAATTATATAAGACCTTTTATTGTTAATTAATATTGAAGTTGTTGGCTATAATGTATACATTACCGTTAACGATAATCTCTTGTGCCCAATCAGTGGGTTCTCGTCCGGAGCGCGTGGCGAGCACTCGCCCTGTGCTATCTGATATAGTCAACGGATCGTTCCTCCGCTCAGTCGAACAGCCTTGTTCGAACACCACACGTAAGGAAGATGCACCGGGAATTTTCACCACACCTGTATTTCATACTATTCTGCAGAAGTTCTAAGTAACTACTATTTCTGTCTCTATCGAGTTTTTTATTCAAGTTTTTATACTGTTTTTCATATCAGCCTGTAAAGCACACACTGCTATATTATAGGGCTCTTCCCAGTGGAAAATATAGACATCACAACACCAATCCACAACGTATCATCAATTTCATGCTCTGAGAAATCATAACTAGCGCCTCGGCCCAGCTTCGCACGGGTGCAATGTAGATATCCATTTTAAATACTGTTAAGGGCAGTTTTGATCTACATGACATGTACAACGTATGTATTGTATTTGATTTAATAAGAAATAATATTGGGAAGAGGCTTATGGCCCTGCAGTACTGGCCTCTTACAGGCTGATGATGAATATTGTATTGTATACAATACAGTAGTAGCTATTTTATAACATAGCTAGGTAAATATAGCACATAATTATTTTTGTAAAAAGATAAAAATGATTACTGTGGGTTTTGTGACTTCTTTATCGATCTTTTTAAGATATACAATTTCGTAGTACATTAATTTGATCTTTCTCGTAAGGTGAAGCTAGCGTTTGCGATTTATAAATATATGTTAATATGTTTTTTACGACAACACATTACAAATCTTTGAATTTTCTGGCTTTTCTATACTATGATATGTATGTATTACACATATAAACCTTCCTCTTGAATCACTCCGTGTATTGCTGAAAACTGTATTAAAATCCGTTGAATGTTTTAAAAGATCCAAGGGAAGAGACAGCGGAAGCGACTTCATTTTATACAATGTAATGAAAATTGGAGATATACTTATTTACTTGTAAATTACGTATATACCTGATATATCAGTATCATCAGCGTAGGGATGTGGACTGTCGACCGTTACCGGCTGTGGTGGTGCCTTTCCGCCTCCAGCAGCCGCTTCCTCGAGTTCGCAAACGCATACTTCCACCACCATATCGGCAACTGCTGGTTTACTGGCACACAGCGCTATATAAAATTACAAACATTCAACACACCGATTTTCCCAATACTACTGACATAAAATATTCCATATATTTTATGTCAATAGTAGAAAATTCTTGCTTTACTATGGGCACTGTGTTTAATATGAAAAATATAAAATTTTGAATTCAGTATCTTAACTCTGCCCTCTGAATTCCTGATAATCTACTATATGTCCGCAAAAACTTAGATAAGCTGGGTTTAGTAAAATATCAATATAATTTAAATACTAGAAAAAATAACAATTTGGTCATCCATATTTCAGGCTCACCTTAGTCTTAGGTTTTATAACAAAGTCCTTTAGCACATTACCAATTTGCCATATAGTAAGTTCAAGCACCAGGTCAAGCGGGTTTTAATGTCTAAAGGCTATTATTATAAGGTGCATCAATAATGAACAAATGTAACACTCTGTTTATAAAAATATGTAATGAAAGGATAAACTAGATCGAATTTCTTGCCGGTTCTTCTCGATGCCCGAGTTGTTTTTCCGAAGCGGTGACAGTTTTGGCGTTTATAAGCACTTACTCGGGCCTAAACTGAATAAATTATATTTGATTCTGATTTTATGAGAATTCTAAATTTGGTACTAAAACTCATTTGTCTAGTCTAGTGAAGACATACAATAAAAATATCATTTACAAATAAATATTCATAATTACCCATCAGAACGTCTGTTATTGTTTTAACAGCATTATTGGCGTCAGGTATTCGTCCGGCTGCAGCTAACTTCAAAAGATCGACAAGTGCCCGCGCATCAGATTCGCTTAGCTGAGATGTAAAATCGTCTAATATCATCTGAAATTGGTAATGTAACTTTAAACATTTACTGTTTATAATTTAACTGAAATAAAAACATTCACAACACAAGTATGAAAAGTGGACTAGGATTACTAATAACCTCAGGATAGGGCGCTAAGTAAAAAACGAATTCGGGTTATGAGAAGGAATCACATCATGTAGAAAGAAAAGTTTTGAGTATGAAGGTAGACGGATATAGGAGTACAGGAAGATCGTAAAAGGTGTGGATGAACTGTGTGAAAAATAATAAGTATAAAAACTGTGAGAAACGATACCATCAGACACAGGAGAGTGGAAAAGGAAACATGTTTTGCCGATCCTACTTAGTTCGGATAAGTGTAGAACTATGATGATGATGATTGTAAGATCAAAACAAAGTAATAGTTATAATATTACTCATTAAAATGGGAATATAAATAATAGATCTTACTTTGGGTGCATCAGCCTGTTGGACGGTCATCGTCGCGGCGGCTACTGAAACCGCACTCGATGACATCACTGCAGAATGCCGAAGACGATATAGAACCGCTCAGCGGACTGCTCGCTCCGCTCTGTAAAGACTGTTTACACATAATGCAATATAAATTATAAATAAAAATTACAGAAGTCAATATTTGTGCCTGTATCACCCAAAAACTTGTGGCTACATTTCGAGTCTGGTTCGTGGACGCGCTTTTTTTTTGCAATGAGACATAGTAGTGGTCAATCAATTCCAGGCGGAAGTGCAAAGTACCGGCCACTATAATATTTAATGATGGATTACCGCAAAGTAACGCTTTCCTCAATCAAAAATTGCAAATGATTTAAGAACTGAAACAAATTCTGTTTAAGACACGTGATTATTTACAAAGTATTTGCATGTGAAAATATATTTAAAGTCTTATATTGAGTTTTTGGCGGGATTTTGGTCTGTCATGTAGTGGATTTTAGATTTTATTCATAATCTTGTGTTACTTGACTTTATATTGTGTAAAATTGGTGGTGTTTTATGTAATATAGATTGTTTATTGTGCATAAGTGAAGTAAATGGAAAATAATACCACGGACCATGAATTCTGAGATGCCACAAAAACTCCGTGGAAAGTTCTAACAAGATGGCCACCATCTTGTTAGTTCATTGAAATTATAACTATCAAGAAACTTGTAATATCGATACTCACTTGACAATAGCAGTAATAGTCAACTAGAGGACTGGTTGCCAAAAATGGAATGTAAGAAGAACTTGTATTACTATTAACTACTCGACAATGGCAGTAATAATCTAAAAGATTGGTTGCCAAAATAAAGTTAAAAAAAAAGATCGTATATTCGTAGGAGTGTAAATCTTACTGGCAGGGTGACTCTGTCAGCCGGTGCTTCTCCTCCGCCGGTACGTGCGTCCGCTTCGGTGTCTTCATCCTCGGTGTCGATGTTCGCTGACACGGGGACTTGCGTAGCGCACGCCTCGTGAGCACGTAGAGCCTCCACGAGTAAACTGCGAGCCTAGTAACAATTCAATTTTATAGATAAAACTCGAAGAATTAAAAAATATATACTATGTATTTCAAAATCTACTATATATAATATATTAAGTAACTGAACATGTTCTCTGATATTACTAGTCGGATTTGCAAGAAAAACTAAATTGTTTGTAGTTCACACGCAAACTTAGATTTTTTTTTCTATATGTAGATTAATATTTTGCATGAGCAATGAAAAAAAAAATGTTTGCGGAAATGAACTACCCTAAGGTATATGCCAGCCATATTATCATCTAACATAGTATGACTCTGATCAAGAACTTTAACGTGGCATAAAAAAATACACTGCAGTTTTGAAGCTTACCTGTGTAATATGTAAAGCTAAAAGAATCAACGACAAAGCGTGCTGGACAGCAACTGGCGGTTCTAGTGCCAAAGCAGCCGCCGCTAGGGACGGCCGCGGTCCGTGAGGTTCTTCGACTATTGATTCTTCCAAATAGAGGCCTGTTGATGAAAATGTATTCAAAACTGAACTTAAAACTGTAGACTGTTTAAAATTAACGAGAAAAAATATTTCTACCACTTATAGTTCAGGTTAGAAGTTTGATTCTATCCCATCGTATACCTTTCACTACATAATCACATTGATTGGTCTGCAGAACCACGGCTGCACAAAACTATTCATTGTCGAAAGAACACGGGAATTCGCAAATTTTTACCCTTGCAATACCATGAATTAGTAGCATGGCCTTCAACCAACATAGAATACCTTCACTTTCATTATTAGTTTATTCAAAGCAGGCGTTAAGATGTAAATTCCTCTTGGCTGCCAAAATTAACAGGCCGACATGGCGGCGATTACTGCCTGCTTAAGAGATTACAAATCATCAGTTATTTTATCGTTTTAAAAAAAAACAGCAATATCGACCGTCGAAAGGTTAATTGCCTATTGTGTATTTGATTTTTGTGCATTGGTCAATAGCCTTGTCACTTCAATATAATAATTTTATTATAAACGAAAACAATTACGAGGATAAATGAATGCTTATTACTCTTTCATGCATAAAGTAGTGAACAGATTTTGATGAAACTTTACACTAATATAGTTAGTGTGTACATCAGATTAACACGTAGACTATATTGTAGTCTAAAACATAACAATAAGTAACAGGTTTGGGAAAATCCTGTCATTTTATCGTGTCATCCTCTCATTAGAGATACACAAAAATATTGTGTGTTGTCATAAAGTATACGGATACACGAAGGCGAAGTCACGGGCAGCTGTTAGTTTTATTTTTTCAATTTTGTTGGTTTCGTACATTTTTTTTATTTTTTATTATAGCATGACAACATGACTGCACTGTACCTGATGGTAAGCACAGTACAATCTAAAAACTATAGCGACCACCGAGTGACACAGTATCCATCGCCCGTCGCCGCTGTCAAGTCGGCCTGCGAAAAGCCGGATATGCACAGGCTGATCCCGAAACGCAACCCGCAGAAGCGAATCACTACGACGGGCTTTTTCGCCATATACATGGTGGTTATATATATGGCGACCCAGTCAGGTTGTAAAACACTACCACCCCGCAATTTGGAATAAGCAATATAAGGGGAGAGAGGGGTGATCGCAATTTGTTCTTTCCCTTGAAGCGTTGCATGAGCATTATATAAAAAGACACCAATATTTGTCAGTCACAGTTTAGATGCAAGACAGAGAGTCGTGGTAATTTCAAAGTCCGTTAAATACCTTGATGTTAATGATAACATGCTTGATAAATTATCGAACGATTTGATAGCAGACTCCTTCTCCATAAAGGCAGCTGTTAGTAAAATATACATAAATCTTGAAAATAATAAAGTTGGTATATTTACCAAGGCTTTGGGCTCCCAAGGGGTCTTTGAGTGTAGGGAACGGTAGGGGAACGATGTGTGGTTCGAGAATTTCAGTTTGCAGTACGGGCGGTCGCATCGACCACGCGGCCGAATGCGAGGAGCCCGCTGCGGCGCGCTGTACGCCCTCAACGCCCGCGACCAGAGCTGGTCGGCGGTTAACACAAGTTGTGCCATTACCTTGCTGACCGTGGTCATTGTCACCCCATGCCCATACCTTGGAAAGCAACACGTCTTGTTTATACTCTATCGGTGGTATTACAAAAAAGTTAAATACGTATTGAACCCTTGCTTTTAAATGTATTAAATGCACCGCGGTCGCTGAATGTTCGCCATCTTGCTCTTTTGTCTCGCTTTGGTTACGTTATGTTACACTTGTGAAAAAGGATAACGCGATCTTGCCTCGAGCGAGCGCGGTGCATTTATTATGAAATATTTTTAAACCAAATATTTAATACGTATTTAACTTTTTTGAAATAACACCGTATAGGTTTTAGTCTTTGACCACAGATCATCCGATGTTGAATAACGAAGTGGCCAAAGATAGTAAACACGCTAAATTTAGAATGAGGTAAGTTCTCAAGTGCAGAAAAATTTGAGAAAACATAAAGTAATATAGTAATATATATATACATATATATTCTCATAATAATGAAAATATGAATATAAGTGGCCTTTAGGAATATTTGCAAATACTCGACAACCCACTTCCAATTAACCCCACTTATTAGAAAAGAATTATAAATTTACATAGCCTTATCTTGCATCACAACCGAAACACTCGATTTTTGACATAACCGCCTTGACAAAACCCTATAGAAGGTATATTTTAGTCAGAGGTATAAAACCCTTACTAGGTATTTTATTTGCTACGCTTTCACGCCTTAACTAAATTTTGCACACTCGATGTCAGAAGTACATACGAAAACACAAAGTTCTTTTGATCTAGAAAAAAGTACTATTCCTGAAGGGTAAATTAAACACTAAGACGAGGGAAACCTCGTGCATAAACCTAGTTGTTTATTTACCTGATGATCACTAGTGACTGCGAGACAGTGTAATGCTCCGACGGCGACGTGTATCACTCTACGGCCGCGCAACGCTTCCACTAGGGTCGGCCGGCGGACGTGAGCGTCGCAACCGTGTCCCAGACGGAAGTAATCCCCTTTACCCCACGTCCAGACCTAATAAACATCAGGATAAATAAATAAGCACAAAGCATTAAGTGTCCCGTTGCAGTTCACTATAATTATTATATTATTATAGGATAAGTCTCCTTAAAATTATACACGTCGAAAGAGATAGAAATATTGGTCATAGAAATTCTAGATCTCACATATACATTTCACATACTCGGGAAAAAGCGAACTTTTTTTAGGTTTATCTAGTTATAACGTCAGCTTACTGTCAGTGAAAGTCCCGTGAGAATGGGTACAACCATTTCGGGTATTCCAAGCGAGCAAAGCTGCGGGTAACATCCAGTTAATAAAATGTAAACAGAAATAATTATAACGTTATTTTGTACTTAAATTATTAAACATTATATATTCTCTGATTAGATAGATAATTGAAAAAAAAGGAATGGTCTACTTTTCAAAAATTGGGTTTAAAGTTTACCTCCCCATCTCTTGTCAGGGCTAAACTAAACTGAGCCCCACATTCCACTTGTACGACACCGAGCGTATTCAATCTTTCAATATTCATTGGCACGGCGCAACCATCCGATCCACCGCGACCTAACAAATTTTGTACAACTGTTATATACGAAAATATTTAAAACCAAAGAACATAATGTATAGAAAATAACATTACTTTTACCTAATTTCCCAAAGTCACCGTCTCCCCAGGAGAAAACTTTACCACATGCTGTCAACGCTAAAGTTTGAGCATCCCGGGATCCACATGCAACTTGTACTACTCTCAATGCAGCCAAAGATTCAACCTGTGGGACAAGAATATATTAAATTCTATTCCTCCCTGGTCATAGTGTTAAGTGCAGGCCAAATAAGCATAACTAACTCACTCTAACAGTCTGTGAATATGCCTATCTTAACTAATATCATAAATGGAATGCCTTTGTTACGCTTTCACGCCTTAACCACTGATGAATAACCATTAACATGAAATTTTGCATACACGATGTCTGCGGAACAGAAAAGCTCATACTATACCATTTTCCCACAAAAACTACTGTATCGAAGGAGAGATCAAATCTATATTAACGCGATCGAAGCCACGAGCCAAAAGAAAGTAAATAATAAGTGTAAAAATAAAAACTGCAAACTTCTTTAATTATTAATGTTGTTGTAGGACGTCGTTTTATCAAAAATCTTTGCTTAAATTAAAATCTTAAATAATCCCTGGTTGGGATCAGAAATTAATAAATCAATATATCTACACCTTAAACATATGTGTCATATATCAAGCAAAAGGCATTGTCGACTTTCAGTAAAAAAAAATTGTAAACATGATTATTCACAATTCATTCGGAAATTACTAGTAAGAAATAAGTTACTAATACAGATAAACGATAAAGTCACTTATTGCAGTAAGCAGTGATTAATAACTTGGCATAAATAAACTTAGTACTAACCATTTTAGGGGTCAGTTGTGTAACATCATCTCCGTGCCCGAGTCGTCCATATTCACCCAAGCCCCAGGTATATAGATGTCCCCGTGCGGAGACGCATGCACTGTGGGCGGATCCGCACGCAATGCCAACAATTCGCTCTTCGGATAATGCCTCTATTAAACGCGGCACTTCCAAAGTTATTCTATTACCGTGACCCAATTTGCCGTCCTCACCTTCTCCCCAAGAATATATCTACAAAAATTACCATTGGCATACATTTCTTAAATTAAATATTTTAAAAATACTAAAACGAGGATACAATAAAAGACCAATTGTGGTATGAACATTTCTTTATTTAATTAATTTAATAAATCGACATGTTCCTAGATCAGGAGAAATGTAAATATACGTACACTAAACGTCATCGACGCTTAAAGGTCCTTGTAGAGGCTAAAACCATTGACAAAGTACGTCATAAAAGCAGGTGCGATAAAAATATAATCGCAGGCCTCCTTGTCCAGCATCTAACACGAGTCGGGCCGGATCTGGTGGATAACCAGTTTGGTTTCCGCCAGGCGCGCTCCACCATAGATGCAGTGATGAGAGTGAAAATTCAGGCGGAGGAAGCAGTTGCCCGGGGTGAGGTGGTGTTGGCGGTGTCCCTTGACATCGCCAACGCTTTTAATACATTGCCTTGGGCTAGCATCAAAGAGGCACTTCAGTATCATGGAGTGACTCACTACCTCCGCCGCATAGTTGGGGCGTACCTCTCGGAGAAGTACGTAACCTTCCCAGGTCAGAGTGGGGAGGAAAGTCGACGAGACGTCGTGTCCGGTGTTCCGCAGGGGTCTGTCCTGGGCCCTCTCTTGTGAAACGTCGGATACGACTGGGTGTTGCGTGGTGCGCTCACCCGCGGCGCCAGCGTCGTCTGTTACGCGGATGATACGCTGGTGATAACCCGTGGGAGGACGCACAGCGAGGCCGCGACGATCTCTACAGCGGGGCTCGCTCAGGTCGTCGATAGGATCCGGCGTCTGGGATTGGAGGTGGCGTTGTGCAAATCCGAGCCGTGTCGTTTCACGGCCCTCGGAAAGCGCCGCCTCAAAGAACTCAGATTCTTGTAGGAGGTGAGTCCATCGACGTCGGGTCAAATATAAGGTATCTTGGTCTCCTCCTCGATAGTCTTAGTTTAAGGAACACTTCCGGCAGCTGGCCTCCCGCTTAATGGGCACAGCGGGCGCCCTCGCCCGTTTGTTACCCAACCTCAGGGGGCCGAACTCTGCCTGCCGGAAGCTGTACCTAGGGGTCGTGTGGTCGATGGCCCTTTACGGGCACCCGCGTGGGCGCCTAAATTGACGGCCTATAACATCGCTCGCCTGAGGAGACCACAGCGGGCGATGGCCGTCAGAGCTATACGCGGGTACCGTACGATCTCCTTCGAGGCGGCCTCCCTACTGGCCGGATCCCCACCCTGGGACCTGGAAGCGAGAGCCCACGCGTCTTTGTATCATCGACACGTGGAGGCGCTGGAGAGGGGTCAACGTCTAGCGTCTCGAGAAATCGAGAGGCTAAGGTCTCAACTCCACCAGGTCCTAGTGGTGGAAGAGTGGTCTCGACGACTTGAGCGACCTAGCTGGGGCGTGGTAACAATCAAGGCTGTTCGACCAGATGGCTCACCAGGCTTCATGGCACCCTGAGCTTCCGGCTGACACAGGTGCTTTCGGGGCATGGCTGCTTCGGGCGCTACCTGAGTCGCATTGGCCGGGAGCCGACTCCAGGGTGCCATCACTGTGGCTGCGTGGATGATTCCGCGCAGCACACGATGAGTGAATGTACCGCCTGGGATATGCCACGCTACGAGCTGGTCGCGGCCATCGGCCTGGATCTCTCGCTCCCGATCGTCGTTAATAAGATGGTCGAGAGCGAGGCCGGGTGGCTCTCCGTCGCCAGCTATTGCGAGACTGTCATGCTTGCAAAGGAGGCGGCGGAGAGGGAGAGGGAGTGGACCACTAGACTCCCCTCCCGCGGTCGACGAACCACACGGCAGCGATGGGTAAGTGATGACCTCCGGCCGCCGTAGTTGGGGCCTGGGGGCGATGGATAAGGGCATGCCCGTCGCCCTGGCAGTTTAAACTCCGGAGGCCCATGTGGTGGAGGCGCATTGTGCCGATGCGACTCCCACAGTTCGTCAGGGGGTCTAACACTCACTCCCCCTTTGAGGGGTCTACCATCTCTAACCCTTAGACCGCGGTCAGGGCCTCTTGAGGGGCTTACACCTGTCGGGGGAGCAGACGCTGTGTCAGCCGACAGTCCCTGCTCCTCCACCTAAAAAGGTATATGAAGGCACCATGGGCTTTTAGTCCGTGCAAATCGGACATAACCCATCCTCAGCTGCCCGACGGAGTGAGAATATGTTAGGGATCTCCCCATGTATAAAAAAAAAGGTGTGGTAAAACTGTGCTTGTGATGCTACTCCCATATCTTCGTGTATCGCCACGAAGTTTTGTCTATGGTCACACTATATGTGAGATGGCATGCGTTACGAACTCTCGAGCTACGTGACAATAGGTGCAGCACGATAACTGGGCCCGCAGTTTTTACGCACAATAAAGGAGTTTAGCAGACTCTAATTTCGAATTATTGAAAGACAAAGGCACAGCTTTTCGTTCCCACAAGAATGTGTAATCTGCGCCTTTATCAGAATGATTTTTAACATCCGTTGTAACGCAACAAGTTGTCGAAGCTTCGTCACATAAATATGGGAGTAGCACGTAACGTCTATACGCACTTTCGAGTTGAATAGCGTATACCTATTAACATATAATTAACTTAAATTGCAAGCAAAGAACGTTTAAAATGTACAAATGCAACATACTCCTTCTTTAGCAACCACTTGTTTTATAAGTTATTCTTAATTTAACAAAGTGGTAGGTACTACAACTTATAAAACAATATCGATTATACATTAAGCACAAGATTGAAATAATTAACATAATTAAAAAAATAGCCAATATTTGTCACGATTCCGTAATTTTGATGCTATATATTACTTTGATTAGTTGTTGCAAAATGTTCCCTTGTTCGTATTTTATGATAACACCGACTTGCCATTGTCTAAGTCAATAACAACAATTAATAATCAATAGCAAAATAATGTTTTGAATAATTCGTAGTCCATTGCATTTTAATTAAATTTATTTTGTGTAAAGTCTATTTATTGTAGATTATTCTTACAGCTCTTAACTTGCGATACAGACCTACGGCCTGATGGTGAGTGATCACCGCCGTCCACAGACACTTGCAACGCGAGAGGAGTCGCAAGTGCGTTGCCAGCCTGTGTTGGGGGGAAAGGAAGGGAACAGGGAAGGGAAGGTGGGTCTCCGGCGCTCTCACTGACCGAACGTTAATTCGTTATATTCAGAGTAATGAAAAAGTATGGCGTCAACTGTATTAATATGCATTATTACCTTTCCGTCAGCAGTGAGCGCGAGCGCATGTTTCCCCCCGGAATGTACCGCGACGCGACGCACGAGCACGTGAGCGAGGTACGGGTTGGAGCGCGGACTGGACACGTTGTTGCTATGACCGAGCCCGAGGCGGCCGTTTGTGCCTTCACCGCAAGTGTACAACTGCGTACAATTCATTCGTACTTTAACATACGATGGTATAATCTCAACGATAACAACATACGTAATCATCCGATTTTTAATCCCAAGAATAAATTGAATGTTCCCTTTTTTATTATTCAACAAATTCCATTTTCATTTCTTCTATGCGAAATGTTATCGTTCCAGAGTCAGTAACTGTTTTAGCCGTGGAATATATTTCTACTGATGAAACATTATGGTTGAATGTTAATTTTAAATATCACAGTCATCCTAGTTTTGATAAGTGTAAGGTCAGTATAATTGAAAACCACTACATTTACCGGATTCGAATACTGTTACATTCTATTTATACTACTTGGATTTATAGAACAAATAAGGCTACAAGTTTTGTAGGATTTTAACTACAATTGCATGTGAGCGAGCGACAGAAACAGAATAGGTCGAATATGAGAGTACACGGAAATCAAAATGGAAAACATGATCATCAAAACAGCACATTTGAAATTGTAGAAACTACTAACCAAATAGATTTTGACTGCAATTTTTTTTATAAGATTAGGTTAGCATTTAAATAAAATCTAAACATATGGTAAGTGACGATATAGTATAGATATTACATTTACCAAATATACACTAGTTTAAATCGAGAACTCATTAATCTCGGATACATTTTCCCAGGTTTTTTTTTTATAGTATCACGGCAAAATGACTGTACAGTGCCTGGTGGTAAGCACAGTACAATCCAAAAACAATGGCGAACACTGAGTGACACACTATTCATCGCCGGTCGCCACTATCATGCACAGGCTGATCCCGAAACGCGACCCGCAGAAGCGAATCACTATGACGGGCTTTTTCGCCATATACATGGTGGTTGCGTCCCAGTCAGGCTGTAAAACACTACCACCCCGCTTTCGCCATTGCCTCGTTCGTTATTCAGCAGGGTGCACCACGTGCAGGTGAGGTTGGCTTGGATGTCTCAAGTCTTAGATGTTATTTGACACCCCTTACACACCCTTATAAGGAAAACTCAATCTTTAAATACTAGAAAACTCGAAACTAGATAATTTCAAAGAAATCAATCACATTACGATCAACACTTACTTTTCCATCATGTGAAACAATGAATAGAGTTTTGGAGCCGCCCGCTATATGTACTGGTCTCAACGCACTAAGACCCGGCGAGAACACTGGAACTTTTACTTTGGAACCCTTTACTCCGCCAAGTTGGTCTTTATCATTCAGACCCCACACAAATACCTATAAAATAATTGCAAACACATGCAAAATTACTTTTTATAACAAAAACACACTCAAATCAATATAATAAAAATTATAACAATTTTAAATTGTTAAAACTGCAGGAAAGTACCAATTTCGTGCCTACAAATTAAGATACGTTAGCTAATTGGTTTAACATCCAGACGAGATGCGAAACTTCTATAATCAAATTCTCCTTAGAATGACCAAAAAGGAATTCTAAATTCATGACTACAATGAGAAAGGGCATATTGATAGCATTAAAAACAAATTTGCTAATGCAATAAAATAAATTCAAACATTCAAGATATGTATAGTTCGTTAACAGTATAGTCGAATAATGAGCCGATAGATGGCGCTAAAACCATAAATTAATCGTTACGTGACAGTATATACGTATAACCGTATATAAGTAAAAAAAGAATCGTACAAAATTATGAAAACATTTTCATTAAATCAAAAACTTACTTTAGGACAATCACTAGGTAAAGAGGGGGGATTATTATCCGCAGATATAGATCCCGTTGGGCTGTCCTTTTCTATCCAATCTTCAGCTACGAAGTTCATACTCTAAAATCAAATAATAATTAGTAAAAATATTTTTATATAAGTAAAAGATTTAATTTATTGTTGTTTTTATTGGTTACCTGAAGCACTTCAGTATACAACGGGTTTGGTCGGAATCCAGTGATGTATAAACCGTGCACACGGCAGTCTGCGTTTATGTTACGATTTTGCTTTATACATATCTCTATACATGGATAGTACTGTAACGAAACAATACATTATTACATTTTTATATTAAGACTTGCATACATCTCTTGTTATTTTTTATTAGATTAAGTCGATTTATTGCCTAAAATCTTATTAAAGACGTAAGTGATGATCTAATTCGAATACTGCTCGATGGACATAGTTCTGAATTTGCAGAAAAAGATAACATTATGAAATTACCATATCCATATAAGTTGATTTTCGTCTACCGATCCATACCACCCAAACTGAAATTCTATCGCCTAATATTATAACATATATAACCAGATTCCCATCGGACACCCTTTAAGTATTGGCAAATAAAGCAATATAACATAACATATGTAGATCAAAGTTAATTAGGTTATTTTTGATTGACATGCATACTGTGTACTATTTTCGAAATTTAAAACATCTATAAATGTGTAATAGCATCAAATAAAATGATAAATCTATGCATCAAGTGTAATTCGAAGATAAACCGTCAAAACTAATAAAAAAAAGAGGTGATTAATAAGAAATGTCATTAATTCATATATATTGTTAATCTTTTGCTCCGGCTTCCTTTTTTCAGAATTCCCCACTACTTCTAAACACAGAAAATAATTACCTGTTTGCAATCAGCTATAAGCTGTATCTGTGCTAAGTGTGCTGGTGGCCTTTCCCGGGGAGGCCCGGGAGTGCAAGGGACCGCGGCGACCGGCGCCAAGGCGGAGTCCTCGAAGCTGTTACCGCCGCGTACGGAGAGCGCTGCGGGCCCGTGCGCTCCGGCGGGCACGCCCAGACCCAGTCTGCGTATGCGCACGCCGCAACGCATCTCTACACGTATCCAGTGCTATAAACCAATAGTAGAGTTTTTGGCGGGATTTTGGTCTGTCATGTAGTGGATTTTATATTTTATTCATAATCTCGTGTTATTTGACTCTATATTTTGTGAAATTGGTGGTGTTTTACGCAATACAGTTCGGTTATTGTGCATAAGTGAAGTGAATGGAAAATAATACCACGGACAATGAATTCTGAGATGCCACCCAAACCCACTGGAAAAATGAAACAAGGGAAACTCCATCTTGTTGGAACATTGAAATAATCACACGACACTTATTGTGTAAAATGTGTTGTAATTTTCATTGAAACAAAAGATTTATACTGGCAAATGCATCTGCGGAGCGAAAATAAGAAAAAGAAGAAGAAGAACCAATAGTAAAATAATAATCTTAATTCTTTCTAGTAAACTTAAAGTTGTGATTAAATATAGATTTGCCATAAAAATATATTTGAAATGTGACATCATTTCAATTTTAAAATGTGTAATTTGAAATAAGTCTATATACTACATTTTAAATATAAATAACTATCATTACATACAAAGTTCTCTGCCATGTCTGTCTGCCTGTATGTTCGCGATAAACTCAAAAACTACTGAATGGATCTTCATGTGGTTTTCACCAGTAGATAAAGTGATTCATGTGGAAGGTTTAGGTATATAATCTGTCAAGATTTTTTTTTATCATAATGGCGGGACGACGTCCACCGGTCCCGCTTAGTGTATATTAAAAAATAATTAAAAACACGATTTAATCTTAATTTGAAATAACTATAGATACTAACTACATTTTAAAAATAAATAAATTTACTTAAGAGATTTGTCACTATTCGGGTGATTCCAGTCATGTTTATATAATGTATTTTATTGAAACAATGGTCTATAATTATGTCACAATCTGATAAACGGAGTTGGGATTATTATCCAAGAATTCTATATAAGATTTATGTACCGATCTGTCTCCCTATGTACCGAATCAATCTCATAGCCACAATAAATATCCATAAATCATATCTAGAATAAATACTGCTTTAGTGTCAAAAAAAGTAATCATGAAATCCGATCCACATAGGTAGCGCCATAAATAAAATATTGACTAACATAAAATCAGAACAACTTTAACCAGGACAGTCAGTTCAGAATACAATATAAAAGGTAAGTAACAAAATTATAACTATATTGAAGACATACCTGTCCCGTACCACTGGAACTCTGCCAGTACGTGTGAGGCTGTGAATCTAACAACTTTTTCGCCCCAGCACCAGGTCTGCATGAGGATACACGTACATTGCGAATAGCACCGCGCCAACCTACGACGATGCCGCCGGAGCTCTCGCCCCATTCAGCTATAAAAAACACATTACGGTGACCAACTGATGTCAGAAGTAGTTGGTAATTTCACACAAAAAAAATCCTCACATTGATCCGTTACAAGTTCCATTTCACTGACTTGTCCAGTCCAACCCGGTTGTTGAGGAAAGTCAACCGTCAGATCTCGGCCATTAGCAGAAATTGCTGAAAATTGGTAATTTTATTACAGAAGATGTATGAATATTTTTTGTGCAAATGAATAAAAAAGGTATAAAATACATTAATTATAGAAGCATACATAGAGACATAATAATTGATTTCTTCTAAAAAAAACAAATCTGTACTTCCCTATAAAAAAAATTACACGATAAAATAACAATAGATTAAACAAACGTATAGAATAACAAAAGTACCCAAACTTTGTTTTTACATAGAACAAACATCAACAGATTTTGGTCTTGTTATTAGATTGTATCCAATGATATTAGAACTAAAAAGCTGTAGATATGTTACCTACATGATATTTTGACAAAACAAATGGTACGATAACGCACACATTGTACACACATATAGTAATATTGTAACGCCACATTGTCTTAGATAAAATGTGGAAGTAAGATGGCATATTCTCAAAATCAGTGGTGTAAAAAAAAAAATTATATGTTGCTTAGATAGGGGCGGACAGATTGACGGGGTAGCCGTCAAAATTAAGCTACTGAGCCAAGTTTTAACAAGGCGTTGTCGAAGCACTTATGACATATCGACAGATTTTTGGTTGTAATATCGTATGTATTAAGTGCAAGTGTACTGAATATTATAAGGTTGTACCGCTGACGGTCCCGACGCTGGTGTGGTCGATGCAACCCCATTTGTACCGCGGCTGTGTAACTGCAGCGCGAACACGCACCCTGTCTCCGATCACAAAGGGCGGAGCACCAGAGACTACCTCAGCGTGCATCGCTCGCACTCCCGCAACGCGACCTAAACCTCTCCACTCAACCTACGAAAACATACTATACTAACTCAACGAGATAAAGTTATAAAATATGCGTAGAAAAGCAAATTAAACAATCATGTATATTTTTATTTAACAACTAAATTATCTAACAAAAGAAAGACTTTATATATGTAGACTTATTGATTATTTATGTATGTATGTACACATGTGTATATTCTTATTAATATTACCTTTTTATATTAAAACAAAACCTTAAACATGAATAAAATAAAAAATACTTAGTAAATTGCAAAATATTACAATGCAAACCAACAATACTCACTTGTAGAAATACATTCTGTTTGATATCTCTTTCAACTTTTTGCACCTGTCCAACATCACCCAATGCTACCTGCGATAAACCAAACATAATACCATCATTCAAAAAATGTTTGTTAAGGAAATTAAATGTTACATATATATTCAAAATAGATGAGAGTGTTTTCAAATATATGTTGAAGATTTAAATCATTTATATTTTACAGAAAATAATAAGTTTATTTTAGAATTTACATTCAATTTTTTATACATTTCATATGAAGTTAGTTATGTAATTCGGTGTGGCCATAAAACAATATCTGTGTTATTACAAAAAAGTTAAATACGTATTAGATACTTTGTTTAAAAAAGTTTCCTAATAAACGCACCGCGCTCGCCCGAGGCAAGTTCGCGTTATCCTTTTTCACATGTCTAATCTAACGTAACCGAAGCGAGACAAAAGAGCAAGATGGCGAACATTTGCATGCGGTGCATTTAATATGACACCTTTTTAAAGCCAGCGTTCCATACGTATGTAACTGTTTTGTAATAACAGCGTATGGGTCAAGTTCAAAACTGCTGAATTACATCTGGACATTTGGTGGTCACCCCGACTATATACGATTGAAAATTTATTAGTTATTTTAAGTTTAGTCTTATAAGAGCTCTCGCTTGAATCGAACAATGAATGTAGCTTTTTCAGAAACTCAATCAAGTATACAGAGGTATAACTGTAGGAGGTAGAGCCATGTTGAAGCTATTACTGATTTCAGCATGAATGGGTCGGCTCGTCCGGGATTCTACCATGCGACCCACAGTAACACCCACGTGATGTAATAGTGCTTGCATTGTTGTCTTTCGTTCGATCAGTGAGAGCGCTAGAGGCCCACCTCACCCCTCCCTTCTTTCTCCCCAAACACAGGCTGATAACGCGCTTGCGACTCCCCTGGTATTGCTAGTGTCTATGGACGGCGGTGATTACTTAACATCAGGTGAGCAACCTGTTCGTTTGCCTCCTATGATTAAAAAAAAAAACACGAGTTTAAAGTAATTTGTATACATACACATTCGAAAGCTTTACAGCAACGCACAGTCATCCCTGGAGTGATGACGTCAGAGAGGTACTGAGCGTATTCTTCCTCGGAAGCGAAACAACTGCGCCAGCGGTAAGGCGTTTGCTTTTTTTCTTGCTTAGACGAATGAGGCTTCACTTCGAACACTGTATCTTCCATACCCTGTTGTGGAAGTTCTAACAGGTACGCCACTAACGATTCAACTGTTGGTAATGTTGTTCCTCCTATGAAAATATAATGTGTCATATACATTGGAAAATATGCACTAAAATTTAAAGTTATAGTTCCGGTTGAACTAAAGACCATCTATATGAATCAAGGTTTTCATCTGTATATAGTAGAAATTATTCTGATTCTGAAATGAGTCTGTGGGTACTTTTAAAATTATTCTTGTTTTACACATGCACTCATTTACCTAGTTATATTTAACCTATGCACACACATTCACATTCACATATCTCGTACAAAATGTTAACTTTATATAAACTATATCAACCGACTTGGAAATTCTATTGAATATTACAAGTACATAAGAGCATGAAGCGATTCCCGTATTCATTTACATCACATATACATTTTATTCTTCAATATTTTATTAGACAATTAAATGGAACATTGATTACATGTGAGATGGAATCAACAAAGTGAAATTAATTGGTGCAGTTCTTGTGCATGCATTTTCATAAGAGTGTATGCGATAAAACGCCTCAAGGTAAGAAATCCTAATCTATATACATTCAAAGTGCTTAAGCGAAGAGTGAATAAACATTTCTTGGGTACGCACTATTTGTCATCAATGTCAATTATGTTTAACATTAGATGTGATTGAGGAAAAGCAAGTGCCTGTATAAAACTAACCCAATGCTTGTATGGCTCCGTACACTGCATGTCGCGAAAAACCCATCTCTATAACCTGTTGTACTTGTGATGAATTAGCCCACGTGTTGAGGTCTTTTCGAGCTGAAATAAATATATACTTTAATTTTTTTTTACTTTAGCACGGCAAAATGACTGCACTGTGCCTGACGTAAGCACAGCAGAATCCAAAAACAACGGCGACCACCGAGTGACACACTATCCATCGCCGCTGTCATGTCATTCCTTATATTAACAACTAGCTCAACCCGCTTCTGCACGCATTTTTTAAAATCGTATTAAAGAATTATAGAATTGTGAGACTATGTACAATTACAGATACGCTCTTTAAAGACAATTGTAAGTACGACGCGCACGCCACTAAAAGCAACATGTAACATGTACATTAGATATATAAATACAAAGAGCGTGCCAAATGAGGTTTGTCATCAGCAACATATTTGGAACCATAGCCAATCATATAACTGCCTCAGTGCTCACTTACACTGTATAAGGAACTATTGAAACAATAACTAAAAATATTATTATAAAAATTTATATTTACATTACATTTAATATACATTGCCATTATTATAATTATGATTTTGTGACTATACAAAAAATAAACGCTTGTCTGTTCCCAACAAATTGTATTATGGAACTCTTTACGTAATACTCTTATTAGGAAGACCTCTATATCATTAATGTTATTAATAATTATAATGTCGAATTGTAAACAATAAGCCGATAATTATTTCTGTCATTAAAAATAAAGAATAAGTAATAATAATCTTGCTAAATTTCATGCAGACAAACTTCATTTTTATTATATGTATGTATATAGAAGAAGATAGATAGAATAGATGAACTATGCAAACAGTCAGTGTTATCGAATGCAACTGTTACGCCATGCGCCTCCGGAATACGTGCGTTTGCTGCGAATAATTGAATGCTGTAAGCAGCGGCGCGTTTTTATTTTTTCTTGAACTGACTATGCTATTGACCTGTTAAGCTTCACCGGACTACGAAGCAGCGGCGCGGATCTCGGCGCGCTTTATATACCTGCGCAGACGTGTACAACCAACATCACCAATGGTGGTAGAGCCACGCTGAAACTATTATTGGTTTCAGCATGAATGGGTCGGCTCGTCCGGGGTAGTACCACCCTCTCATAGAAAACAGACGTGAAGTAACAGTGCTTGCATTGTTGCGTTTCGTTCGGTCAGTGAGAGCGCCGGAGTCCCACCTCCCTTCCCCTCTCCTCTTTCCTCTCCCTTTCCCTCCCCTAACCCTTCCCTACAAAAGATGGCAACGCACTTGCGACTCCTCTGGTGTTGTTAGTGTCCATGGACGGTGGTGATCACTTAAAAGCAGGTGACCCACCTGTTCGTTTGCCACCTATGACATAAAAAAAAAAGTGAAAGTCCTGTGGAAATCGGTCCGACCGCTTTGAAGATAGCATGGCAGATGAAGCCGCGGTTAACAAATAGTCTAATTTAAAGTAGCCTAAGTAACGCGCTGTAATTTTTTCTATCTGCCAGTGAAATTCCCGTCAAAATCGGTTCAGCCGTTTAGAAGATTACCCGGAACAAACAGACAGACAGACCGACAAAGATTTAAAAAATTCCATTTTTGTTATCAGTAACATATATACTTTCACGCCCAATCAGCAAAAAACTGTTATTTTGATGTTACATACAGACACTTCATTTTTATTATATTAGGTCTTTATCTATGAAATTGCCGTTTTGTATGAAAAAATGTAAACGAACTTTTTTCATATATTTTATTTTTGTATTAATCCAAGTAATCACCCATGCAGCCAATGCATCTTTGCCAACACAGTGGCAGTTTATTGATGCCCTTCTTAAAGAAATTAGCTGGACGGGAGACAACAAATTCTTCAAAGGCATTTTGTACTGCCTCTCGGTTATTGAATATTTTCCCGCCAAGGAGTTATCCAAATTCTGGAAAAAGTAGTGGTGTGTAGGCGTAAGGTCTGGTGAGTAGGGCGGATGACGAAGAACTTCCAACCCCAGTTCTTGCAACTTGGAGAGCGTGTGCTGTGCAGTATGAGGTCACGCGTTGTTGTGCAGGAGCAGCGGAGACGAGCGATTGACCAATGCTGGTTGGAGATGTGCCAGCTTCTCCATCATTGTGTTCAGTTCTTCACAGAACACATCTGCAGTAATGCTCACCCCGTTTGGTAAGAAGCTGTGATGAATCACAC
>MU158715.1:523800-570808 GCA_015888305.1 Antheraea pernyi
GCAAATGGACCAATATTATTTTGACGCTAACGTCGAATGCTGCTGCTAATGCCGTAGATTGTGTATCATCAGCTTCCACAATCGCCTTTAATTCGTCATTGTCGACCAAAGTCTTCGGACGACCGCGAGGTTCATTTTTCAGGTCGAAATTCCCAGAACGGAAGCGAGCAAACCAATAACAGGTGGTGCGTTGGTTTGTAGTGTTAACTCCATAAACGTCATTGACGTTGCGTGCCGCTTGTGCCGCGTTGCTGTCACAACGGTACTCATATTCCATAATTACTCGAATTTTTAACATATCCATGATGACAAAAAAGATGCGATGAAAATGTAACACTAATCAATAAAGAAATGACTACTTTTGGAAAAAGAATTCCATGTTTTTAAAATAAAATTAATTTGAAATTATAATTCTTAGCCAAACAAAAAGTATTTTGATTTGAAATGGCCAGTACTGCAGAATGGCAATTTCATAGGTATAGAAGATAAACACGCTTAAATTCACTTACATAATGAAGCTGTGCTCGTGGAAGGCCCCATGGATAATTGCATAACATTGCTCTTGTCTATGATTGGTATGTCTGGGGGAGATTCGTGGTCTTTTTCATCTCCTGCAATATTATTGTGACAATATAGCAATTACCAATTTTTGAGATGAGCAGAATGTTAAGTTCTTGAATCGACTCTCATAACTACATCTGCTAATCTGTTCTATACAATTTATGTAATCAAATATTGTCAAATAAAATATTTTACGTTTATCGAATTTATCAAGCTTAATAAGTAGATATCACTTTAATATGACTGAGTTAATAAAGTTAATGAACATTATGAAAGAAAAATTCTGATTTACATATATGAAATGAGACAAATAAATATGAAATTGTTCATTTTTTTATTGTAACACGGCAAAATGACTGCGCTGTGCCTGATGGTAAGCACAGTACAATCCAAAAACAATGGCGACCACCGAGTGACACACTATCCATCGCCGGTCTCCGCTGTCATGCCGGCCTGGAAAAGGCTGGATATACACAGGCTGATCCCGAAACGCGGCCCGCAGAAGCGAATCACTATGACGGGCTTTTTCGTCATATGCATGGTGGTCGCGACCCAGTCGGGCTGTAAAACCCTACCACCCGCAAATTCATAATCAAATACCTAAACTAAAATATTTGTCTTATGTTTTGACAGGAAAAGCATAGATAGCATTGAATAGATAGATGTTCTACAACTATATTAATGAGTAGATAACTATTATATAATATTTATTTATGTGATTATACCATTAACGTGGGAAGCCAATTGCTGCACAATAGTGAGTGCGACGGCGGCTAGTTCTTTCGGTGTGTGCGAAGCGGAGAGCGGGCTCGGTCGCGTCGCCAGAGACAGTAAACGACGAAATAACGTTCCCTCTGTGCCGAGACACTTTGTAGGTCTATCTAATCCAACTAAAATAAAATACCTCAAAACTTATCTTTATTCATAATTAAAAAAATGAAATCACAATAAACTATATTTTTATAACCTAGAGGTTTAGAGTTTGGCCTGAATGTTACATATGATGCTATGTGACAATGTGGCATAATGTTGCTTTCATACCTATGGCCCTCGTAAATCTTTTTGGTCGCTCTTAATGTACCCTAAAGTGGCGCTTGCTCATAATAAGCTAGAATTAACAAGAGTTTAATACAAAACAAAATTAAAATATTATTATAGGAATCTAAAATTGAAATTTATCTATTCTTCACTTGTCTCGATGTTATACATACTAGTGGGCGCCCAGTGGTCGACATTCGACCATAGTTCATTGATTTTTTAAAGTTTGAATTTTATTAGGGTTAATGTCATTGTTGAATGTAGAATGAAAAAGGGTAATTGGAACGTAAGAGTAAAATAACATACATACAGTCGAGCATAGCAACCTCCTTCACAACATTTTTCGAAGTCCTTTATTGACATATGTCAATATGTCTTTTTTATTTACAAGTGTGTATATATTGTGTAAAATTGAAGCAGTAGTGTGAGTAATGCATATTTTAATTAATTTAATGTACTTCTAATGCATTTTATATAAAATAAATAGCTTTCTGCGTATCTCCTCCATATAAACTTTAACTATGCCAAATTTCACGTTCATCCGTTCGCCCAATTCCGTTAAAAAGGGATACAAAATTTAAGCTTCACGTATTAATATATATGATAACAAAGCAGATTTGGTATTATTAATGTGTAGTGGTATAATTGTTCGTGTTTATCTTACTTATAAGTATTCGAAACCTCATCACGTAGAAACAAGAGTAATATAACGAGATAAACACACGAGGCCTAAAAATCTGATTCTCAAGTGTTATTGACTGAACGTCTGTAAATATTTAGCGACAGATTCTCACCATAAGTGGTAGTTAGACAGACTTTACTACAAAATACCTTATCACATTATGGTCTAATAACACAGACATTGTTTTCATTACTCTGTACTTTTTTTTTCGAACAGACTACTACGCTATTCAAATCAAATCAAAAATACTTTATTCAGTTTAGGCCCTAATAAGGCACTTATGAACGTCAAAGACTACCAACGGTTCGGAAAATAACCCAGTCATCGAGAAGAACCGGCAAGAAACTCGATCGGGTACATTTTTTAAATATATGTTTCCAATACATCAACAATGCTTTTAGTGGATGCATAGAGAGAAGTCAATTCCAGACATCACTATCATTCACATATTGATCCATTCTATAATATCCTTTTGAAACTAAAACCCGTTTGACGTGGCGCTTAAATTTACAGTCCGACAAATCGGTAACATGCTTTGGGACTTTATTGTAGAACCTAACACTATTACCTAAAAAACTATCACTGGTTTTGCTAAGTTTGAAACATGGGACTACCAGTTTATTACAGTGTCTAGTATTTAGATTATGCCGGTCTTTTACTAAATTGATATTGATCTAGCAAGGCGTTAACACCTTCACCGGCCTACATTACGATGTACTTCTTCACAAAAATTAGCAAGGTACAGCGCTTTAGAACGCCCAGTTGAACATTTATTATCCAGCACTTGGCTGTGAGTTTTGGTAGAGGTTTTTTTTATGATATATCCGTTTACTATCATTACATAGTATTAAAACAAAGTCCTCTGCTTCGTCTGTCTGTCTGTTCGAATTAAAATCAAAAACTACTGAACGGATTTTCATGCGGATTTCACCAGTAGACAAAGTGATTCATGAGGAAGGTTTTGTTAAAGTTTTTTTTAATTATTATGAGGGCGGGACAACGTTATTGCTATTCATTAATAAAAAACATTACTTGAAGCTTGTTCAAATTTGATAATTTCAGTTACATTACCTGTGTTATCAGGGGGTTGCATTAGCACCTTCCTGAGTCTTGTTCTTGTAGTCAACATTCCGCGTACAGCGCATAACGTAAGTAGCTCCATCTGTTGTTTTCTTAATCCATAAACGTCAATTTCAGCTGTAAAGAATAATGCATTTGCATATAAACTCTTTTTTGAAGTTATACTTCTTTTGGCGCGTTAGGGAGATATGATGAGAGTAAATTTTTACGATGCGCGCGGACACCGTCACGAAAAACCGACACCCTGAAGTTGTCACTATGCGCGCGCGCACACCGTCACGCTCTGAAGTTAGCTATAGTCGACTTTTTCTATTGTTAGTGTCGTTTTATCTACACACGTAGAATAAGGCGAAAGATAAAATTTTTGAAAAGATTTTTACCTCGTTACGCCAAAGAAGTATAACTTCTAACGCGTGTAAATAAGTACACGCACACTTTTTTTTTAATTTTATTTTAATCGATAAGTGTTTATAGACGTTACCAGGTAAATGATGTGGATGCATGGGCGAGGCTTGGGGGCCAGCTCCAAGTAAAGCGGCACAGACTCGCAAAGCGCTCTCGCCTCCGCCTAACGGCTGAGCTAAGCGTTCGCACTCCGCACTCTGTACTGCGCCTAATTCGCACTGAAATATTCGCCACAACAAAACCCCTTTCGCATATAAAAAAAGAAACATTTTTCCATATCTATATATATAAATAAAAAGACATAGATCTGCGATTGTTTTGATATATTTTCTTTTAGTTTTACTTCTTAAATACTAAGCCCTTATCTTAAATTATCATGGATTCTTTATTTAATATAAAGTTATTAACGTTTTAAGAAAATATGATTTTTGTATTTAACTTTTAAAAAACAACATTTTTTTAAGCAAAAAATATTTTTACTTTAATTATTTTTTTCTTATGTACATAAGATATCTTGTTAATTCTTATACACAATCCAGACAAAGTCCCAGTTATCAACTAGATATTCTATATATATCCTTAGGTGGATATCTTTCTAAACTAACCTTAGTTACAGTATTGTCTTCATGGACTAAAGTAAGCTTTGCTCTCGGTGACAGTAGCGTGACGATTGCATTATGAGGTGGAGACCCGGCAGATACTTTTTGACCAATTCTAATACGCCATTCAACACCTCCCAATACTCCTAAAGCGCCTCCTAAAATATTGAAACCGTTATATACATTCAAATAATGTAATTGATCAAGTGATAGTTATCATCTTACCTATGAGACATGTCTCGAGACTGGGAGGTGTGAGTTTCATTGTCTGAGTTAGATCTTGGCTTGTATGTGGCCACCAGTGCCAGTCACTTGTTACCTATTATAAACAATTAAATTATTACAACAACTCAATGATTATTTCATCTTTAAATAACATTGTTAAAGATGGTAATGTTGTAAATACACTTATATCCAAGTTATAGTTAAGTAGTTTGGTATAAAAAGTATTTTAACAAAAACTTTTCAAAAGATGTAATACGCCAATGTTTGTATATTTTCATATCACTAAACAAAATATTACAATTGTTAAAGTCTGCAATACACTTAAGCCAACAAGGTACATATTTTTTTCACTTTGTATGTAATAAATTAACCCGCGAAATCTAAAGGACAAAATATATTTATCATACAACCAATCTCATGTGTAAATGAATACTATAATTTCTGATATATGGGTCTAATTCTATCAAAGCAAAGTTTATTTTTATATTGTTTCTTTTACAAAAAGGCCACAGAATTATATTTTTACGACACGTGTAAACTTTAAGTCATCTGAACACAGAGATTAGCTTTGAACCGTTCTAGAAATACACCTTGTTAGAATATATGAATCATTGAAGTGAGGGAATAAGCAAACAGTGAGATCTTATCACTCTGGCTATTATAAGTAAACAATAAGTATTTCAAACACAAATCTTTTCGAAAGCGTTACATGTAGTTGTATAAAGTCATAGCGTTGTTTTTATCAAATCAAATTAGGTCATGCTTTCAGAGATGTCCAACTTTCGTTGTATAAACTATAAGGCATATAAGCACGCTACAGGGCGACTATGAACAATGCTATTCAGAAGTTCTGGATTATTACAGTGAAAAATACGTAAAGAATCCAAAGATAAAAACCTACAAACGGTCTATACAACTACAGCATTATAAGGTGACTAAGTGCGACCATAGTGTAACTGTAATAGTGAATTTGTTTTATTCTTAACTTTACGATTACAAATAAATTACGAAACGGCAGAGGTATTTTAATAACTTACGGGTAAAGTAAAATTCTATTCCTAACACGACATGTTCCCTTAGTGTACAATGAGTAAGAAGGTATAGGTAAGAGAAGGAATAAGAGTAAAGGACAGACATGTAAAATCAAATCTCTAACGGTGGGCGAATGAAATCCTTGCTTGGTTGGTTGGAAAAAAAAACGTAGTAAAAGCAGTCACGAAAATATAACACAGTGCATATCGTGTTCACGAAAAACTAAAACATAAACCATAATATTTGCCCGTTACTAACGGATAAAGGAAGGAAGGAAGATAAACGGATAAAGGAAAAGTGCAGTAAACAAGTAACGATCTGGTATCCAAGGCGCTAGAAGTAGAGATCGCCAACCAATAAGATGGGAAGATGATTATAAAATGAACTGACATTTGAACAAGAAAAAAAAAGTAGCCGCAGACAGAAAGCAATGGAAAGAGTTGGAGGAGGCCTTTGCCATTAGGCACACCGAATTACGTGATATATTATAGTTTTGTATTTGTACTACTGCAAAAAAATTCAGGAAATAAAGGCTTTATTATTATTATAGGGGATAAAAGACATACTAATTAATGACGTACCAATTGAGCTGCAAGTTGAAGCTTGTCGAGCAGTAAAGTGGTTATAGGTGTGTGCCACTGTGAAGATGAATGCAGCTGCCGGACTAACTGCACTAGCGCCGCGCAAGTTGCTCCCGTATAACTCGCCGTAGCTGATGCACGCCATCTGTTGTCTAGTCAACACAGTCATCTCATATAATAAACATGTTTACACAAGACTTTTAGTTTAAATCACATATAATATAATACATAATTGAAGTGAAACTTCTAATGCGACTTCCAACATGGTTGCGTTAAACGTTCAACGCGACTGGAGAGGGGGAATAGAAAGAGACAGCGTGAAAAATAATCTAGCATTTCGTATCTTACTTTAGTTATCATAATCCCATTGTAAATGTTTTAGATTTGGATATTTCTCCACTCGAAAATAATACTTAAAAGAAGCGATCAATTGTGAATTGTAAGCAATGTTAATAAAGTTTGTCTTAAAGAAACAATATGATTTCACTAAAAATCTATTTCTACCCCTTCCTATTTCCATTTCCACATTACAAGTTTCACTTCTTCCGCGCGGAGGGACTCCAAACACTATTTTTTACTGTAAACTGTCTCAAAGAAACCAAAAAAATAATACGTGCGTGTATCAGTGTACACACGTAAAAAGTGAAACTTCTTTATGACATTATTTTTCGAAAAATGATCTACTATGTTTACAACTTTACGAAAATTGATTAAATAAAGCCAAATTAGATAAAGTTTAAGCAAAAGACTTTTATTATTATAAACATGGATACAAATAATTCAATTATTTTACCTTATTGTTACTAAGATTATAATAGCATTTCATCAATTATATTTCAATAATTATAATAGAATTATTACTATTATTGTTATCGTTATTATATATTTTTGAAATTAATGGCTTATGATAACTGAAATATGAAATATATGGTTTACATTCCAGGGAATCTGATCATTGTGAGCGCACCTTTAGAAATAAACATGGCGCGTAACCAAAAAACGTTACATACTAAAATTCCTCTCTACGTCGATAAAGAAGTTTCACTACAACAACCATCCTGAGTCGGGCCACTCTGCAAATGTAGTTAACCATAGTGATAAACAAAGATTACAGGTATGCGCAGAAATGGTGAGGGAAAATAATACAAAAAACATTTGTACTGGTCATTATGAAGAGAGCTTATACTGAACTCTTAAAGTGCCAAGAACTAACTTCCCTGTCACATTCGTAGATCCACAGAATTAGTTCTTTATAAATTGGATTTTATTTCGCAGTGTAAAGAAAATAGTGTGTATATGTAAAATGTGTATATTTTAATTAACAATACTTTCTTAGTATACGTGCGAGTTTTGAGGTTATTTTTAATGGCTTGTTTTTTTCTTATTATTTATCACTTCTTCTGGATTAGGTGGTAGAGCCACGCCGAAGCTATTGAAAGCCGAATTGAAATAAAAACCTATTCACACTGTGGATACAAGTCATGCCCGGTCCGATCTCGCTCCAGTCAAAAAGACTTTTCGACCAACCGGTACCGGAATGAGATCGACGCGAAGATAGAGCGATACGATAGTGTGAATACTTAGAATCTTTATTGTATAAGAATATTTAACCGGACCGAGACTGGAGCGAGATCAAACCTCGAACGCCATCGTAGTGTGAATCGAGCCTAGTTCTTTTTTTTATGTCATATGTGGCAAACGAACATGTGGGTCACCTGATGTTAAGTGATCACCACCGTCCATGGACACTAGCAACACCAGAGGAGTCGCAAGTGCGTTGCCACCCTTTGGGGGAAGGGTTAGAGGAGGGAGAGGAAAGAGGAAAGGGGAGGGGAGGTGCGCCTCCAGCGCTCTCGCTGACCGAACGAAACGCAACAATGCAAGCACTGTTACTTCACGTCGGTATTCTATGAGAGGGTGGTACTACCCCGGACGAGCCGACCCATTCAAGCTGAAACCAGTAATAGATTCAGCGTGGCTCTACCACCGTGAAAAATAGAGGAACCGGCAAGAAACACGTGAGTTATCTTATCATTACACATATTTTTACAAAACATTGCTAGTCACATTTGTGTTTAGTGAAAAACTGTACTCAGTAATAAACGAACTAGAGCTAACGATGGGGATAATGATGAAAATTATAATGGAATTGTCACCACTCACCAACTTCCTCTTCATCTGTGTTGGTCAAATACATTTGATGGTTGGGTCGCAATGCGGGATCCCACGGATGGGTCTCGAGCCACAAACGACCAATTAAAGCGACCAGCTGAGCGCCCACCGTCCGCCTCCACTCTCCGCTACCATTATGCTCTACCAACACGCGACGTAAGAGCCACAACGATTGTATCTATTGACCAAAAAAAAAATCCCATCAGGAGCATTATAAAGCATCGGTTCTTAAAGTTTTTTTAACGCCGGAACCCTAATTAGTGTAATAAAGCTATACGTAAAATTATTTCTTTAATGAAAGTCATACCTTTAGTAATGGACTAAAATAAAGTATATTTTGATTAATTTAAGACATGGAAAAGCATTTATAAATATATAAAAATGTACAAACTTTTTAGAAAACCTATATTATTAAAGACAAGGAATAAGTAAACATGGTCAGATTTTTCAAACACTTTTATATATTTTTTACTCATGGCATAGTTTAAGAGTTGCCCTGAACTCGTAAAAGGAATTATATGATTTTTAGTCAATAACAAGCAATATATTATGAACAAATAAAAGAAACATTTCATATTTTTAATAACAATCATTGCGGTGAATTACTTCGTTTTTCGTTCACCTAATAAAAAAGTTTGTAAAAACCTAATATAATTTTAAATAGAATGTAAAAATCATGTATACTTACTTGTAAATAAATTAGATCCTGTGTAATAGGTTTATCGGTAGCAGATATAATACTGTAACAGAGCTCGAACCATGAGTCTGTACATAGCGATATTCTCATCTCAGGACTTTGAGCACTAGCTGAAATGTATGAAACAGAAATAATTATCGCAATTAATATCATGTATCTTGGCGTCCAAAGGAGGGACTGAGGTATTTTTTGCTATATTTAATTTTATATTTATTTGGAACTAGCGGGCCGGGCAGACGTTGTCCCGCCCTGATTATAAAAATATTCGGGACAAATTACTTTAATCATTTATTTATTTATTATCTAATTAATATATCAAAATGTTCCTCATGAATTACTTTATCCACTGGTGAAAACCGCATAAAGATCCGTTCAGTAGTTTTTGAGTTTATCGCGAACAGACAGACAGACAGACGCGGTAGAGGACTTTGTTTTATACTATGTAACGATTAAGAAAAATAAGTATTTTGATCCGAATTACACTTCATATAAAAATGAATTAGTAGTATGCCCTTGCTCTTAATGCGGCAATATTAACATCAATAATTAATTCAAAATCAAAAAATCAAAATACTCTTTATTCAATTTAGGCCCTGAGAAGGTACTTATGGACGTCAAAGCTACCACCGGTTCGGAAATCAACCCAGTCATCGAGAAGAACCGGCAAGAAACTCGATCTGGTTTATCCTTTCATAATACATAACATATTTATTTTTATTATTACAACATAATTCACAGACACATAAAGCTACATTCATTTTTAGTGGCTGCAAAGAGAGAGGCGTCACTTCCAGACGTCGCTATCGTTCACATACTGATCCACCCTGTAATAACCTTTATGTACTAAGACCCGCTTGATATAACATTTGAACCTACTATCCGGCAAATCGGTAATGTGTTTTGGGACTTTGTTCTAAAATCTAACACTATTACCTAAAAAACCTTTACTGGTCTTAGTAAGCCTGAAACATGGAGTGACCAGTTTGTTATGGTTTCTGGTATTTACATTATGTCGGTCTTTTACTAAATCCAGATTATCTAAGTTTTTCCGGACGTACATCAAATTCTCAAGAATATATTGAGAGGGCAGAGTTAAAATACCGAATTCCTGAAACTTAGTCTTTAATGATTCACGAGGTCCCATATCATAGATCGCTCGAACTGCCCGTTTTTGTAGTAGGAATATGGTGTCTACCTCAGCTGCAGCCCCCCACAACAAAATGCCATAAGACATTAAGCTATGGAAGTAAGCGAAGTAGACCAACCTAGCAGTGGCAATATTTGTTAGCTGGCGAATTTTTCGAATGGCGAACGCAGCAGAACTTAATCTTCCAGCCAATTTTTTTATATGAGGACCCCATTGTAATTTAGAATCAAGTGTGATACCCAGGAACACAGTATTGTCAACTAAGCCAACTAGATTCCCTCGGATCTCGATTTTGCTATCAGTTGGTGGAACATTAGGTAAGGTAAATCTTACGCACTTTGTTTTATCTGCGTTTAGCAATAAATTATTTAATGCAAACCAATCGGAAATTTTATTTAAAATACTGCTTAGATACGTAAACTCGGAATCTATTCTTTTTACTTGAAATATAAGCGAAGTGTCACAGTACAGTTATCAACCACTAGCGGCAGATCATTTATATATACAAGAAACAAAAACGGCCCTAAAATGGAACCCTGTGGAACGCCAATTCGAGTCAAGGATCCCGCAGACGTTGCCCCATCTATACTAACTTTATGACAGTGGTCTTTTAAATAGCAGACAATAAGATCGAGAGAGACTCCACAAACACCGTAATGTTTTAATTTCAGAATGAGGGTACTATGGTCAACGCAGTCAAAGGCCTTTGATAGATCACAAAACACACCAATTGCATCCTGCGATCCCTCCCAAGCCCGTAATATATTACTTAAAAGCGTTGCACCATCATCAGTAGTCGATTTTGATTTTGTGAAGCCAAACTGTCGATCATCCAGAATCTCTTGCGCTTTAAAATATCCTACTAATTGCTTAAGCATAATCTTCTCAAAAATTTTGCTTAACGATGGAAGTACAGAAATTGGTCTATAATTTCCAAGACTATTTCTACAGCCTGATTTAAATAAAGGAACTACTTTACTTACTTTCATTCGATTAGTATTATTTCCCATAATTACCTCTGAGTAAAGCAAGGGCAGTGTGATAGTTAGCGGTGAAGGCGGTTGGGGGAGTGGTTGCGTGCGCATGCGCAAGGGTCAATAGCCTCCTCTGTAAGGCAGCGACGTTTCTCCGCGCAACCACACCGGTCACTTGCGAACTGCCCGCACCGGCACAGAGCGCACGTATCGCACCCGTGCACGCCGCGCGGACCTCGCTCACGGGCCACCACTCTATATTTGGGTCCACTGCTGCAAAAAAGATAAATATATCAAGTACTTGCCACTTCATCTCTCTTTGTATATATTATCTTAACAATATATTTTATGCACAGAGGAAAAAACATAAGCACTACACATCTTACCCTCATTTCTCCATAAATGAGCCATAAATTCTCGATAAATTAGCTATCTAAACCCGTTAGAATTTTTCAAATCGGACCTGTAGTTCCTAAAATAAGCGCGTTCAACTAAACATACAAACAAACTCTTCAGCTTTATATATTAGTAGTAATAGTTACAGACATTGCCAAAGCTATAGATATCACTATAGCACACACATAGACCCAAAAATATTTTTTCTTCTCTTAAGTGAGTTAATAGGTATTGGATATTATTAACCATTTAACAACATAGAGTACTACAATGTATCATAACGAAGTATGTTCAGAATAACCATAGAGCGGAAGGCAAATAAAAATTGTACAGTTGACAAAAGTGATTATTTTATGGAAATTTCAAAATAATAAAATACTTACAAGTGCCGTGTATAGTTTCATCGACAGAGGGCGGCGGTGATGGAGAACGGGCAAGCTTCAGATCGTATTTCCCTTCCTTCCCCATTCTATAGGAGTTGGTGCCGCCAGCGTCCCACGCCACGCGCACCCATCCATCCTCCCCGAGCTCCCCGATCACACGACCCTCTCCTCCGGGTACGCCATCCTAAAATAATACACAATGCCCAATGGTAATTATAGTATCTAAATATATAAAAATTCAGTGTCATGACGTTTGTGACAATGAACTTCGAAACTAATCAACTGATCTTCATGACAGTTGACATATATGTATAATTTGGTCAAACTTGGGAGTTTCTACTGGTTTCAGCATGAATGGGTCGGCTCGTCCGGGGTAGTACCACCCTCTCAGAGAAAACCGACGTGAAGTAACAGTGCTTGCATTGTTGCGTTTCGTTCAGTCAGTGAGAGCGCCGAAGGCCCACCTACCCTCCCTTCCTTCTTCCCTCCCTCCCTCCCTCCCAACACAGTTCTGGCAACGAACTTGCAACTCCCCTGGTGTTGCCAGTGTCTATGGACGGTGGTGATCACTTAACATTAGGTGACCCATCTGTTCGTTTGCCTCCTATGATATAAAAAAGGCCATCTAAACATTTTTTTATTACAAATTAAATAATTATCAAGGTTGATTATTGTTACTAATTGTAGGTTTCAATAGTCTCGAACAGATTAAATTAATTCTTTGACAGAAAACTGCGACTGTTATCAATATCTCATAGATAGCGCCATGCAAATACTTTATCATAATTTTAATTTAACATGTAATAAATGAGCCACAGCAAAGAGGCCAACTCAGCTAGTAAATTATGTTTCTTAAAAAATGACCCCTCAGTGTCTCACGTATAAGTAGTCGTTTAATTAATCGGTAAACTTTTAATTTACCATTAGAAAGAACTAACATCCCGCATCCTTTCTTTTTGTAATAATTTACGTTTCTAATTTCATTTATTCTTTTGTATTTATTTGGCCTCGACTAGAAAAAAATTACTTAATTTATTTTAATGTACCCAGTTTTATTTCTATTAAAATCATTCTTATTTTGTACATGTTGTGTTCAAATTTAGCAGAGTTCATGTCAATTTTTGTTCATCGAACTCAGTTTTGTAGGGACTTAAAATAAATAGGTTTATTACCCCATTCTTTCGACCTCATTCAAATCTCGGATGTAAATGAATATGAATAAGAAATTTATTTTGATAAAAAATCAAAATATACCTGGTCACCCCACTTCCAATCTCTTCCCCTTACGACACGTGTTCCAATTTTCATCAATGAAGCTAGTTCAGGGCCTGAGAGAGAAGCACCACGGGCACGAGCACCTAATCTCTCGTCTTCATAAATAACCAAACACTCGGCTGTTGAGAAAAAATTGGAAAATAAACCTTATCCTATATACAATAGAGATGGCAATAATAACAAGTTATATATACCACATACATTTCGATTTCAATCCATTGCAAATAAGCGAAGAGTATTGGGAAGTATCACCGCCTATTTGTTTCAGTAAAGTAAGGCAGGAGCTTAGAGCGCCACCGTTTATTAGCTGCTCCAATTCGGGGCCCTGACATCCTTCAATTAGAAGCGATAGCAGTGTTATTAAGAACCTAAAACAGATTGATATTGAAAGAGTTATAATAATTATTACAATATTTTTTACAATATTTTGATTGACTTTATTCAATAAGGACATAAATCGAGACTAACTGCTGAACTGTATAATAAACAGAAAATGGTCTTATTGTTTCATAGAGCCTACACCTTTTGTCTGTATTCATAATCATGTCAACACTACTTACTCCGTAAAACCCACTACCAATAGTAAGGTAAGTGACCCATAATGAGCATCATCATTATTGCTTCTAAGCAATATAGACCCTATGACCCTGTCTGCCTGTAAAAGTATCGTCAGAATCAATTCAGCCATTTGAAAGTTTAACCTGAACAAACAATAAATTTGCTAACACCGGTGAATATGTGAAGTATGGCGTAACTATGCATTCAAATTGTTATTGATATGTCTGTATAGATAAAAAAAACTATAGTAAAAAAAGTCGACAGTCCGGTGATGCCCATCACATTCGAGTTAATTTTACAATTCATAATTAAAAATATATCAAGTATACTGTAGTCGGATAGAAATAGTATGCAGCTCATACAGAGAAGCAACGAAGTATATAGAATACGCGCGAGGACACACAAGGGAGTCGAGAGTGGTGGAGTAGAGGGGAAATGACGACATATACTGGTCATATCGTTTAGCGTGACGGCATTCGTTCGACTTTACTGCTAAAGAGTGCTAATAAACGTATCACGTCAAAATGAATTTCTATAAATTACAATGGGAATTTAGAAATGATTATTGGTGCAGATTAATGATATGCGAGATTAGACTTACCTGGCTCTAGAGGGACGGTTTAACAATGCATGTGCTCCATAATTAGCACTCATCTTTGATGGCAATGGTTGGTGCTGTTCACCTTCCAATACTCGAGATTTTAATTCTATTAATATAAAGTCCATAAGCTTGGACCTTTCTAATAGCACCATATACTTGAAATACGGTATCACAGCCTCTATTCCTTTTAGAGAAGGAGTTAAAGGTATAGTCGGCTTAAGAGGCACTTGTGGTATGGAGTCAGCCATAGAGGCTCCTAATAAACCCACCAGGGCCGCATATTTCACACTCTCTGACATAGTTTGTGTCGAATGGAGTATGCTGTTGATCATACTGTAACCGTTTCTTCTAATTTCAGCCCTTTGCACCTACAAGAAATAAAGTTGGCAAATTAAAATGTTTATTTTCTATATATCTTCTGGTTAATTATTACTCACTTGACAATATAAAGCTCTCCTTAGAATATCAATATCACAAGGTTCTTCAGTGATTACAAAGTCAATTATGGCAACCGTTAAACTTTGCTGCTCCTGAGTAGCTTCTTCTAGTAACCAGTTTAAGTCTGAAAATAAAAATTAAAATAGTAACAAATATACCAGGTGACTGTTTAGACACTCACAGTATTCTAGGATGTGAAAGTTCATGGTCACATTTAACATATAAAATAATAATATTAAAACAAATACTAATAAACAACCAAGAAAACCTAAGTTAAAGTTTGTTCTAAGACTTTCAAAAGTATAGTTACAAACGTGTAAATAAAATAATTATTAAGTGCAATAACCGGTGCCAAAAACTGCAATGGGCGACCCGGAGTTAATAACTTTCGACAGTAAAACGGACAATAAACCCTTTTGTTTTGTTTTTGACGTTCCTACGTTCCTTTTCATATGAAAGTGAAATCACGCGACTGTCATTGTCACAGTGACAATTTAGATTTAAAATATCTTTAACATAGACGCGTAGAGGATTGTGTATAATTTTTGTATTTTTCTGGATAATTCGGTCAAATATTAAGCACCTATTTTTTTATTGATTTAGTACGATGCAATTTAGTAGAGTGCAGAATGTCCTCCAAAAATATTGCTACTGTCTAAACAGTCACCTGGTACATTTGTGATGTTTGGACACGACAATCCCACCTAAATGGATAGCAAAAAAAATTTCTTCCCGAACCAAAATTATTAAAAACTTTTAAGTTTAAGAGTAACTAGCCATCAATCTAGTAAAGGAATCTTTTTAGCTAAGTGAATACGTTAATATAAATACCTTTCTCATCACACGCTAACCTGGACACCCAAGCGTTAACAAATTTATTTCTCTCTGAATTGTCATCATCTTTTTCCTCGTCAGCTGTAATCAGATCATTCTTGAGATCATCCGCAAGCAACATTACTTGTTTTTCGCTCTCTATAGATTCCTTTAGCACGGAATTATCAGTTATATCGTTTACAGAACTAAAAGACATCTCGTTGGTTGGAGTTTTATCATCAAATTCTCTATCGAAAAGATCTCGCTCTGTCGATTTTTCGTTGCGTCCTTCATTACGCATGTCGTCATAATTTGAAGCGTTCTTCAGATCTTTCTCCATAATTTTATCTTTAGTTTTTATTTTCACTTTATTATGATGCTCTTTTGTATCGCCGGCAGCATCAATGTGTATTCTAGAATGTTCTATAACAATGTTCGGTGTGATATCTTCAAGCGCTTTGCTTGATGCGTTCGCTATAGACGATTTAATGAGCAAAGCGTCGCCTTGTAAAAGGCTACCAGTAGCTTTCAGCATACTTTTGCTGAGGCTGTTCTGTCTGTTTCTTAGATCTTTTGTTGTTTCGAAACTGAAAGGAAAAGCATACATTTTTTTGTTGTTTAATATAATAAAGGCAAATAGATTTATTATTTTTTGAGTATATACCATTTATTAAAACTTGGAGTTTTGGCAGCACGCATAACTTTTAGAAAGAGTTTCTTAGCTGTTGGGGGCCGATGAGAAGGCGGACGAGAACGCAGAGCATTTACTGCTGGAGATATTGCGGCACGAACTTCGTGTAGTAGAAAACGAGCACGTTCTAATGGCGCTGCACACACCTATCGACATCAACAAAAAAATGATGACCTTAACTATAGTTTTATTGATAAATAAAATTAGTTCAAAGGAAATTTGCAAGAAATAACCTCTTTGTACCCGCGAGACAATTGTTGTCTAGCCCTCATTAACGTCCATTTACTCTGTTGTACTGCTTTCACAATCTCAGACATAGCCGGGGAAAGTTTCACTTCTCCTTTTTCCATTTCTGTATTATACAAATAATGTCAATTACACAAAGTTACGTATTACATATAATGTATATTATAATCAAATAAGATATTCATTATTTTACCAGCAATCGCTAAAGCTAAAGAGTGTTCTTTCAACCCTGTGTGATACAGCAAAGATGCCAGCAGAGCCCGTCGGAGCTCTTCTAGAGGATGTTCTGGTGGGAAATGTGGGGCACAACCTTCTCGTCGTTCACATGCCCACCACAGGTGTAACGCTAGTGGATCCTAGAAGTATATCATTAACATTAAAACGCAAAGGGGTAGGACATGGCAATTGTCTCTGATTGGATCGCAGCCAAAATACACTAGCTGTGTTGGTCTACTTCGCTTACTTCCATAGCTTAATATCCTATGGTATTTTGTTGTGGGGGACAGTTCAAGCAATTTATAATATTTAGGTCATCGCGAATCATTAAAGCCTAAGTTTCAGGAGTTCGGTATCTTAACTCATCCCAATATATTCTTGATAATTTAATATATGTCTGCAAAAACTTAGATAAGCTGGATCTAATAAGAGACCAGTATAACTTAAATACTAGAAACAACAACAAATTGGTCATTCCATGCTTCAGGCTCACTAAGACCAAATACAGTTTTTTAAGTAATAGTGTTAGGTTTTATAACAAAGTCCCAATTACCAATGTGTCGGACAGTGATTTTAAGAACCATGTCAAGCGGGTTTTAATGGCTAAATGCTATTATAAGGTGGATCAATATGTAAACGATTGTAACGTCTGGAAATAACGCCCCTCTCTGTCCCACCACTAAAAACGAATGTAACGGTTTATATTTTGTAAAAATATATATCATGAACATATAAACCAGATCGAGTTTCTTACCGGTTCCTTTCGATGACTGGGTTGTTTTCCGAACCGGTGGTAACTATGACGTTAATAAACGCCTTCTATGGGCCTAAATTGAATAAAATATATTTAATTTGATAACCGCTCTAATGGCACGCTCAGACGTATCACGTTCTAGGAATAGCAAATCTACATCGAGCGATGTAGGAAAGAATCTGTGCTTGACTGGGTCGCAATTACTATGCACATGCAAAATCCGCTACAGTGACTGTCTCTTACTTTGTGGAGTTTTGGCGTTAACCAGTGCATATCTAAAACCAGGTTTAGGTGAAGGTGACGATTAGCGATGAACTATAGATATTCCGCTGTTCTTACCATCAGATATAGTTATAATTTCATAATTATTATATTATAGTTATGTACGTATATAGAACTGTGGATAGCTTCAAATAATGATAATCCCTATGGTACGAATATAAGAAATACAATCAAAATTAAATCATTCAGTTTCAAAACAAATAACTTGTGGATTAATTACTTCAAACAGAATATTGAACCGCAAGCTCTAGTATCAAGTTTTACCTATTTCAACAACATTACATTTGTAAAGTATTGCCTTATAAGGATATATTTCAAATCGTCTGTCCATTGCTAATTTTGAATACGAAATGTAGACAGATTTCAAAATACTGTTTCTAAACTGAAACTGGACAGGGAGTATACTATAATAATCACCATTGCTCATTTTTTTTTTCCTCGAACTGATTACGCTATTGACCTAGCAAGGTCTTAACAGCTTCACCGGACTACTAAGGCGACCGCTTAAGGCACTCTGCCGATTTTATTTAGGCAACCAGCTCAAGGGTGCACGGCACACCTCGGCTTGGCTGTTGCCTGTTTCATGCAATTCGCGACCTATCTGAGCTAACCTAAGTTAAGCTAAACTATTCATACATATATGAGTTGTTGAAACATATATGTGTACCAAGCATACATATCTCAACAACTCTTATGTGTATTTTGTCATAGAAAACGAAATAGAACTGGTGTTTGTATACTTGCATGTAACTTTGGTTCTGCTAATGCGAATAATAATGCGTCGGCACGCGCTGGTGACGACACCATTTTGACACGAGGTGGGGGGCGCGAGGCGCGTGACGTCACAGCCGGTTCCCCGGCTGGACTGTTACCGCCTGTTGACGAGCCGCTGCGCGCCTCAGCCTTTTCTTCTTCAAAAGGATTCGTTAGTTGCGGCATCTAAAAGTTGTATCAATATTAACTTATTTTTATTAGATCGGGAAAATACAGTCTCAGTAATCCGGCACTATTGAAAACAGGGGGTGACGGATTGTTAGATTGTATAGAATAACTGTATAGAATTTTTGGAAGTTAAACTGATACCGGTGCGCAAAGATGGAACGAAAGCAGGGAGTGGTGAGGGAAGCGTGAGCGTAGGATGCTGGATTATTGGACGTATCGGACTACTAAAGTGCCGGATTAGTGAGACTTTACTGTAATTACTTCTCAGATATCTATTAGTATGTGTATTTATGCATGCGAATCTGTGAAATTTATGTTTGTGTGTACCAGGTGAAATGTTAAACACTCGCATTATTCTAGGATATAATACAACAAAAAAAAACCTCAGGTTGTAGTTTATTCTTAGAATTTCAAAATTATGGATACAAACATAAGTTGAATGACTGGTGACAAAACCTGCGAGCGGCGAACCGGAGTTAATAACTTTCGGTAATAAAACGGACAATAAACCCTTTTTTTTGTTAAAACTTCGAAAAATTATCCTTTATTAGTTGGTTGTTGATCACACCCATTTTCACGCTTCACTTTCACTTCGCCCGATGGTCACTGACACTGTGTTTTAATAAAGTGTGAGCGTACGTGTATGGGATTGCATATAATTTTTGTATTTTTAGATAATTAGGTCAAATATTAAGCCCCTATTATTTTATTCGATTTATAACAAGAATCGAGTGCAGAGTATCCTCCATAAATATTGCTACTGTTTAAACTTTCACCTGGAATTTTATTTATATTCAACCATGATATAATTTAATTCCTAAATACATGCTCTGAGCTTCCTTATCATATATTTATATTTTTAGGTATTTTATATATTTTGATTTTCATAAATCTATACAGGAGCTAACCTGTAATCCACCCCTAAGGAAGACGGCCACAGCGTACGGTGCGGCATCTCGCTCTGCTTGTTGTACTGGGAGCGAACGCGCGAGTCGCGCACCACACTGACTTATTCCTAACGCTAGGTGAAACGAAATAGAAGACAGTACATGATGTGCACGAAGAGTTGACGAGCTTTCCTAAAAGAAAAAAGGTAAAAAATCATAATACTATAGTACAACGAATATTTCTAATCTATAAAATATTTGTACACTGGGGCACTGTACTACTAGAAACATGAAGTTCATTTTACTTGTGAACTAAGTTTTTATTCTTAGGTTATTTAGGTTTTTATTTAGGTTTAGTGTTCAGAACAAAAAAAATGCAAAAAAAAATATTTTTTTCTTATTGTTGGAACTTGAAAAATTATGGTCGAATTTCGTCCACCAAGCGATCACTTTATTTGATACGATCTTGTGATTTTATGCCTTAAAATGAATATATTACCTGACATTTGTGATTATATATCTGGTCGGCATACAGGCCGACACACTTCTCGGTAATGCGAGAAAGGAAAGCGGCGTGCGGGTCGACGCTTAGTGCAGCGGTCGCATCACAACCGTGTAGTCTCCGGACTAGCTCTACGGTACTCGCATTCTCACATTCAAAACTATCCACATCGTACACGTTCCCGGTAACCACGATCCATGAACCACCATCCTTCGTGTGGTTTTGAAGATCACATCTGTAATTATAATATATTCAAGGTATCTTACATAGGAGGAAATGACAACATCGCTATCGAGACGCTGCTTTCGGGTTTGTGTTTTTGTGACACATTCCAGCGACTTACGACTCGGAGTCTGTTGCTATCAGTCACTACAATATTATAGAACTATACCTTTTTTTTTCTCGAACTGACTACGCTATTGACCCTGCAGGGTCTTTACAGCTTCACCGGACTACTAAGGCGAGCACTTAAGGCACTCAGCCGATTTGGTTTTTAGGTAACATACACAAGGGCGCATGCGCACCTCGGCTTGGGATGTTACCTGGAAAAGTCGCGTCTGACCTAGCTAACTATTCTAAGCTATTCATACATATATACATTTGTGAACCATACAGTCGAAATTGCATGATTCACAAATGAATACGTGTATATCGGAATGAAACGAACTAAACCTATTCGATTCAGTTCGTTGAGGGAAAAAAAACAAAACCCTCCCACCATGTGTATGTATGTGCACGTGTGTGAGAGAGATGATCTCATATGTGTGTTCAAGTGATGTAGATGAGTCACTGTATCGCGAAAATAATATCACGAGGGCTCCGCGCGTGGACGACCTAGGCTCGAAATATTACTGAGAACCGCGATGTGTGCGGGAACTAAAAAGGATCGATTACAAAAGCGCGGGCGCAACACACATTTAATAAGATCGAATTTAAATTTACTTTACGGCGACGGCGCCGAAATCTGAAAATAGACATAACAAAAATTATTATTATTGAACGGTCGTTTTTGGGGGAAGATAGACGTAAATACGCGATTCACTCTATCTTATATGAGTTATTTATTTTGAACAGCTGCGCGCGCGAGCCGTTGTAATGTAGCCGCGATGGCTGGAAACCTATGTATCCTATGACGGATCCTAGAAGAGGATTTCGGGCGGTTTCTTCGTATGCCGAGATCTCCGAGATCTCGTGGAAGATGAGTAGTTGACCTGTGTAGTCAATACTCGATAGGGAGAAGGAATAGTCGGGGTGATCCTGTGAAGGATTAGCCGCCGGAGGTCTGGGAATGGGCTGGGACACGGGCTTAGGTGACTGTTTAAAGAGTGACAACGTTCATTCATGTGATAGTTCATGTTCACATTTAACATACAAAATGATAATATCAATACAAATACTAGTAAACAACAAAGAGAACCTTAGTTAAATATTGTTCTAAAACTATTATTAATTTGGGTACCATACTTTTAAACGTAAAAAAATAACATGTAGTTTCAATGAACATATAATGAAGGAGCGCGTTTCAAGCAACTAATTATTGTCGGAATGCGGTACGGTAGAACAAAGCGAAACGGGGTGCAGTCCGGAGTGCGCAGCACGGGAGCGGCGCACATCGAATGCGCGTGACTCACTGCGTCGGTATTAATTACACCAGTTGGTTCTTATGTAAATCATCTAATGTTAACTGAATATTAGTTTCGCGTTTCTCGAGATAATTAGGTCAAATCTTAAAAACCTATTTTTTAAATTGATTTAGAACCAGAAAAAACTACTCAGTAACCTCTGTGAATATTGCAACTCTTTAACCATGCAGGCTGTATAAAACGTTTTTACGTATTTGTACATGTAGGCAGGGTAATCTATCATTCATGATGCAATATTGATGTGTGGAGTGGTTGGTACCAGACGAAAATATAAAGTTATGTAGAGGGGAGGAGTTCCCACAAGGTAGAATTTTGTAAAATTAAAGTAATAGGTGTGGGTAATCATACACAATATTCAAATTAAAACCGCCAGATCATATAGTATTGTTAATAAAGTTTAGTGAACTTACTTTCTTATAACACTGTTGTTCAAGTTACTTCGCTTAGACACCAGACCCGGCCAGCCCAATAAATCGGAATCTAGTTTGGAGGCGGAAGGTAAAGTGCGTGCAGCCTCATCGCATGCACGCGACATCTTCACAAGAGATGTTGTACAGTCAGACAAAGCGTTCGGAGAGCGCGCCGCACAAGAACACACCCACGCACTAAGTTCACTCACTACCCGACCTTAAAAATAATTATTTAAATATGTATTTTATTAAATAATAACCAGTGAAAAATGAGGGTTCCATGGAATAAACTAAAAATTCGTATAGATTTAATCGACAAGAGTGAGAGTATATAGAAACATAATTTAATTCGAGATGATACAATTATTTTAGCGAAACTATTTACCGATATATTAAGGATTATTTTACCTTGTGCGAGACGGAACATGAGATATATTTCAAATATTTCAGACACTTCTTAAAGAATTAATTTTTCAATCAAAATTATTTTATACATATCTTCATAACGTTAAATATAAAGATCATTACTTTAGTTGACATATTCTGTGCACCTACCTATTATATCAGCTGAAATGATATCGCAGATAGCTGTCAATTGAGAGCTATCCGCAGTGTGAACCGCGCGTGTGAACGAGCACAACGTGGATTGAACGTGTTCTGCTAATAGAACCGTATAATTCGTCATTAGGGCTTGTACTCCGCCACGGGTACTACGGCCACCACGAGACCACATCGCTTCACAGAACAATAGCCTGAACAACAAATATTGTCTTTTAAGATCTAGAAATCATTGTGGCTCTATACAAATAAAATGACACGAATTAAGAATGAAACTTCCTATGGGTTGAGTGGGGGTAAAATTCCAAGGTCGAATTGTGTGGTAGCGGTTTTCAACGCAACATTTTTGATACAAAAATAATAGTAAATAGTAGGGTGGGCCAAAAAATACTTTTGTTTTTTTTTAACGTAACGTTAACGTTAAAAATCACGAACAATATGTTGTTTTATGTCTTTAAGGCATTTTTTTGTAAAAAAAAAAAACTATAAAAGATTGTGAAAGTCATCATAAATTATTTTAGGTTGAACTTCTAGGTGACACCTCTAAAAATTAATATTAAGAGCTCAAACTTTACCACAATTTTTTTTTCGTCATCTTGCACGATAATTTCGTGGTAGCTAAAAAAAATGAAAAGTTTTTTTGTCCCACCCTAGTAAATAGGTACTTGCCTAACTATAGAAAAGAGATAAAATATGCTATAAACCGCGACATATAATGATGAGCGTACGTACGCAAAAAAATAAAACTACAAACCAATGGATTGAAGAAAGCAGAATGTGTTTTGATTAACCGATAACTTTTTTTTTAATTCAAAGCATTTATTTAGTTTAGTATTTTTATTATTGCAAATATATTTCAACATAGCCAAAGAAGTTTTACTTATGATACGTGTACAAACAAACATGTACGGACTGTCTTATATTAAAGTCAAAAGTCGAAAATACGACAATGCAATAAGTTATAATAGCTGAGACGTTGAATAGAATTAAATTATTCTAAGTTGCCAAGGCGGTAAATCGATCGATCGATCGATACACACTGTAATATAAGTTAAATAAACATTTTGAACATTCTACAGTAAATATAAGGTGCATCACTTGGAATGTGCTAAGAACCGCAACGAAAGAGAGTCGTTAAAGGGTAGTATAAAAAATAGTTGCCATAACATAGGTATTTGTCACAGCATCTTGGCTGAAACCTATTCGGGTGAAGCTAAAATTCTGTATGTCCTGGTAATGATACCCCATCAGTGACTCTGATGAGAGAGCTAGAAAGATTAGGGTACAATGGGGCTAATATGTTCGGTGGAATAAAAGCCCCTATCATCATCTTCTTACCCTTATCCCACCTAAGTAGGGTCGGCACAACATGTTTTCCTTTTCCACGCTCGCCTATCAGATGTCATCTCAGTCATCACACCTTTTACACACATATCATTTTTCACACAATCCATCCATCCTTTTTTCGGTCTTCCTCTACTCTTATATCCATCGACCGTCATATTCAAAGCTTTTCTAGTTACATGGTCTTCACCTCTCCTCATAACATGCCCATACCATAAAAGCCCCTATAAAGAATGTAAAAAATAATAATAATATATATAAGGTTGTTGACCTTTGAAAACGTATTAAAAGATCGCAGCTAGGACTAACGGTGTCGTGCCCTTTGGGGTCATCGGTTTTGCTCGTATCGCCATGAATTACAGAGTTCAAGAGCATTTGTGTTTGACAGCTCGTGTTTCGTATCAAATGTTTCACCTGAAATAAATTAATTGTAATTAAAAACGTCTTCACGAACCCCACTAAAAGCCCCCTACTAAAATTTAAAAGAAACTATGTTACATACCAAATGCATAAGTGGTACGGAAGCGCTTCTATCAGATCCCATTGCGTTATTTAATTGATATTCTTCTGCGCAGGCTGAAATGTATTATCAATCTAAAAAACTATAATCAACCGACAGACACGTCTAGATAACGTATACACTTCGTATTTGAACGAGTGAGAGAGAGAGAGACAGAGTGAGAGAGAAAGAGGTAGAGGGAGGTAGGGAGTGGTAGAGGGAGAGAGCATTTTGTCGCAAATGCTTGTTCTATTTATTTCATATGAACGTATATCTGTGTCTGCTTTAATACCATTTTAATTTAAATTTAATTTAAATTAAAATAAAACGATATTCATTACAAATATTTACTAAATAAAAAAAAATAAAAAGAATAAGTGATAACTTTGTGAAAATTGTTACTTATGTCTAGACAGAAACACCCAATACACGTGATTTCAAAAAGAATAACAAACTGCAATAATCAACAACATTGTCATAATTTAATAAAAGGATTATATATAAATAAGTAATTAATAATATATTACCGTTATACTGAATAATATTATTTCTATTGATATCGACAAAAAAAAACAACTAACCCGCAACCACATCACCGTCTTCGCCTGTCTTGTTAACAGAGGCCATTCGCTGACCGGTTATTATATCAATCTGATCATAATCCCTGAAAGAAAATCGAATAAAATTATTTAATAAGGTTTAAAAACAAAAAACACTCCATATAACTTATTCGCTCCCAGAAAACAGGACTTCTTGGAGTCTATTCAAATATATGGATAATATCGACAATGGAAAGGTTAACTGACTAACGTGCAAAAACTGTCTATGACAAGTTAACCAATTAACCTTTCCCCCGTAGTTATTAAAGCTATATATAATCAGTATTGTACGTAACGTAACTCAAAAAGCGCATCGTTTCCGTTACAACTTTCTTCTTTACTATTCTCAAAGAAGTTTCCCTTCGAGACGAGTACGAGAAAGATAAAAAGACACTACAATAAATATGATAAGAATGTATACAAGTCCTTACAAATTTTAACAACAATCCATACTTACACGTCGAGTTGTAAATGATTGTAAACGTCTGTCGAATTCACTTGTAGCGCGTTATTCAATGCATCCCGTAACCCGCCGCCACCCAGCAACGACCAAACCAATAATTCCGTCATAAATCGAGCACCCGCACTAGTTGGTGCTGATCCTGTTAACAATGTTAATAATTGTATTGGTTGACAGGATTTAACTGCACAAATACCAAGTTCGTAAAATGTATATAAATAAAAATCCACTGTCGAATGTATGCCGTATCACTCCAGCACGGCTGCACGTATTTGGTTAATTATTTTTTGTTGAATTTGTAATTGTCAGGACAAGGTTGGTATGAAAAGAAAATGTGTGAAGAATCATATGGATAAGTGAGAAATTTGGGTTAAAAAATGTCCGTACAAAAATGAGTAAGTGAGACGGAAGGTAGCAGGGATATCATCAATAATATTTAAAGAATTGAAGGATTAATGTTCATTTACTCAGTTGCTATTCTATTTCATTACATGGTCCTACTGTTAAGCGAAAATTTGATTTAATTTCCTTAAAACATCCGTGCGAAGCGGGGGCGGAAAACTAGTTATTAACAAGACTTACCGGGTGACTAGCAAGTCTAAAATGCGTTATAATGCAACCCTTCAGCGTGTACATCGGGTAATCAATTTTTAATTATCTATTACCCGATTGTATTGCTACCACCATGAACATGGTATAATAATGAACCCATCATAAAGACTATCTTTGAGATTCTCGTATTTCGGAGTCAATCAGTGTTTCCGTCTACTAAGACATTTGCAGACCAGCACGAGTACTTTATTTTGAAGCACAGCAAAATTACTGCACTGTGCCTGATGGTAAGCACAGTACGATCCAAAAACAATGGCGCTACGACCGAGTGACACACTATCCATCGTCGGTCGCCGCTGTCATGCCGGCCAGCGAAAAGCTGGATATGCACAGGCTGATCCCGAAACGCGACTCGCAGAAGCGAATCACTATGACGGGCTTTTTCGCCATATACATGGTGGTTGCGACCCAGTCAGACTGTAAAACCCTACCACCCCGCATTCGCCATTGCCTCGTTCGTTATTCAGCAGGGTGCACCACGTGCAGGTGAGGTTGGCTTGGGTGTCATTTGACACCCCTTACACTCCAAAGTATGATGACTAACAATGAATTGTCTCTCTCAGTAATCGCTGTTTTTTTTTTGTTTTATATGTTCATGACCATAATCTCACTTGGTATCAAATGATGTATTCTTACATGGTAAACACGCTATGCCTAGATGGAGACTGGCTCTGAAATGAAGATGCCTGAACATACTTATAGGTAACTAAGTAAGCCGATATAGAAATTGATCCATTGGTTTTGGGTTGCATTGTGCTAACCATTATGTGCAGTGCTGTTACTCCATCAAGCTATATAAAAGTAAAATAAATATAAGAAAGATTCCAAGAAAAGAGATAATATTAACCTTGTGGTAATAAACTGATTAGATGTTGTGCTCGCACTTGTGGTGTGGGTAGCAATAATGGCCAAGCCGCTGCTAATGCCTTTCTAGCTGCAATTGCTGCAGCCGACCCCGCCCGTCCTTCCACTAGAGTCACTAACGCTGTGTGAACACCAGCACACCATGAACGACTCTCCCCATCGATTTCCTCTGCATCGGTACCATGTGAATATTGCCATGCATGGACCTTAAACCAATATTTTTTTATACCTTATACCTTCAACATCAATACACATATAAACAACGAGCTATTACGTCACTACTCGACTATGAAATCGATCCTATTTGAAGCTTACATGAAATGATTTCGTGAAGTTGTGGTTCTAGTGTTTTGACCCTGGCATGTACTAATGAATTTTTCGGAATTCGCGTACATTTATTAATTTAAATTGGTAAGACTATCGGTTGACGGAGAAAAAAAAATCGTGAGGAAGGCCGAACCTGAGAAATGATCTTGTAGTACTTTAAAAAGTAAGTTAAAAAAATAAAGTTTAAAAACGGCAATAAGTCGCGGACTGAATTATGCCTACACCTTCCTTCGGGAAAAGGCCTATGGCCCTGTAGGCTGATGTAGGCTACAGGCTGATGATGATGAAATGATTTCGCAGATAGAACTGCTACGTAAAAACGCATACTTAAATTTGAAGGTTACAGGAAACTTTCAAATAAGCACTTTGCATGTTGCAAACACTACGCATGAAATATTAGTATAAAGTTTAAGAATAGTTGGCGTTATCAATTGAAAATAATACGTAAAAAGTGCAGCGAATTTTTAGTAGATAGCGATGGATGTAATTGCGCCATATCTTTGACGTTCAACTTCACACTGTTGGTTCTTTGTGCCCAACTTCATGTTATAGAATTTTCATAAACTACCGCTACCAATTTCACTCTCAACTAACTCAAACATTAATATAAACTCAGATACTATGACAAAGACATTGTAATTTTAATATCATCACAATACTTTCTTTTCTACCTTTTTCAAATTTGCGTTACAATTAATCAAGCAGTAAACTCATAAAGAAAGAAGCACTTTTAGAAATCTGTAACATTGAATACTGAAATTTTTATTTTTAAATACATTGCCGTACTTATTTTATTTACCTGGAGCCTTAGGAGATTCAAACAAGATATTGCTAGGCACTCTATTTCTTTAATGCATCCCGTACTACTTTGCTCTACTGCTAGCCTCAACAGCCTTTCCAAAAATCTGAAAGGAAATTAATTCATTTTGGAACAATGCTATTACGGTGTTTAGGGTTCACGAGACTTTAGGTTCAGTGTGACTTATAATAAAGCCTTTTTATCTCCGAGTATGCTACAAAGTTCATGAAAACAAGTTAAAATGGTTTGTTTACTAAATAATATCTCGCACTTCGGTGTGCCTCTTGGCATAGGCCTCCTCCAGCTCTCTCGATTGAGCCCTGTCACCTTCGACTGTGGTCCAACTGGGACCCAAGGTTAAGCGGATATCATCACTCCATCTTACTCTCGGACGTCCTTGTTTTTTTGTGTCCTCCCTTGGGTACCATACAGTTATTTGCTTACTTCATCATCCATTTTGATGGTGGTAGAGCCACGCTGAATCTATTACTGGTTTCAGCATGAATGGGTCAGCTCGTCCGGGGTAGTACCACCCTCTCAAAGAAAACCGACGTGAAGTAACAATGCTTGCATTGTTGTGTTTCGTTCGGTCAGTGAGAGCGCCGGAGGCCCACCACCCCTCCCCTCTCCTCTCTCCTCTCCCTCACCCTCCCCTAACCGTTCCCCCAAAGGGTGGCAACGCACTTGCGACTCCTCTGGTGTTGTTAGTGTCCATGGACGGTGGTGATCACTTAACCCACCAGGTGACCACAGGTGACCCACCTGTTCGTTTGCCACCTAAGACATAAAAAAAAAACTCCATTTGTTCTGTTTGCAGCGCAACATATGTCCCGTCCATCTCAATTTCAAATGTTCGATGCGACTTACTGTATCTATTTCGTTTTGCTCCGAATTTCCAAATTACTAATTTTATCACTAAGTCTAACTCTCAAAATGCTTCTTTCCATTGCTCTTTGTGTATTAACTAATTTTTGTGTGTGTGTCTGTGACTTACTTAAAAGTATTATCAGAGAGATCAATAACAAATGGCATTGAAGAAGGCAGATCTCTTGGACTTTCCTCACTCCAAACAAGTATTTGCGTAGGGCCACTAGTAACACCTATACAAAAAGAAAAACAATTATTACCATGTTAAAAAAAAAAAAATTAAATATTAAATGATACTGGCCATTGGCTTTAAATGATGGACTCAAGACTTGAAGACGTTGTGGTACGGGTTTTAGAATCTGCGCTCGCTCATGTGTTCCCCAAGCATAGATAGCGCCTTCCGATGTCAGAGCAATACCGTGTGAGGCTCCCAATGAGATATCGATTACTCTTACACCTGAAATAGATTACTTTGTTATATTCAATTTAAAAAAATTACTCAATAAAAGCTGTGTATATAGCTTTTACCTTGAAACGCTTCAACTATCTTCGGAATTTTTACGCTCTCTAAATTTCCATGACCAAGACGATAACCGTCACCTTTGCCCCAAGTGTATACTTGACCGCTAGAAATAAAAAAAATACTATACACTATATATTTATCCCTGAACAAATATGTTTTAAATACCATTAGTATTTTAAATAATTTTCGAAGTTAAGCTTTTTTAGCTCCGTTTAGCGACTTTTTGGTACGGGAAAACTTTGTGTTCGAGTCAACAATGACGTAGACTTGCTCGTAACGTATTGCGCTTACCCCAAACCTTCGACGTGTAGTAAAGCGGCCTGTGTATCTATACTTAATATAACGAGGTAAAGTTTGTGAGATTGTGACGTTGTAGGGGGTAATCTCAGGAACAACTGGTCCGATTTGAAAAATTCTTTCAGTGTTATATAGCTCATTTATCGAGGATCATCACGCTAAGACCAATAGGAGCGGAGCATTAATGAAGAACGTTTCGAAATAGGGTTTTTTTCCTCTTGAGAACTTCCGCTGCGTATAAGCGTTGGACCAAAGTAACTATTCCACGCGAACGAAGTGGCGAGCAGAGGCTAGTATATAATATTGATAATTTGTATTAAGGTTGTGCAGCCCATCACATGTTTGTATAATTTTCCTAATATTGACACATTGTTGCTTAAAACCAAATGTTGTATGTTAACCGCTACATTCATACTAATAAAAAAAAATCAGTACACCTAATTTTTATTCCATGGAGCGGGTTTTATGTTATCTATTTTATTAAAATCCTCCACTAGTACACCCGTACATGAACTTCTGTGGTGTTCAACCAATCGGCATGAAGACTCATATGTGTAAATTTGAATATTTTAATGTTATAACTCAACTATTTATTACAATAAACAATAATTACAACAATTAGTAACAACAACAAATAATAACAAACGCGCAACCGTGGGCACAGCTAGTGTTATAAGAGAGTCGATAGATATATTTTTTTATATCATAGGAGACAAACGAAAAGGCGGGTCACCTGATGTTAAGTGATCACCGCCGTCCATAGACACTAGCAACGCCAGGGTAGACGCGAGTGCGTTGCCAGCCCGTGTTTGGAGGGAAGAGGAAAGGGGGAGAAAGGGAGGGAAGAGGGGACGGGTGGTGGTCGTGTGACACTATCACCGACCGAACGAAACGCAACAATGCAAGCACTGTTACTTCACGTCGATTTTCTGTGAGGGTGGTACTACCCCGGGCGAGCCGACCCATTCACGCTAAAACCAGTAATAGCTTCAGCGTGGCTCTACCACCTATTAAAAAATTAGTGTTAGACCTGGTCACTTTGAATCTTGAATATTTTGAAAACATGCCAATAAGGTTATCAGAAAAGTTAATTATAAATTTTAGTAACAACTAAAACATAAGTACTTGTCAGTGAGGGCTGCGTGAAAGTGTTCGCCTGTAAATACACGAGATATTCGAAGTACGGATAATGAGCTGAGACTTCGAGGAGCGCCGCCTTCGCTATCTCCGAATACTTGAACTGCGCCTTCCCAAGTACAGCAAAGTGTTTGACTTTCTCCCCAACCTAAAATTAATTAATTAAAACTTCAAATATAGTTTAATAAAGGTTTTTATTGATTTTTATACTGTTACGCTTTTCCATAGGAGCTAAGAATTAATGATAGTGTTTAACGGAGATAATTTAACATCGGTAAAAGGGTTACAGTGCTTTATATAAGGTTATAATAAGGAATTGTAATTACAAAAATGAATTATTCGTTAAAATGAGTCCAGATAATATAAATAGCTCCTATGAAATTACAAAACCATTTCAGAGGCAAGATCTCTGTCAGAAAAATTGGTATAGATGGGTAAACCTCTGTGAGATCTTTGGTTCGAATTGGCGTTAAATAATCTGCCGCTAATGGTTGACAAGTGCTGAAATGGTCCTATTTACAGAGGCACTTCGTTTATATTCAAAATAAAAATAATAGATTCAGAAGTTAGGAGTTTAAATAATATTTTAAATAAATTGTACTCATTGAATTTTATAATACATACCGAGTGCAACATCGATAACACGTTCAATGTTATGAGCGCTGAACGAAACTGGCTGTGGTGTGAGACAGTTTTCTATGGTACCATGGCCGAGGCGTCCGTGAGCTCCTCGGCCCCAAGTGTATAGAGCACCTCGTGACGTTATAACTGCACTGTTAACAAGTAACCACAGATTATCTTATATAAACAAATAATTATGAATTACACCATCCCACAGATGAACATTATATTATATCCCGTATATGATGTACCCTAAATGCAAATTATGGATTTAGTACTAATTAATACAATTCTAAGCTCTAGGTGAGACAGACAAGGCTCAACTTGAACAGGTTAGTCTAGAAACATGACATTTCGTATACGAGTTCCTTACGTAAAATTGGAGAACACCAAGGACTATTGAAAAATTGACTCTTTAAGGAGTTAAACATAATTGCAATTTCAGCAACTGGACTTTTAATAAAATTTACTTTTGTACATAATTTTGTATTTTGTACTGGATTATTTCGAAAGGGTTTTCTATTTCTATTTAATAATTACATTTTAATATTAAACTGTTTTAAAATGTAAAATATAGTTTTATTATTCAATTAATTCAGCGATTCAGCGGTGACCGGCGATTGCTAGTTTGTCTCTCGGTGGTCGCCGTTGTTTTTGGATTGCACTGTGCTTACCATCAGGCATAGTGCTGTACTTGGACGAGCTACGATGAAAAAAAATGTTAGTCAAAAGCACACTCCAGTGTACTCGTCATATTAATCATAACTGTTTATTCTTTGCAGTGTTTGGGAATTCAAATACTTGTTAACTCTTATACAACCTACCTGCTGGCTGCACCTGCTGCGACTCTTTGTACTTCGTGATGTACTAGATGATGTATGGTGGAGGGAGCATCTCTTGCGGCTGTGTCACCATGTCCTAATCTGCCATCCTCTCCAGATCCCCAAGACCAGACACCACCACAGGACGAGCAACACAAGTAATGTCGACCAGCAGGGTGGCAAGCAACTTGAGTTATTGTCTTACTTTCGAGACCTAATAAAAGTTTCTAAATATAATATACTAGAAACCCATCCTGACTTTGCATGGATACAATATGTGGCGTCATATGAATTTAAACAATTTAGATCAATTTTTTGCCTTTACAGTACAAGATTTACAGAAGTGGCATAAGAATCTTCACACAAACAATTTATTTTTTGTTATGTGTAATTTTAAATCTGTCATATCTTCTAAAATATTCATTGAAATTATATGCTAAAATACGTAATGAAAATAGCAATTTTGTTTTAAAATAAATGCAAAACGTATCTAAACTATTTAATCAAACAAGATACAGTACCAGATACTATAGTGGTTAAAATAGTGTCGCAAATTAACAATTATTTTCTATATTATAATAAAAAAACTAATATGGGTTATCCTTAGGAGATAGATATACCCATAGATAAGAATAGTATATTGGAGAAGATATACCATTGGTGAATTATTTGTAGGTATTTTTTAAATGTACAATACACTACGTATTATGTTATTTTGATGCATCTTAAACGGTTTATTAGCTAGCGTTACAAATATAATGGCCAGAAAACTCCTTCTTACAATTACATCAAAAATACAAAACTGTATATTTCTCGGCTTGTGGTTATTAGCTTCATGCCTCTCGAATAGAGGCATGCTTTTGGATAGCATTCGGGTATTTACTAATCGTCTTATAAATAAAATAATAGTAGATAGTTAAGAGGTATTTATATGGTCCGAAAGTGGGAATAGCACAGGCACACCTATTTCTGCCTCAAAGCAGTTCTGCTAGAGCTACTGTGATCCAGTCTCAAGGGTGTAATAGGCAAATGTACTACATACAATGTATTCCAATCCTTTGAATTAGTAATATATTCTAACTGTCCTCAGTACTTAAGTATTTTTGAGATCCAAGATACTTCTGTTAGCTTTTGTCTGCGATGATATGTAAGGCTGCTGTAACCCCTTAAGATCAGTGGACCAAGCCTTTTTGGATATATTAAACCATAAATAATTAATGTAAAGGTATAGAATGGAGTAAAAATATACCTATGGGATATATGTATATACATTTTTTAAATAAAATGATATACAATAAACAAAGACATGATAAGCATAAAATATCTAAGTTGGGATGTTATTAAGTGTGAACATAGAGTAAGTGTAAATTTAATAATAAGCAATTACCTAGTACGAGTTGCGGAGTCATTGTATCATATGGGAGTGTATACACTATCCCTTCCTGGGTTAGAAGTAATGCTAGTTTCTCAGCACAGGCTATTTGTTGAATTCTCAGTGTGCCTAAATGTATAGGTTCTAAGCCAATAGATACTACCTCTTGAGCAGATTCAGTACACTGAAATAAATAGACAAAAACCTTATTTTTGATACAAATCAGATTTACTATGAAACTTTAAAAATATTATACTTACAGTAACAAAGCCTTTCAACGGTGGTAATAATGGTGCTCCAAGTCTCTCTAAATGACACAACAGTGCAATACCAGCTTTTCTTACACTCATTAATCCATCTCCACTTGGGATATTCAATTCTCTAAAACATATTTTTTACATTTAATAATGAATGAATAAAATTCTTTCATTAAAAACATGATATAGAAGTATTTATATTATTAGGGCTGGATTAGTTACTCACTTCAGAAATTCCTCAGGCGGATTATTTTCAGTAACAGGTTCATTATTGACTATGGGATTAGGTGCAACAACTTTAGCCATTCGTCTTAAAAAAGGCCCCAATGGAGCCGTGCATTCTTCTAACGTTATTCTGAAATTAAAAGTATGAGCATGTAAAGCGAATATATCCTAGTAAAGCGATCATAGCTCAGTGGTAACAAGTGACTTAGGTTCAAAACCTAGGAATCAGAACTTTCGAGGAAACAAAACGACGTGATCACTTGCTAGTTACCACACGCTTATTGAAAATTTTAAGTAAGCATCTTCTACCCTTGAATGCCGTTCCTCAATTAGGTTGAACGTGTTAAGACGTGTATAAAATATGAAAAAATACAGTAACAGTATAAAAAATATTCCATAATCATAAGATACACAAACTCTAGCCTTTTGTCTATACTAAAAAATTATACTATATAAAGAGAAAAGATTCCATATATGTTAGTATAATAAACTTAATACTTAAAAATGCTTCCTTATTTTAAAATTCCTATCAACTATAGAAAACTATATCCGCCAGTAGTATTAACTGTATGTTATTTACAAAATCTACATTAATGCGAGCGAAACCGCAAAGAATATCTACTAGTGCTATGATATCACTAATGACTTATAGAAATAATATCTGAATAGTACTCAGATAACAAATAAAATGCATCACTAAAATCTAAATAATTAAAAAATCCAATTTCACTTTTATTTTGATTTCATTTTTACCTGTTGTCTGGCTGCCGTTTCTGTTTCGGCGGTAATGTAACTAAAATATCAGCTGCCTTGAGCAATGTTGGTAGTTCTGCTCGACGCGCGCATAATTCGACCCATACGCAGAGAGATGTTCGCCAATCTCCCATAGGAACATTACAACCCACTTCACTGTAAGTAAATACATTTTTTTACTTTTAATTGACCAGCTCATAATGTTGTTTTATAAGTATCCTAATGTACTATGAGACTTAAATAACTATGTGGCCTTACTTTTTGTCTCAAGGAAAGTAGATTCTCAATCTGCGTGAGCAAGAAAAAGAATACACTTGCCATACTTCACTGCGAATGTGAATTTGTATGTTTGTTATGTTTTCACGCCTAAATCACATAATTGATTTATTTATTTATTTAGCTTCAATTACCCATACAAATGTATTTATCTTAACCTCTAAATTTTTTGAGTTAGTTGGATAGTATGTTGACTATGTTTTTTTTTTGTGTCCCCTGTTAGGGTATAAGCCTCCTCCATCTTTCTCCATTTTGTTTTGTCCTTTGCAATAGTAATCCTTTTTTTTTCGAACTGACTACGCTATTGACAAAGCAAGGTCTTAACAGGGCTTCGCCGGGCTACTAAGGCGAGCGCTTAAGGCACTCAGACAATTTTATTTTGACAACTAGCTCAAGGGTGCAGGGCACACCTCGGCTTTGGCTGTTGCCTGATACATGCAATTCGCGACCTATCTGAGCAAACCTAAGCTAAGCTAACTATTCATACATATATGAGTTGTTGAACCATTTATGTGTACCAAGCATACATACCTCAACAATTATTATATATATTTCGTATCGGATAATATTCTAAACTACTTCAGTTTGATAAGGGGAAAAAAACCCTTCTACTTGCATGTGTAAGCGTATATGCGTGCACGTGTGTGAACAGACCTAACTAATAGTAATCCAGTTTTTGCCCGCTATGTGAACAATATCATCCTGCCATCGCTTCTTTTGTCTTCCTATTTTTCTTTTCCCAAGGGGTCCAGGGCCCTAATTCATAGTCAGGAAATATACCATACACATGGTCGTGGATACAAAAACAGACATAGGGTAGCTTTCATTAAGAAAAAAAAATAGTAGTCCCGAATGAAAGAAAAATAGTATACTAGATAAATGCGCACGACACTGTGACTATATTCTAATACTATATAAATGCGAGTTTTTTTTTCGATAATATACATATCTACTTCAAATATGTTTTTTTATTGTATCATAACAAAGTAGCTGCGGAGAGATCTATACAGGCTGATCACTAAATACGCCAAACTAAAAAACAGTCCCTGTGACAAAGGCATCACCATGTACATAGTGGAAGAGATAATAATATGTTTATATAATTAATAAAGTGATGTACATACCCAGTGACAACCTGATGTAAGAACTTAGCAGCACTATCAACAACCTCCGCCCATATCTTTTGCGACCGTGGCACTTGCTGCGCTGTACCAGCACCCGCATATAGAGCGGCGTCTGGAAGAGCTCTCACAGCATCCAAAGCATCTTTTAGTAACGCTGAGCAAACGTCAGCATCTTCACCACACCGCCAAGCACGTCGCACTAAAGACAAAGCTAGACGCAAAGCGGCCCGTGCCCCAACACGAGCCAATCCTAATGCACTGAAAATTAATTCGATGTCGTCATTATTAGAAGAACTAATAATAAATTATTTTCTAAGCAATGAATATACAATTGTTAGGCATCATTATGCTACTAGTGATTAGCTGTATACAGTTACTATTGACAATGAAATATCGGCCAGTATTATTACAACTTTAATAAGCAAGTTTTATGAAACAAAAAATAGATGTGCAATACAAGTTGCTCACACTTGATGTCACAATATGAATAATACACTTGAATAATTCAAATCATTATGAAATAACACAATAGCATAATTCATTATTAAAATATGGCCGTCACTATCGTCATGTATAAAATTAGTTACTTAAAAAGTCTAAAAAACAGACTAACTTTGTTGGAAATCAATAACAAATACACAATTATTATATCTGTAACTTTGTACATTAGAATACTATATTAATATTGTACATAAAAGAACTAAGTACACAGATTATCCCAGGTGAAGAATCATAATATCATCAAATCATATATTGTTTTGTTTGTGGAAAAATTGTGCACAACAAAGTAAAAACACACAAAGAAAACTAAGATCCGATTATTCTTCAATTCAGTTATTTATTGTATAAGATTTTAGTTAGAATTAAGCACCGTGCTACAATTAACTACATCTAAAAATATTGATATTAGTAGTTAATGATGATTTGGGTAGCTTTTAATAAATTTTCATATTTACTTTTACATTCTAGTTTATGTTAACTACATATTTTCACATTATTCAACTACAGCAAATTATATTTAAGTGGAATTACATTAAGGGATTGCAATAATCGAAATATGCTGTAGATACAACAGCATCATTTTATTTGTCACTTAACACTATTCTTTTTTTATTTTTATTGTAGCACGGCAATATAACTACACTGTGCCTGATGGTAAGCACAGTACAATCCAAAAAAAAATGGCGACCAACGAGTGACATACAATCCATCGCTGGTCGTCGCTTTCATGTGCGATATGCATAGGCTGATCCCGAAAAGCAGACCCGCAGAAGTGAATCACTATGACGGGCTTTTTCGCCATATACATGGTGGTTGCGACCCAGTGAGGCTGTAAAACCCTACCACCCCGCTTTCGCCATTGCCTCGTTCGTTATTCAGCAGGGTGCACCACGTGCAGGTGAGGTTGGCTTGGGTGTCTCAAATCCTATGATGTTATTCGATTGCACCCCAAACCATTCTAACCCAACCCCCAACCATTTTAATATGGTTCCGATACAACAATTATAATTCGCCAACATTTGGAATTAGTACTTTAGATCAGTCCATTATAAAACTTAGCGCACTTATCATAATATATATATATTTTAATTTCTTGTTCACTGTCACAACCTTTTCATACCAAATGTAATATCATAGTGGTGGAGTAATGAGCATATGTCTAGCAACCACCCTTAATTTGAAGGCTGGCATTAAACATCTAGGCTATTTTGATGACAGCATTTAAGAGACAGCCAATCTATACCAAGCCTTATATCAAGAGTTAGATACATATAATTTGCTAAAACTTAAAGAATTACTAAATATAGTGTACAACTTTTTTCTTAACCATAACATTGTTATATTTTTTTATAAGTCTGGAAATCTAGCTTAAGCATATATTTAAAAATTATTTTTGTTTATGTTAGAAAAGTCATGATTAATACATCTGTCATTGTGAAAAACTTTCCAATTATTTGTTTAAAAAATGAATACAGTCAAAACTGTTTATGGCGACATCGTTTAGAACAACATACCAGTTATATTGACCCAGAACAAAGGTTCTGGCTGAATGCTGTATCTCGAAAACATCACTGGTTGTTACGATTATCGGTTTCTACATTAAACATGAGTAGTCCCTTTGATGTCCTTATAACAGATTTTGACTGTATATGTAGTGAATTATACAGTGTGATTTTAATTGGTTTAATATTTATATGCAATTATAGCATAGTAACAATAAATTATTCACCTTTCTGAATCATCAGTGTGATCCTCATTATCTTCTTGAGAGTCAACATTAATATCTACTGGATTATTCAAAGAGTTTACAACATTACTAAGAGCTCTATTACTGATACCATGGGCTGTCTTCTTTTCCGACTTTACCTTCTTTACCTCTTTTTTATGATTTTGGTCTCTGAAACAGTACAAATTAGAAAATATATAATGCATGGTTACAGTTTGACTGAACAAAAAATAATCTAGGTATCTAAATCTATACTAATATTATCAAAAGGTAAAGTCTGTGAGTTTCTGATGTTGTGAGTTTGTGACTATAATCTTAGGAACTACTGGTCTGATTTGAAAAATTCTTTCAGTGTTAGATAGCTCATTTATGGAGGAAGGCTACAGGTTATATATCATCACGCTAAGACTAATAGGAGCGGAGCATCAATGAAGAATGTTTCTAAATCGGAGTTTTTTCCTCTTGAGAGCTGCCGCTGCGTGTTAGCGTTAGCCCAAAGTAACTATTCCACATGGACGAAGTCGCGGGCATAGGCTAGTCATTCATAATTATATTTTGGATAATTTTCATTTAAGACAGCAAAAATATTAACATATTACAATAGGAAAACAAATATATATAGAGGTAATATTTTAGGCCATTATTTACTTTACCTGATTACAGCTACAAGATGTCTATTGCATAACACTATCAAACGGCGGACTTGAGAGATAAAAGGACAACTGACTGCTGTATTTATAGCACGAACACGTTGCTCCCATATTAGAGCATCCATAAGACTTTGAAGACATTCTGGACCTAGAAATTTAGGAAGAATTATTGTTTAAACATACCACTGCATCAACAAAAACTTTCACTAAATTAGACTGGCATAACTGTTAGTCTTTCTCTTCACAATAAACTAAAAAATGACTAAAGGGATTTTCATGCGGTTATCACTAGTAGATAAAGTGATTCATGAGGACAGTTTAGGTATTTAATTTGTCAGGGTTTTTTTATTACCTAGGCCCACTAATATAAAATAAAGTACTTTGAACTAACCAGGATCTTGTTTCCATTTTATATCATCAACAACCTGAACAGGTGATGGTGGAGCAACTAATTTATTGTTGATAGCAATACGGTGTTCTTCTTCCAGAGACAAGACAGTGCAAGGAGGGCATGCACAACCTGAATGAGGACCACAAAGCCCATCACAGCATGTACATGTCAATATCTGGAAATTGTTCAGAGTAATCTATAATATAATAAAACTGTAACAAGGCCAAATCTGTACATTAATTTTTTTTTTTAATTATAATCGGGGGTAGACTTTGTTATCTATATAGAAGCTAAAAATAACCCTTTTAAAATGTTTGTCTGTCTATCTGTGTGTCCCTGTGAACACGCATCACTCTGAAAGTACTGAACAGATTTTGATGAAATTTGGCACAGTGATAACTAATATTACAAGGTTACATCTAGGATACTTTTTGTCACATAAAATGAAAGGGATTCTCCAGGATCTGCCTGTTTGTCTGTCCGTTTGATCATGTATCACTCTGAAAGTACTGAATTCTTATAAAACGAAATTGAAATTTAATGTAAAGTTTAATTTTTACAGTATGTTAAGTGATGAAGTTACAAGGGGTACTGGGAAGTTATTTATTGTCAATATATATAAGTTAGTTTTGATCTTCATTAGACACTTTAGGTAATGCTGCGAACAGATTCCAGACTTATTTTAAAAGATTTCTCACATACCAACTGGGTATATGTTTGAATTAGTAACTGGGTAGTTTAGATTCATAATTAGAAGTACTAGATGTCGGGTTTTAGGTTTTTTTTTTTAATTATTTGTGTTTCAAAATACAATTGAGACTTGTAATAACCGATTTGGTGCAGACAAAGTTGGACGGGTCAGGTAGTATATAATAAAATTATAAATTGTATTTTAAATATTAGTGACAAAGACATATTAACTGTATTAACATAAGCAGATAACTTTGGTGACATACACAACTTCCCACATAAAATATATTAAGACCAAACAATGTGACTGTGACATAGCCAGAATTTAAAATTGGTGTAACATATACAAAAATGTGATTTATTTAAGAAGTTTTATAACAAATAGGATTACAAAAGAGTGGGAAATTTTGATACAAACATTCTACTTTTGGTTATACTTAATAACATTCTTAAAACAGTGATGATCTCACATAAAATTTGACGGAATAAAAAACTTCTTTATTAGTGCTCCCATAAAACATGAAGATACAATTAACAACAGTTTTTCAAATTGAGAGATAAATACTCATGTGCTACAACCATGCCATGGAATGGTTTAAATATATTCATACAAAAAACCTAATTATTGTTTGATCTGAATACATGTTAGTAGATGCACAAACCGAGCATGTTTTTATTGAAACATCATCACATCAGTCACTAGGTACTACATTACATTTGAATATTTTATTTGGATTTAATCTATGTATATATTTTTCATAAGAAATTTGTAATTTGTTTTAGAGGATCCTAATTGAAAATATACGTACCCTGAGTCCACAATAATATTTTCCACTGTCTCCGAGTTTCGCAGTAATCCCAGCACTATTAACAAGACCATCTGAAGCTTCAAAATATATTTCTCTATCTTGTAACAGACTATTGAAGAGGGTACTCAGAGCATCGGAACTTTGTAGAGCTTCTTGCAAGTCAGGTTGCAACCATTTAGCATCTAAATGCTGTTGTGGACGAAATATGAAAACTTCGTAATCGTCAGGGACAGACATTTTCGCAACCGGTGCTTTCAACAAATTTAAAAACTCATGGTAAAATCAAAGTAATATTATCTCATCAATAATTCGCCAGTATAAATGCATTATATGTCCAGCTTCATTTAAAAAAATAGTTTATATTAGTTAAATTAAAATACGTAATAAAAACAAATCCACAACACAATACACAACACATAAAATAGGAAATCACACAATCAATGAGAATTTTTATACAGAGAACAACTATTATTGATGTATGGAATAGGGATGTACAATGATTTTATTATTGTTTTTTTTTTCTCGAACTGACTACGCTATTGACTTAGCAAGGTATCAACATATAATTGAAATAATGCATTGAAAGATAAGGCTAAGTACATTGTTTCATAAATATGCCCTCGTAGTCCATTAATTATTCGTCTTGTACAGAATGTACCTAATTACGTATATTGTGTACTGCTCAATATAATAACATCAATTACAGACAAATAGCAACACTATTTGATATATCTGCATTGTTTATGTTACTAAACAAAAGGAAAATAATTGGCATTTATAAAAAATAGTAATATTTATGTATTGGTAAAATTAATAAAGGTAATAGGTATAATTTAAAAGTTATTTTATTTATTAAAAAATATTACAATCTATATTTACCTAATCGATACCATAATGTATGTTTTAGACATACGATTGCCCTAAAAGTTGCTACTAAGATATATAATCCACTATAATATTGAAAGCAATTGAAGATAAGAAAGTATAATTCCATGATATGTAGAAAAGCAAGGTACATATATATTTCAAATTGGTTATATTAGTATAAATATAACACTACAAAGATGAGCAAAAACTCAAAATGAACCTTTTATAACATCAGGTATATAACTGTTTAATAAGAATTTCATACGTTACATACAATCACAAAAGGCGCTTACACCCAAAGAGTATAATAAGTAATATAGTAATACCTAGTGCTTACACCTGTGAATCATTGCACAGCTTGAGTATTGAGTCGCTTTAATGGTAAGAATTATGAAACTTATATGTAGCTTAACGAAAAGGGAAGTAAAATCTTGTAACTTAATCATATGTACACAGGGGAATACTAATTATTACGAACTGAAACCTTCTTATATATTTCAAAAATAGAATGAGAAACGTTTGTATATATTGTTTTATGTCATCAAAATCAGTTGTCATCTAAGATAAAATGTGTTTTATTTCATTGGCGACGAAGTGATAGTTTTGTAATGAATAATGAACAATTTGCACATTTTCTGAGTGTACAATAGGTACAGCAGGAACAAATTACACAATTATTAAAATTATTGCATTTCGAAAGTTGCTGTATTAAAACTAAACGTGCTTATATACCACCTGTAAGGAAATTTAACAAACCCAAATTACAGTAAATTGCCGACAATAATTCATCACAGTCATCACATACGGCCACAGAAAACATGGACTATACCAGAAGAAGTATGGAAGAGAATTCATATTGATATCGCAGGACTTTTTGAAGGTCCAAGGACTTAGTGGCTAATTTTATGCGATGCGCTATCAAAGTAGATAGAAGTACGACCTACGAAAAACATAACATCGAAGAGTCTTTGTTATACGTTAGACAAAATGTTTTGCACTTTTGGTTTACCTTGCATAATTGTCTTAGATAATGGACCACAATTCACATCCTTCAAATGTAAATAATACTGTAAGAATCAAGGTATATTACATATCACATCACCGCCATAACATCCGCACACTAATGGTTTAGCGGAAAGAATGGTAAGAACTTTCAAGACAAGAATGAATACGAACAATGGAAGTGATCTTAAACCACATTTCTTAGAATTTTTATTCACATACAGGAATACTACATGCACAACGACGGGCATCTCTCCTGCCCAAAAGATGTTTGGTCGACAGCTAAATTGTATTTTGTCAAATATTCGTCCAGATAAAAGAAGACAACAACAATATGAACAAGTGAAGACAAATATTATGAACTCTGACCCAAATTATCATCCAGGTGAAGATGTTTACATAAAAACGAAACCAGAAACAAATGGCAACCCACTACTGTGAGAGCCCGTAAACATAGATACTCATATTTCGTCTGTAAACCTGTTGGGGAGGAAAAGCAAATACACGCTGATCATATTAGACCTCGAGCTTTGCCTATGCCGACATCTCCAGACATTTCAGATCCTTTTAAATGCACAATTAACTCTCCTGTCGATCCACCTCTATCAAGTTTGCCTGCAAATACGCCACCGCCAACTACAACGTCAACATCCTCGTCACCAATTTCCATTGGGTCCCAACCACGGCGCAGCCAACGTCAAACACGTCCACAACGCCGACTGATTGAGGAGTTGTAATTTGGATGAGGAGGAATATTACGAACTGAAACCTTCTTATACATTTTAAAAATAGAATGAGAAATGTTTGTATATATTGTTTTACGTCATCAAAATCAGTTGTCATCTAAGATAAAATGTATTTTATTTCACTAATGATGACTTAATTATCGGTATAAAAACATAAGTATAGCAATTTGAATAACGTTTAATATTGTCAGTATAAATTATAATATAGCATTCATTATTAAAAGTTAATGATTAAATATCTGTTTTGGGTAGTACTTCATTTCAAATTTTACGATAACTCTATTATGTTTCTATATGTATTAGACAGGTTCTATAAATTTATATTCATACTAGCTGTTGCCTGCGGCTCTGCACGCGTTTTTTTTTTAATGTATTAAAGAAATGTAAAATTGTAAGTAGGCGTGTACATTACAGAATTTCTTTTTCAAAAACATTTGTAAATACGATATGCACGCCATCTACTGTAACATGTAACGTGTAGATTAGATATGTGAATCCTAATAGTATATCGAATGGAATGGGATTTATCATCAGCAACATACCTAGAACTTTAACATACTTTAAACCACCTCCAGTGCTCGCTAACACTATATAAGAAAGTAATGAAAATGTTAAGCTGTACATTATCGAACAATATGTGTTAAATCTTTTGTTATATAGATATATTATGCCCATATTGTCGATATAATTGTGTTATTCTTATACGTTGCTATAATAACTGAGTTATGTAGACGCAAACGCAGTAAATAAAACAAAATGATCACACAAATTGACCAAAAAGATAATATAATTCGAATTACATAACAAAAATATGACTTTGTTTACAGTAAATAACATATTTTTGATTAATTTCACACGGACCAATTCACGGGTAATTCATCACTACTACCAAGGCTTGACTAACAAAATAGTTTGTCTGACAAAGTAACAAAAAGTTACTTCTTATATTGAGTTATCAGTTATCAGTTCAGGCATTTCACTGCGGCCGAAGGAGAAAAATACCTAAATTACTTATTATGAGGTCTGCTATCTATCAGTGAACAAACCGGTCTAACCATGTTGGAAAGAGCAATGCGGACGAAGCCGCGAACAAATAAAATAGAATATGTCAACCGCTATAATTTCGGCTATCTGTCAGTAAAATTCCCATTAAAATAGGTCCAGCCGTATTGAAGATTACACGGAACAAACAGACAAACAAAGTAAATCTAAAAATACTGACGGGATATAAAATAAATATATTTTGTTGTTACTTGTAGCCATATTCATTAGCCAAAAAGTTATTATTTTAATTTTACATACACACAGTTTATTGTTATAATACGTAATAGATTACAAATGTACAAAAAAAGGTGTGTGTGCGAATAACACACAGAAGTGAAAGTTCAGTAAATCGACAAAAGAATGAGATGAATATATATAACAAGGGTAGGATAATTACAAAGTTTATTTGTTTAGAAATGAATTTATTATTTAGCACAACAAGATATAAAAATACTCACAAACACTGTTAAATAATAACACACCACGTTGACTTCTTACTAAAAAGCTGTAATACGCAGCCGCAAACAGTGTACAGTATTAGTTTACGTACTTTTCACATATACCAACACGTTAAATGTTCAAATACAAGCAAAACAGTGTGCAATATACATACACACCGACATTTGCTCTTTCGCTCTGGCTCACTATTTTTTTTATTTGTGTCTCTTACCTGTGGTTTTTCCCGTTACATCCGGTTTGAAGTCACAACTATTCTAAAAAAGTTTCATTTCAAAACTGCAATAAAAACTGACGTAGAATTTTTTTTTGGATACGAATACAAAATAAAGTTTTAAAATGTTTGCGATAGAAACTCTTACCATGTTGCCATGGCAACGTATATAATACTAACGCTAACGCGCAGCAAAAGCAGCTCTCAAAAGCAAAAAAACCCTCAATTTTTAAACATTCTTCATTGGCGCTCAGTTCCTATTGGTCTTAGTGTTATATATACTCTAAAGCCTTCCTCGATAGAGTTCCGATCAGGACGCGGTGGCGTACTGTAAGTTACGAAAAAAACACGGAGCGCACGTGCGTACGCCACCGCGTCCTGATCGGAACTCTATCGAGGAAGGCTTTAGAGTATATATAACACTAAGACCAATAGGAACTGAGCGCCAATGAAGAATGTTTAAAAATTGAGGGTTTTTTTGCTTTTGAGAGCTGCTTTTGCTGCGCGTTAGCGTTAGTATTATATACGTTGCCATGGCAACATGGTAAGAGTTTCTATCGCAAACATTTTAAAACTTTATTTTGTATTCGTATCCAAAAAAAAATTCTACGTCAGTTTTTATTGCAGTTTTGAAATGAAACTTTTTTAGAATAGTTGTGACTTCAAACCGGATGTAACGGGAAAAACCACAGGTAAGAGACACAAATAAAAAAAATAGTGAGCCAGAGCGAAAGAGCAAATGTCGGTGTGTATGTATATTGCACACTGTTTTGCTTGTATTTGAACATTTAACGTGTTGGTATATGTGAAAAGTACGTAAACTAATACTGTACACTGTTTGCGGCTGCGTATTACAGCTTTTTAGTAAGAAGTCAACGTGGTGTGTTATTATTTAACAGTGTTTGTGAGTATTTTTATATCTTGTTGTGCTAAATAATAAATTCATTTCTAAACAAATAAACTTTGTAATTATCCTACCCTTGTTATATATATTCATCTCATTCTTTTGTCGATTTACTGAACTTTCACTTCTGTGTGTTATTCGCACACACACCTTTTTTTGTACATTTGTAATCTATTACGTATTATAACAATAAACTGTGTGTATGTAAAATTAAAATAATAACTTTTTGGCTAATGAATATGGCTACAAGTAACAACAAAATATATTTATTTTATATCCCGTCAGTATTTTTAGATTTACTTTGTTTGTCTGTTTGTTCCGTGTAATCTTCAATACGGCTGGACCTATTTTAATGGGAATTTTACTGACAGATAGCCGAAATTATAGCGGTTGACATATTCTATTTTATTTGTTCGCGGCTTCGTCCGCATTGCTCTTTCCAA